>WOXC01012316.1:0-357734 GCA_011680675.1 Gymnobelideus leadbeateri
CATAATCATATAAAAATTGCTCTAAATCACTATTGATTAGAAAAATGCAAGTTAAAGCCATTTTGAGGTATCACATCATGCTTATTAGTTTGGCTACTTTAATAGAAAGAGAAAATGACAAATGTTGAAGGGGATATGAGAATATTGAGACATTAAAGTATTGTTGGAGTTGTAAACTGATCCAAATATTTCAGAGAGAAAATTGGAACTATGCACAAAAGGCTATAAAACTGCATACCTTTTGACCCAGTAATGCAACTACAAGGTCTCTATCCTCTAGGAATAAAAGAATGAAAAGAACTATACGCACAAAATATTTATAATAGCTTCTTTTGTGGTGGCAAAGAATTGGGAATTGAAAGTATGCCAATTAATTCAGGAATGGGTAAACAAGTTATGATGTATGATTGTACTTTGCTTTAAGAAATGATGAGCAGGATGCTCACAGAAAAAACTGGGAAGACTTCCATGAACTGATGCAAAGTGAAATGGACAGAACCAGGAGAAGAGTGTACATAGTAATAACAATGTTGTATGATAATTAGCTGTGAATGATAGCTATTCTCAGAAACACAATGATATAAGATAATTTGGAAGGATTTATGAGAAAATACTATCCATTTCCAGAGAAAGAATCAAAGAAGTCTGAATGTAAATTAAAGCAAATTTTATCTTTCTTGTGTGTGTGTGTGTGTGTGTGTGTGTGTGTGTGTGTGTGTGTTTGGAGGTGGGGATCTGTGTTTTTCCCCTATAGCATGACTAGTATGCAAATATATTTTGCATGACTCCACATATATAACCTACATCAAATTACTTGTTTTCCCAATGGGTGGGGGGGGGGAGGAAGAGAGGAATAGAATTTGGAATTCAGAATTTAAAAAAATGAATGTTAAAATTTTTTTTAACAAGTAATCAGGAAAAATATATTAAAAAGACAAATGAAGCAGGCAATACCATTTCTGTTCTTTGTTTCTTTGTTTGGTGTATAGTAAGGCCAAATTAAACTTGGAGGAAGGAGAATTTAATGGATTAAATTAAATTCCAACAACAACAACAACAACAGAAAAGCACAGAAGTCATTGCAAGAATGAGAGATGATAGTCTTAACTGTATATAATGGCAAGCAAAGGAGTACTTAGCTCCTTGTTTTAGTTGTTCAAGCACTTAGTTCTTTGTTTTAGTCCTTCAAGTGCCTTTGATTATATAAAAGTCTTTGTTATATCAAGTCATTGTTAGAAACAGATCCTGTGAAGCCCACAGTGGGAGGAACTTGCCAAAAAGGGATCAGGAAGGATGGAAGAGGAGGGTGAAACAGGAAGGAGCTGATGATAAAAAACAGGAACACAGCTGGAACTAAGCAGAACTGGGAAGAAGAATGACTGTGGTGCTGGCACTTTTGTCTGTCTGTGTTGGTGGTACTTTGTCAGATCTATCTGCTGATAGAGGATGTTGCTGTTGTTACAGAAGACCTGGGACCTTATGGCTTTTTCAGAATACCTGAAAGAGGACTTTCCTGTTCTGTTTACATGAGTCCTGATGTTTTCAGAGGTCCTGGGACTTTACTGATGATTTGTCTTGATTTCTCAGGCAGAGACCCTGTTTGTGGGTCTGTGTTGATTTCACAGGCAGAAAGTGAATTGAGATCATAGTGTTGACAATGTGTGTGAATATTGTTGTAACTGCTAAGTTCGATGTGGGGAGCTGGACCAGGATCTAGACTGGGAACTGGGAGCTGCCTACCTGTGAATCCAGGTGATAGTTGGGTGAATTGAGGCAAGAGCTGGGAACATGGAAGAAGAACCATAGAGTTTGGAAGTCAGCCTCCAGTCCAGATGAAAGGACTTTTACTTCGATACTTGGTGTTGGCTGATGAGATTAAGACCAGGAGACCTAGGGGTGGGAAACCTTTGTACTTTGTACCCCTTAAAGATGATTGTTCTTTAAGGATGACTGAGTTAAGGATGATTGGAAGCCAGTCTCCAATCAAGATGAAAGAAGACTTCAGATGGGCACTTTATATTGATTGATTCAGATTGTGACTTACTGAATTCTAGTTTTTGTTTAAAACTATGTGGCCATTTTAGTAATAAGTTGCTAATGTTATGTCATTGTGAATGTCATACTTCTGTTTCTGTGAATGTTTTGCTTTAGTTTGCTGTTGAATAAATAGAGAGTCCACTATACTATGTGATCAGAACCTTAAAGTTATTCACAACAGCAGTCCTCAGGAGAGTTGCTTGTGCTTGGCTTTACACTGTAATGTATCTCGGCCAAATAACATCTGCAATATTGTGTTCATTAGAAGGAATACTTTTTTGAAGATCTTTGATATATTGAGTCCATAGGGTAACCAAGATGAGGCAGGACTGGAGATCATATATCATTAGTATTTGCTGAAATTGTGTGTGTTGCAAGAAAGAGGGAGGAGACTAACCACATTCAACCATTTTTGAAGGGTTGGCAGGTGGAAGCAGGATCAGCAATATTCTGCTTACATTTAGAACAAGGAGCCAAGAATGGAAATTGCAAAGGGGAAAAGCACTTAGTTAAGTGTGTCAAAAAACCCCTATCTTAACATCCCAAAGTAGTTTTCTTATCACTGGAATTCTTTTCTTTTTGATTTTTGGAGGGCAATTGGGGTTAAATGACTTTCCTAAGGTCACACAGCTAGTTTTTGTGTGTGTGTGTGCTATGTGTCTGAGGTTATGAACTCAGGTCCTCCTGACTCCAGGGCCAGTGTTGTATTCACTGTGCCACCTAGCTGCCCCATCACTAGAGTTCTTCAAGCAGAGGCCAGCTGACCATTTCCCAAGGATGATATAGAACAGAAGATTATATAATCTCTAAGGTCCCTTCTAATACTAAGATTCTACGTTCCTATGTCTTTGGAGTATATAAAACTAAGACCAGTGATAGAGCAAATTGTCCTTCTCATTCTCCTCTGAAAACCACCAATTTATTCAAGATTAATTAAATTATAGACATCAAAGAAGGAGTGGGAGAGGTCATGGTATTAAAAACAGGTAGACAAAAAGGACCAAAAATTGATAGCTGATGACAAATGAGAGACAAAAGGGACTCCAGAAAATGTAAACCAGAAAGGTACAGAAGCCTAGAACCATTCAATGCAGAGACAAGAAGACTGTGTCTCTCAATAGCTCCTCAGAGGATTGCTATATTTCTTTTTTTTTTTTAAAACAAATGCTTTATTAACTTCTGTTTTACATCATTCATTTCCGCCAGATTTTGAGTTACAATCATTTCCCCCCCATTATTCCCCTACCCAACCTCCCAGAATATTAGTCCCACAAGATATCACTTCCTCCAATCTGCTCTCTCCCATACCTTCTCCCATACCCCCATCGACTTTTCCATTAGAGGAAGGTGAATCTTTGTGTCCCAATGCCTGCACATCTTATCTCCCTATTACAAGCGAAAGAGTATTACTAATAATATTTATATATATTTGAAACATTTAATGTTACAACCTCAAATTTCAGATCCATTTCCTTCCTCCCTTGTCACCCATTCCCTCTTGGGAGTCTAGCTATGCAAAACATTATCATAGTAGATATATTGTACAAGGCTGCTTATAATTCCCTCCCACTCATCCCACCCCCCACCTGGTCCATTCCCTACATAATCCTGTCCCTCTTCTATAGTGGGTACTTCCAACCTCCCCTCACCCCAAGGATGCCCTCCCATCCATCATCCCTCCTCTCATCCCCCTTCCCCCTATCCTGCTGCAGGTTGAGATATCCCATTTAGTATGTATGTCACTTTCTCCCTGAACCAAATTCAATGGGAATGTGGTTTTGTCTTTTTAGCCTTCCTTATTCTCCCCCTCCTTTGCAACCACTTCCCCTTGCTTCTTCTACATGGGATAGTTTACCCTACCCTGTCTCTCCCCATCTCCTCTTGCCACTTTCCTCTCACCTCATAATTTCATCCCTTGAGTATTCTCCCTTCCCAACAAATTCAACCTATGCCCTCTATCCATATATAACTGTAACCATATACACACACATTCACATATGTATTCATATGACCACACCCCCTTCTTCCATTATTTTCATAGTGAGAAAGATATCATCAGTCACAGTTATTGCTTTTCCATATAGGAATGTAAATAGTTCAACTTTGATAAGTTCCTTTTGATTTCTTTTCCCTGATTACCTTCTCAGGCATCTCTTCCTTCTTGTGTCTGGATGTCAAATTTTCTATTCAATTCTGGTTTTTTCCTCAAGAATGCTTGAAAGTCCTCTATTCCACTGAATGACCATATTTTCCCCTGAAACAAAATACTCAGTTTTGCTGGGTAGGTGACCCTTGGGTTCATTCCCAGTTCTTTTGCCCTCTGGAATATCATATTCCATGCCCTTCGATCCCTCAGTGTAGAAGCTGCCAGGTCCTGGGCTATTCTGATTGTGTTTCCACAATATTGAAATTGTTTCTTCCTGGCTGCTTGTAGTATTTTCTCCTTGATCTGGGGATTCTGGAACCTGGCTATAATATTCCTGGGAGTTTTCTTTTTGGGATCTTTTTCAGGAGGTGATCGTGGATTCTTTCAACCTCTATTTTGCCCTCTGGATCTAAAACATCAGGGCAATTTTCCTTGAGAATTTCTTGAAGGGTGATTTCTAGGTTCTTTCCTTGATCATGGCTTTCAGGTAGTCCAATAATTTTTAAATTGTCTCTCCTGGATCTATTTTCCAGGTCAGTGGTTTTTCCCATGAGATATTTCACATTGCCTTCTAATCTTTCATTTGTTTGGATCTGCTTAACAGCATCTTGATTTCTCATAAAGTCATTAGCTTCCATTTGCTCCAGTCTAACTCTGAAGGAATGAATCTCCTCAGTGAACTTTTGAGATTCTTTTTCCATCTGGCAAATTCGACTTTTTAAGGCATTCTTCTCCTCATTGCCCTTTTGGGCCTCCTTTGCCATTTGAGTTAGTCTATTTTTTAAGGTGTTGTTTTCCTCAGTCAGGCTGTTGACCCTCATTTCATACTTTTCCTGCATCCTTCTCATTTCTCTTTCCAATTTTTCCTCCACTTCTCTTATTTGATTTTTAAAGTCCTTCTTAAGGTCCTCTATGGCCTGCAACCCGCTCATGTTTTCCCCTGGGGCTTTTGGAGCAGGACTTCTGACCTCACAGTCCTTTTCCCGCTCTATGCCCCCAAAATAGGAGTCTAGGGTTGCATTTTTCTGTTTCCTTTGCCTTGGCATGTTGCCACTTAATTGCTTGACTTTTGGGCTTGTTGCCACACTATGGCTTTAAGGCCAGCTAGAGGAATTTTCGTCCCGAACGTGTGGGGGGCAACTTCCGTTTCTGGCAAGCTGTAAACCCACCCACAACTTCCACCCTAGATCACAATCCAGATCCAGGGAGGTTAAAGCAAGAGCGATTACCCCCCAAGACTGATCGCTGGATCTCCCCACGATTTGTAGGCTGGGAGCCGGAAATGCCTCTGAAAACTACAAAATGGCGTGTCTCCTCAGCGGCTTCTAGCCCCCAGGGGAGGGAGCTGACGCATTCCCCAAATACAGGCCCCAAAGTCCATAGGACACTAACCTCTTACTTTGTCCTAGGCATGTCTATGTTGATAATTCTGGAATTGCCACAGCTCCTGGTGTTCTGGGGTTCCTCCAGCCGGCTGCTGGCCCTGCCGCCCTGGGGCTAAAACCTCGGCTCACGCGGACCTGGGCTCCCTCAGCTCTGCGCTCTGCGCGCTGCCGGCTCCCAGACCGCTGAGCTGGTCCTTCCTGCAGGGCTGCTGGGCTGTCCTCAGCGGGAGGTTAGCTTCTCTGTGTCGTTCTGTGGGTGCTGGGGCTCCAGAAGTTGTTCACAGTCCTTTTTTACATAGTTTGTGGGGAATCTGGGGGCAGAGAGGCTTGGAAGAGCTGTTTCTACTCCGCCATCTTGGCTCCGCCCTCCGGATTGCTATATTTCTAATTACCAGACAAATTCATTTACCCACAGGTTTCTCCAGTCTCACATCTGGGTCTTTGTTACCTTTGTTCAAGTTTCTATGAAGCTACCTGCCTGCCTGCCTGGAGTCTGTTATCAGACTCACAGGATGCCAAGGGAGAAATTATGTTATAATAGAAAGAACCCTGATTTTGGAATTTGTGTTCAAGCTTCTGTCATTTCAATCTATCTTTCTTACTATCTATTATTTACTGTCTTTCCACAGGTAAGTTACTTCTCTTGACCTCCTCCTATTCCTTTATCTACAAATTAGGTATCAAGACAGGGATTGGGATTAATCATACTATTCTTGTGACCATGGTTTGAACCTGACTACAAGGGAGCTCACCACTGGGACTTCATGATGCTAGTCATCCTGCTGCCTTAAGTTCCATTTATTGACTGCTGCCAAATGCCCCTGACCTTTTACTCTTTTGCCCAAGTTTCCTGTTAGCAGCAATTGTGTGGCCTTCTCAAATCACACATTCCCAAACCAGCAGATCTCTTTACTATGTAGATCTTGGTCAAAATAATTCAAGACAATGATAGTCTGCTATGTGATGTGGTGGATAGAGCGTTGGATCTGGAGTAAGGAAGGCTCAAGGTCAAACTCTGCTCTCAGGATTTACTAGCTGCTTTATCACTTGGCCTCCAAGCCTTAGCTTCCTAAACTATAAAACTGGGGTAATAATTACATCTACCTCATAGGGTTGTTATGAAGACCAAGTGAAAATATATGTAAGTAATGTTTGAAGATTCATTTCCTTTTTTATTTGTGATAAACTAGGCATGTTTCAGGTAATAAGGTACCATGGATAGAGAAAGCAGAGTGTGTGTCTTTCAGTTAAGAAGGGTCAAATCCTTCATCAGGTACTTATTAGCTATGTGACTCCTAATCTCTCCCACACTCAGTTTCTTCACATGTAAAAGGAAAGGAAGGAAGGAAGGAAGGAAGGAAGGAAGGAAGGAAGGAAGGAAGGAAGGAAGGAAGGAAGGAAAAAAGAAGGAAAGAAGAAAGGGATTAAGATAATATTTCAGCTCTGGGAAGTGACAGATATAAATATGGCAGGCTTTCTATGCCTGGCATGCTTAGAGTAAAACAAAATTTCCAACCTAAAGATTTAGCTTCTTTTCCTTGCTGAGAAGCCCTGATCAACACTTACATAAATACCCAGTCAGAACATGAAGTTTCAATTTTGTCATTCTGACATGAGGCAGCTGGTTACCATGGGGATAATTATATCAAATCACAAATATAGCCTTCCTCCCAAAGGTTCAGAAATAGGGAGCAAATAAGGACCCCTATATTTTGGTGCTCAAACTCTTCCCACATTCACTAGCTTCCTTTTACTGATCTTGCATCCTTCCTCTCTCACATATAAGGCATCTGCCACATACAACCGATAGGAAAGAAGAGAAAGGACAACAATAACAATCTATATTTAAATAGCTCTCTAAGTTGTACAGAATGATCTCTTCATAATGCTCTGTAAGGAATCTAGGTAGTATCAGTTACTGATACATTTTCAGACAAAAATAAAATTCCTAGTCTTTTGTTATCCCATAAGAATTGGTCATTGATATAGAAAACAATGAAACTCCCTTGGAGAAAGTCTTTACCCAAAATTCATAGAAAATATTTATTTTGTATTCTTTCATGATTTAAAACTGCACTAACCATTTTGGAACATGTTGTATATGTGGAGACAGCAGCCATAGTGTACAGGGAGCCAACTTCCAAGCCAGGAAGAACAAGGTTCATGTCCTCCTCCAACACTTGGAATGAAATAATGTATTTTATGGTCACATACATTTGTGTCATTCCTCTATAGGTTTAATAATGGGAAGGCTTATAATATTTAAATTCTCTATCTTCTCTAGTGACTAGCACAGTGAGTACTTAAGTAAGTAAGTACCTACTTACTCAATATTATGTTTTTAATTGACTTGAATTGATTGAGCTATATCAAAAAATGTACTTGGTTCTTTTTCTTTCCTTTGTTTGGGCTAAAGCAATGAATTAGCTAAAGGGTCAGCAGGCTTGTACACAGGGCATGTCAATATTCTGAAACCTGTTGGGATAGGAATAATGGTGGGTGAATGGTCTAAAAATGGAAGGGTATTATTAAAATTGCGTGATTAATTAGGCTGCCATGAATTATCAAGAAATTAGTTTTATAAGTTTACACAGTCGATAAAGGTTAATAAATTTTAGAATGTTCAACTGTATAATTAGTGCTGTGTGCTTCACAGTAGAAAAAGATAGGAAGCCACATGTTAACTGGTAGAAACCCAGAAGAAAGAAGCAGTTGCTAAAAGGATGAAATTTTTAATGTACTGAAGTAGTGGAGAAAGGGGAATTATGGGCAAATAGCTCCCAAAGTTACAAAATCACTGAATCTTAAAATTGAAAGAGATCTCAGTAGCTGTCAAGTCAGCTAGTTCCCCAAGGGAATTCTCATATAACATACCCAATCAAGGAATCATCTGGCCTATGCTTGAAAACCTCTGATGAGAGAACCCACTGTGTATGGTATACCCTGAGGCAGCCAGGTATACTTTTGAAATCCTCTGGTCATTATGAAGTTTTTCCTCATGTGCATCCTAAATTTACCTTAAGTTTGTACCTAGTGTTACTGGTACTACTGGTTTAGTCCTCTTGACCCAAGCAGAGGAAAAGAAATCCTTTTATGTGCAATACTTCAAATGGTTACAGTTAGAGATCTTATCAACCCCTGTGCCCTCTCCCCGAGTCTTTTCTTCTGTAGACTAAAAATCCGTAATTCTGCCACATAATCTTCACAAAGTGTGAGCTACAGGCCCATCACCATCCTGACTATCCTCCTCTGGATACTCCAGCTTATCAAATTTCTTAAACTATGCACCCTGTCCTGATTATCATTGACCAGCACTTATGGGATTTTATCTATTGCAGTTTGGTTGAAAAGAATTATTATGATATACCGTATTGGGGGGAGAAGGGGTTATAGGTAGAAGGTTAGAAGATTAGAAGATTGGGTGTTTTATTGTAAGAAAGGTTTCTCACATCTATATCTATCTATATGTGTATCTTTATTTATATCTATCTAGCCTTATCAAGTATTATTTGAGAAACTGGGTCAGGTCTGTGTAAATTCTACATAATCCTCTCTATTAAAACTATTCTACATAGGCTCTTGTGACCTGGTAGGATGTCTGTGGTGTTGGTGGTGGCCTCAAGTGGAAAGTAATGAACTTCCAAGGTTAATGGCTATTTTCCTTTGGTCAGTGATAGCCTCTGAAGGACAGGGTTGAACAAATTCTAGTCACAGGTTTGTAGGATGGAGGATGGGACACACATAAGTCATTTACTGTTCAGAAGCTCCCTCTGGTCTTGGAAGGTCAGGGAGTAGCAATTTGCTTTTGTGCCAAGGAAAGCCATGATAACAAGTGTTGTGTTTACATGGTGTCTTATGGTTTACAAAAGTCTAATCTCACAAACAGTCTGGGAAGGATAGATATTATCCCCATTTTATAGCTGATACAGTTGATATTCAAAGAGAAGCTATTTGTGTATTATGCCAATGTTAGTAAGTTTCAGGACAGAGACTGGAGTCTAAGATCTAACTCCAAGTTTCCAGGCTTTTCTCCATGTCCCATTTTTGGCACACGAGCCAAGGAATTGATAGTTTCTGTATCAGATTAAAAAGAGAAAGAAAGCCACAAGAATGCCTGAAAAGTGGCATTTCCCCATTTAAGAGAGAGAAACTCTTTTATGGGAAATCTGGGAGCCTTGGAGCCAGTTAGGAACTCCTTAGAAGAACTTAACAGGATAATCACATTAGGTTTCAGTCTAACAGGATTTTCCAGACTGTGGTTCAAGTTAGGTTTGTCTTTTGGAGAGACCATTATTTTTTTTTTTTCATATAAAAAAGGTTAATAGACTGTAACACTAGCTTAATCCTTCCTATTTACTTGGCCATTTTCTTTAGTTTAATATTTACTCAGCTTAGCCCTTATCATATATCTCAATATAGGGTAAGAAAACAAAAAAAATCACTTGATCCAAACCTTAAATATTTTAAACATTTCTATTGCATGTGAGTTAAAAATAGACCGCTTGTTAATAGTATGTACTACAGATGAAAGAATGACTACAAATCACTTGGGTTTTGAATGTATTCTCCTTTCAAAATTTGACAAATTAATTTTTATACTAACTTAAAATTCATAAAAGCATCAATTATTCTTGAAAGCAATAGTTCTTGGTGTTTTCTTATTTTTCCCATTCATTGTTCTTCAGTTATGTCCAATTCTTTGTTACCCCATTTGGGATTTTCTTGGCAGAGATATGGGAGTGGTTTGCCATTTCCTTTTCCAGCTCATTTTACAGATGAGGGAACTGAGGTAAACAGTGACTTGCCCAGGGTCACATAACTAGTAAGTCTTCCTGACTTCAGGCCTAGCACTCTATCCACTGCACCACCTACCTTCTTTTCTCATTCTCAGCAGGACAAAACAACCCTTCAGGGACATTCCATTTTTGTTAATACAGCTTAAAATCACATTAGATTTTTTTGGGTGCTTCTATAAATTCTTGACTAGTATTAAAGTTGCAGACCACTAAATTTTCAGGTCTTTTTCACAAGAATTGTTGTCTATCCTTGACTTTCCCATTCCTTACTTAAGCAATTGAATTTTTTTAATCTAAGTGTAGGATTTTACATTTTTCATTATTAAATTAATTTTATGAAATTTGAGCCATTGTGATAATTTGTTCAGATTTTTTTGTTTTGCAGCTTGACTGTGTTATTCAAAATGTTGAATATCCCAACTTCATCTGAAAATTTAACAAAAATGTCATCTATACTTTCAGAAAATATTGAATGGAAGAATGCCCATGTCAGATCCCAGGAACATTCCATTTCCTATATTAGAGACAGCTAAGTGATACAGTAGATAAAATACTGGACTTGGAATTAGGAAGACCTGAGTTCAAATGTACCCTCAGACACTAGCTATATGGGCCTGGATGAGTCACTTAACCTCTATTTGTCTCAGTTTCCTCAACTATAAGATGAAGATAATAATAGAAACTACTTTCCAGGCTGTTAAGAGCATCAAATGAAATAATATTTATAAAGTTCTTAGCAAAGTGCCTGGCACAAAGCAAGCACTATTATCAATGCTATCATCATCATCATCATCATCACTAATCCACTAGTTTTTAGGTTTAATCATTCAATGAGATTCAAATGCAACTAACTGTGCTACCATCTAGCCCATTTATGGTGCATAATGATAACATTAGTGATTTTGTCCAAGCCTTGCTGAAACTCAGATAGAGACTCTGTAAAGTGTTCCTCTGACTCATCTATCAATTAGTCCTATCAAGAAAGGAAATGAGGAGGAGCAGCTAGGTGGCACAGTGAGTAGTGCACTGGCCCTGGAGTCAGAAGGACCTGAGTTCGGATCCGACCTCAGACACTTAAACCAAAAAAAACCTAGCTGTGTGACCTTGGGCAAGTTACTTAACCCCAATTGCCCTCCAAAAAGCAAAAAAAAAAAAAAGATTTATCTATTCTAGGGGTGGATAGCCATGTAACCTTGAACAAGTTACTTAACCCCAATTGCTTTAAAAAAAAAAAAAGGAAATGAGGTTCATGTGTCATGACTTGTTCTTTAAAAACCCATACTGATTCTTAGTGATTCCAGCTATGCTTTCTAAATATTCACAACCCAACCCTTAAAGATGTACTTTCTTATCTCTTAAATGGGGCTAATCATATTTTCACTATTTATCTTCCAGATTTTGAGGAAAGCACATTATAAAACATAAGGTTTTAATAAAATATGAACTATTAGTAATTTGCACACTACAGATTAGCACAGTTTTCAGCCTGTCTTGCAGCCTT
Organism: Gymnobelideus leadbeateri; assembly: GCA_011680675.1. NCBI lineage: Eukaryota > Metazoa > Chordata > Mammalia > Diprotodontia > Petauridae > Gymnobelideus > Gymnobelideus leadbeateri. The sequence continues at coordinate 11,866 of WOXC01012316.1, forward strand.
TGGCATTCAGATAGACATTTAAATAATTTACATTTAGATAATAAACCCAGGCACAATATTACATATGCTTACTTCCTAGTAATAACTATGAAAGCTAGAGTTAAAAAAAATTAACTTTCAAATTCATTAGTTAACTTTCAAGTCCTTTATGTTGTTTTTCCTGATTTCTTCAGCCAACTTTCTCCTCTGAACACTCATATAACTTTGTTACTCATTTACCACTTTCTGTTTTGTACTATATTTGTTTAATATATATATACTTTATGTCCCATGCTAGACTGTAATCCCCTTAAGGGCAGGTACCATACCTAATATTTCTTTGACAATTTACATTGTACTAAGCAGGTTTGCAAATAATGATGAGGATGATGACTCAATTAAAATAGCAATTTAAAATATATTTTCCTAATAAGTACACATTTGTTATGAATATAATTTAATAATAGGGGAAAATAAAAATACAAATGAAAGAATTCCATGAAACATTTAGTAGCAATAAGATTACAGCATAGCTCCATGTGAAAGAAAGCATTGACACCACTGGATAGGGAAGAATTAGAGGCAACATGATATCATAGAAAGAACATTGGAATCTGGGGCTGGCAGACAAATCCTTGAGCAAGGGACCCCAAGGATTTAGGAGTCCTTTTCTAAGGTCATCTCCTCTCAGGTCCTTTCTGACTCCAAATCTCATGATTCTTTAGTACTTAAGTTTTGTGACATGTAATCACTCAACATATATTTATTCAATCACATTGACATGACATTAATTGTAACAATTAAATACTTGAATTAACAATTGCATAGAAACAGACATGAATGTATTTATGATCTTATTGTTATTACATTTAAAATTGGTCATCCTATTATTAAATTAAGCAAAATTCTCTCTATCCCCCCTCTCTCTTTCTTTGTGTTTAAACTGAATTAGGGCCAAAGAACAGTTTCTTTGGTTTCAGTGTCTTGGTGACTCAGCCAATGACTCATGGAGGGACACAGGCCAGGCAATCTTAGATATTTGGCTCCCTGATTCATTGATTTGTTATTGGATAAATATTGCCATCTCTGGTCCTGGGGAAACTGCCTAATTATTTTTCACACACATTTTAGAGAGAGATGACAAGAATTTGCATCCCTTTTTGGCAGCTCTGTATTACAAATTATTGGGAGTTTTTGGTAGAAGGGAAGCAGAAAAATGTTCATGGATGAGCATATTGTTATTATCATGCCTCTTAGAAGTGGAAAGAATCATAAAAAAGCTGCTCTAACCACCTTGCATTCATTAACCATCTTTCAAGTCTTCTGTGTTGTTTTTCTCTATGTTTGATTTCTCTAATTATTATGCCCATTCTATAGAGGAGTTAACTAACACACAGAAAAATTAAGTGACATGCCCCCGTGTTATTCAGAATGTTCTTTGCTTCTTTTAGGAACATTTTGTTTCTCTAGCTGTATAGTGTAGAGTTTAAAAAAAAAACACTTTGTGCCCCTTTAAATGCCATATAAAAGCAAGGTTTTGTTTTTGTTATTGTGAACTCCTTGGATGTCATTAAGTATTATAACTCATATTCAATTAACAGACTAACAAACATTTATTAGGCACACACTGTGTGCCAGGTAACGTGCTAGCTAGCCATTGAGTAAGATTGGAAGATGCGCAACAGCATCATTGCCCCACAGGTGCTTACAATTTATTAGGTGATATAAGAGGCATCTACAAATGACCCTAATGTAAAGTGAATATGATAGTCACATATAGAAGCTCTGTAATTTCCAAGGAAGGAAAAGCATTTCTGACATTCAGCATAGCCCAGTTTCCTCTGGATTTGGAGTTGGGGAAAACAGGTCCAAATTCTAGTGCTGAATCTTACTCAGTGATCTGCCTTTGGGCAGGTTACTTTATATCCCTAAGCCTCAGCTTCATCATTTGAATGAGAGGGTTGGACTAGATGACCTCCAAGGTTTATTTGTCCCTAGAAATCTCTGATTTTATGTACAGAAGAATCAGAGAAGGCTTTCTGGAAGAGGCGATGTTTGAACTGCATCTTAAAAGAAGGAATGGATATGATTTCAAAAAGTAAATAATAGTGGGCATGGCAATCCAGGCAATGGGGTGTCATGAGCAAAGGCAGAGAGAGGGAAATGGGAGGTATGTTCTTTAAAGTGCTCCTTTATTTTCAAATTTTATTTTCAGTTCCAAATTTTCTCCCTCATTTTATTCTCTTCCTGACCATTTAAGAGGGCAAAAAATATGATACCCATTGTATATATGTGAAGTCCTACAGAACATATTTCCACATTAGTTATGTTGCAAAAAAAGCAAGAAAAATAAAGAAAAAATGCTTCAGTCTACATTTGGAGTCCATCATTTCTCTATCTGGAGTTGGATAGAATTTTTTGTCATGAGTCCTTTGGAACTATAGTGGATCTTTATACTGATCAAAGTTGTTAAGTTTTTCACAACTGATTATCATATGCTCTTACTGCATATGTTATTCCATCAATTTGTATCAATTAATATAAATCTTCACAGGATTTTCTGAAACCATCCTTAAAGAGTTCCTTTTTTATTGGAATGTGTCATGTATGAGGAGGAATAGTTACAGAAAAAGATATAGAAGTATGTTGGCACTTGACACATGGTAGGTGCTCAATAAACACTGCCACAGCTCAAATGACTGCTTGACTAAAACAGTCTAGTAGAAACTGGACTATTTTAAAAATAGGCTTTAAATTCGTAAATAAAAAAACTGGCATCACCAGCCACTATGTGTAGAGATCATACAAATAAAGATCTGGAGTTGGAAGGGACCTTGAAGGCCATCCAGCCTAAGCCCACAGATAGCAGAATGGCTTGTCATTTACTTCTTCAGTGGATTAAGTGCCTTGCCTACGGTCACACAGCTAGTAAATGATCTGCACTTAGATCTTCCTGGCTTAAAGTCCAGTGTTCTATCCATTATGTTACTTCCCATTTACCTTTGGTGTCCACCTGTCTGGCCAACTTTCATCTGTGGCTCCAAGAAATTGTAGCATGGCCAGTGGCCACACTCAGATAAAACCATCTTGGCAGGGCTAAACAAGATTGAGAGTAACTGGTAAACCTTCTCCCCCATCTCCCACCCCCACCCCATCCCTAGTGGAGAGATAGATGAGAAAAAATTATTCCAATGGCCATGAAGGTGGTCAAAGCTGGCACTGTAGAGCCCTTATAGCTTGGTCAGACATTGAAGATTCCAGGGTCATCCACTACAATCCAGATCATCACCAGTGATTTTAATTTTTGTTCTGCCATTGGACTTTGATGACTCTGGAAGGGACAGTGAAGCTGATGACTTTGCACTACTCTATCTCACTTAAATCCAATTCACACTCAAATCAAGATTTCAGTTATATTGTGATGTCATTGAATTGCCTCAAAAACCAAGGACCACCACCACCACCAACATCATTTGTATGCACATCAATGTAAACTCCTGCCTATCAAGCATTTTACAATAAGTAATAGTTTTAGTCTGAATCAACTACTTCATAGAGGTGAAAAGAGATTTAGAGATCATAGAATTCACCCTTTTATCTTACAGATGAGGAAACTGAGTTCTAGAGTGGAAAATTAGCTCCTATAAACCCCATGGCTTCTTCAAATTCAGGGTTTTTTGCCCTTCAGTTCATTGAATGATATTTTTTTTCAACGTGGGCATATATCTTCCAGATTCCCTTTAATGTAGTGATTTGAAAACCTACCTACCTCACAGACCCTCTTTCCTCTAGACAAAGAATAGGGGCAGGGAATTCAGCAGGGATTTTTATTTATATACTAACTGACTTTTGAAAGGCTATTACTTAAGGCTCTGACCAGAACAAGAGGCCCAAATTAAAATTGGGTGGAATTGCTCATCTTTCACCACATTCTTTCTAGCTACACCCCCTTTTTCAATTGGTGACATTCAGAAAGGATGTTCCTCTTTGCTAGAATTAAAACGTCACGGTCAGGCACGTTCTTCTGATTTCTTGCAGACGGTGAGGCAATCAGTCTCTGCAGTTGGGCTGTGCAGGTGTGCAAGTGAGCCTCTAATTCCTCTGGCTATTAATCACTAACCTGTGGCCTGCACTCATCCTGAATTGCTAAGCTTCTTGTATTCAACTGGGACTACCAATATGGTCAGAACAACTCACCTCCTCAGAGCAGCCATTCTTCATTATTTAGGACATAGTTTCATTTATTCCCCCAAATAATGATGCATGGCAAAGGAATGAATATTAAACTACAGGGTGATAACTAGGATGGGGGACAAGTATAACTCTCCACCAGTACACCAAAATAATAGGGGCTTTTTGTTCTTTAGCAATGTAGGAACAACAAAGTTTAGCACCTAGTAGCAAAAATGTTCCCTCCCTTCCCTTCCTTCTTTCCTCTCTGTCTCTGTCTCTGTCTCTGTCTCTCTCTGTCTCTCTGTCTATGTCTCTCTTATTTTCTAACTCTATCTCTGTGTCTCAGTTGTGATTTGAATTAGGAACTTTTCCTTTTTGTTTGAAAATAATTTACATTTATATAAAGCATGACCATTTTCAGAGAACATTATATGAATTATAACAATGGTTACCTCATAACAACACTATAAGTTACATTATGCAAATATTATTTGTCCCATTTTACAGATGGAACCAACTGAGAGAGATTAAGTGACTTCAGTCAAGGCAATTGAATTTGATATTGTCTCTTTACCATATAGTGTCACTTAGAAACCATGATCTCTTTCCCTACCTCCCTTCCATAAACTCCTGCCTTTTCCCTTCTTTCTTTGATGGCTTCCCAGGTACCAGTCTCATAGAATCTTAGGATCTCTACTGGACCTCCATGCCAATTAAATTGATTGATCAACAATAGGTCCAAGTCCAAACTCTAAGGGCCCTCTCCAGTCCTCCTGATCTCTATCTTGCCACTAAACCAAGATGGCTCAGAGGAAAAAGTGAGGGTGGTGACTTTGAACAGGCTTCCCTCACTTAAATCCAATTCACTTGTCATGGCATCACCTTCCTGATATCCCTTCAAGAATGGAAGACAAACAACAACAGCCCAAATCCCACTTAGTGGTCATTGTTTGTGCTCTGATGGCTCAGAATAAATGTAAATAGTAATTGTTTCTGTTTAGGTTGAAACTCTAAGAGTCTTCCCATTCCAGATTGATTTTTTTTTTGATGAGGTAAAAGAGACCATTCCTTGGCTCGTTTCTTACCTAACCTTAATCATTGAATGGATGTTGCCTCAGTCAAAGTGAAATCTCACAAAGACCTTAGCTTAAAAAGGCCAAAGTTGCCCACTGCATCTGGGGTCATCTCCAGTTGTCCTGATCTATGTCTGATTACAGAACCCAGATGACTGCTAAGGAGAAAGTGAGGCTGGTGACTTTGCACAGCCCTTCCTCACTTAAATCCAATTTACTTGCAAGTCATGGTATCACCTTTCCGATGTTGTGGTTCTCTTTGAGAACAAAAGACAAGCAATAACAACAACTCCATGGGACAAAATTTAGAGAGGCTATTAAAACACTCATTAGTAGCCAGGGCATCATTGAGAAACTCCAGTTTCTGAATTGCCTAGCCATGAAATATTCCTTTCCTGCTCAAATGTTTTTTAGAATCTTTGCTATCTTTTGCTTTTGTTATTGCAACATGCTTCTAACCAGTTTTCCTGCTACTGGTCTCTCCGACACATTGTGATGGATTACCTTTCCTACGGCCTAGCTCTGTGGCATACCAATTCCCTGCTCAGGAATTTTAAAGACTCTGCAATTCCTGCATAGTGAATTCTTTCATCAATATGAGGATTCTAGTTAGCATTTACATAATGCTTTAAATTTCAGTAAGTACTTTATCAATTTTATCTCATTTCATCCTTACAACAACCCTGCTAGGTAGGTGCTATTGTTATCCTCATTTTACAGATGAGGAAACTGAGGCAGACAAGTCAAATGACTTGCTGAAGATCACAGGGCTAGTAACTGTATAAAGTTTGGATTTAAATTCTAATCTTTTTTGACTATGGGTCCAACATTCTATTTACTGGGCTACCACAGTTTGCTGTATTAAAAAAAAAGTTTGTTGAATTGAATTTGCCTGGAACTTAGGGCTTTTTACAGTCTGGCTACTAATCAAAATGGACAATTACCATTTGTTCAACATCTTGAATTTTCCCACCTGTTACCTTCTTTCATTGGCTATGTTCTTTACTTACCCCTTTTCCACCTCTGCCCCAACTACCATCCATAACTGCTGAAATCCTATGCATTTTTCAAGGCCCAGTTCAAAGATTCAAATGTCAAGTTCTCTACAAAGCTTTCTTTAATCTCCCCCAGTTAGAAATGCTAAGAGGACGGAGACAAATAATTTCTAGTCACTATGAATACTCACAAAGTATTGTACCTTTTGTGGCTATTAGTCCTTTTTATTTTAAATTAATTTGTGTAGACATCCCTTCATTTAAAGGGTAAGTGCCCTGAGAGCAAGAGCCACATTTTATTCTGTTTTGGTATTTCCTTTAGTCCTTACAACAAGGTCATTTTTTCAGCAAGTACACATTACATGTTTCTGGGTTTTTTTTTTTGTTTGTTTGTTTTTTTTTTGGTGACGACATTGCCACCATTTTCCCTAAAGGATCAGTTTCATTATGGAATCAGGAAAATAAAATTAGTCAATGAGAGAAATTTTTATTAAATAACTAATTGTTAATTTTATTCTCTCTAAGGCCAAGCCAGTGTCTGAAAGACATTGATGATAATGAGATTGGATTAAATTTCTCCTCAACCTCGGTCAGACCCCACCCAGGTGGGGAAGCCCAATGTGTTCTGTTCTTGTTTGGGTAGGGATAAATTCTTTGATTAGATTGCCCAAGGTTGGGAGTAATTTGGAAGTAAATGATGTAATCGAAGTCACATTCCCCTAGTACAATAGGTCTACCTCTCATTATAATATTCATTCTCTCTCATTACTTGTTACCCAATCAGAGTTATTGCCACCCTCAGGAACACTCACTCTTCCAAAGATATATAAGCATTGAGTGGGGGTCCTTATGGTGGGGTTAGGCTCTGGGAACACTCTTGAATCTTCCCACTTCATCTGGCATTCTCCAGAGGCCAAAATCCTTCCATTATCAATATGAGTGAATCTCTGTTAGCCTTAAACTAGTCTAGGCCTCCATTGTCTGTTTACCTCTCACCCTTGATCCTATCAAAATATCTATGACAAAATCTCTTACCCTTAAACTAGCCTAGCCCTCCACAATCTATTACCTCTGGATTGCCTCTGGCTCTTTCCCACCCTTGATCTCATTAAAATCCCCTTCTCTGGGTTCATAGAGTCTGACCCCAGTCCAAAAAAGATCCTCCTTAGACTCCTCCTCAAGACCCTCTCCAAACCCTTCCCCTAGATCACTCCCACAGTCCTTCTGTATAAGATCCATTTTGCCTCCATGAAGGCACTCAGATTTCCTCTAACTCAGACTCAGTCTGTGTCAGATTGTTCTGGCCTACTTTTCAATACAAGCATTACAAATGCTTAGGCTCCTTAAGAGTCTACCCAATATGGCAAATCTTTTTTTTTTCCAAAATTTTATTTTAGACTCAAATGCCAGAACACAAATAGAGAAAAGAAACAAAAACATATCATAAACTTAAATATTGGAACTTAAATACAAAGTTAGAAAGAAATAAAAGCATGTCATGTGCATAGTAGAACAAAAGAGAGGATTCCAAATATGTAACAATAAATTTTCATGTCAAGAAAGCCTATATGATAAATAATACTCACTGTGTTGAAAATTATCTGTCTTTGTTCCTTGTGAGTTTTCTTTTGTTCTCTGCTTTGCACATTTTTTTACTTTGTTCTTTTTTTCCCTTCCCCCAACTCCCCCCAGGTCACAATAAAATTTAGATGTGTTTCTCCATAGCTATAGATATATACATACACATATACATATATACATGCATATATAGATATACATTTCCAAACCTATTCTATTCCTGATCTTTGTTTTTATGTATATGCATATCTCTTGTTTCCTATCCTTCCTGCCTCCTCTACTTTACTTTTATCCACTACCTTGTCTTCTTATGACTTGCCTACCCCCTTCCAAGGATCCCTCTCCTATCCTCCTATTTCCATAAATCTAAACACCCTGCTATACCTCTATTTACCTATTCTCTCACCCTCCCCTCTAAAGATCCCTCCCTTGTCCTCTCCCCCTCCCTATGCTCCTACCATTTTATTTCTTCTGAATTTAGAAGACTTCTATACACACATATATACTAGCCCTCCTCCCTCATCTAATTCCTATGTATCAATACTTCCTCTAGTACCTCATTTGTATAAAATAATTACTCTTTTTAGCTGTTCCTGAATGGTTTTACTTTTTAAATTCATATCATGCCCAGGTTTTCCCCAATATTTCTTATGAACTACCCAGTGATTAATATGTATCATTTTACAGATATAAAAAATAAACAGTATGTCCTTATGGATCCCTTATAATAAGTCTTTGTTCTGTACATTATATTTATATTGGTTCTTGTATGTTGAATCATCTAATAAGTTCATTTTTTTAAAACAAAGTCTTGAAAATCTAAGAGTTTTTCAAATTTCCATTTTTTTTATGGTTCAACATAATAGTTAACTTTGCAGGGTATGGTATTTTTGTCCGTAGCCCCAGTTCTTTTGCTCTTCAATATGTTGTGTTTCAAGACCTGCAGTTCTTTAAGGTTTCTGCTGCTAGGTCTTGTGTAATTCTAATTGTGGCACCATCATATTTAAGTTATTTTAATCTTGATTACTTTAATAGTTTTTCCTTGAGCTGGGGATTTCAGAATCTGACCATTATTTTCCTACAAATTTCCGTCATAGGATCTATTTTAAGTGGTGATCGATAGATTTTTTTCTATTTTTACTTTCTCCCCCCTTATTCTAATGCTTCAGGACAATTTTCTTTAATTTTTTCTTGTATTATTTTATTAAGATTCTTTTTTATCATAACTTTCAGTTAGTCCAATTATTTTTATATTTTATCTTCTTGATCTATTCTCCAAATCTGTTGTTTTTCTTATGTCTCACTTTCTCTTCCATTTTTTCATTATTCATATTTTGTTTAATCATTTCTTGTTCTCTTACAATGTCACTGGCTTTACTTTTCCCAACTCTAATTTTCAAAGTGTCATTTTCTTCCTTGAGATTCTGGATCTCCTTTTCCAGTTGGTTGACTTTCCTTTCATACCCTTCTTGTTTTTCTTAGATTATTCTATTTTTCTTTTTTAGTTTTTCCTCAATCTCTGTTGTTTGATTTTTAAAGTCTTTTTTTTAGGTCTTCTATAAATTCTTTTTGGGCAGGTGATCATTTGGTGTTATCCTTTGGGCATTTTTTTTACTTCCGCTTCCTCCTCTGAAGATGAACCCCAGTCATCTCTATTCCCATAATAGATTTGTATAGTTGGAGTCTTTCTCCTTTTTCTGTGCATTTTTTTGTGGTGACATCCTAATTATTTGTAGTCATCTCTAGCCCTGGGGTATAGGAAATGGTGTCTCTTGCTCTGGTCTTCAGTTCTTCCCTCTAGCCTGAAACCAAAGCCAAACCTCCAGCCTCCTGTAAGTGCCCACAGCCAGGGGCTTTCTGCCCCACTGCTTCCGCACTTACTGCACTGTGCTGGTTCCTTATCACTCTCCTTTTCACAGAACAGCTGGCTCTGGCTTTCCTGGTCAGCAGAGGTTCCCTCCATCTTCCCAGGCTCAGATGCCCGACTCCCCTCACTATCTTGGGGTAAAAGTTCTGTTGGCTGGGGCCCGAGGCAGCCCCTCAAGCCAACTAACCTCAGGGCTTACCAGCTTGTTGTTTAAGAGGCTAGAGGCTTGCTGTTAAAAAAGAACCTAGCCTGGAGGCTCACAAGGACCAAGCCATGTCCTGGGCTCTTTCTTCTGATCTTCTCAAATTGTTCCTGAAGGACCTATTATGCCCCTGTTCTATTTTTGTTCTTCACTTTGTTTGTCCTAAGGTGCTATTTAACTCTGTCTTGGGGAAAGATTTTGAGAGCTTGCAATTTTCTGACCTACTCTGCCATCTTCCGAGAATCCTCCCCCAGGAATCTTTAATAAACTTTGTTTTACTTTGGCTGAGAGAAGGCTTGAGTTGAATTCATTTGGCAGGACTCTGAATGTTGGTATTTTGGGGTATGAGAACCCCTAAACCACAAACCTCAACATTTGGGGGATATCTTTGGGATTAATGGTTCCTTTGATTAATTATATCATTATTAATTAATAATAATAATTATATGATTAATAAGCTATTAATTACCCAGAATCTGTCTTTCAGACTTTTTATGCTTCATATCACAGTGACACCCAAACTAATCTGTAAGTAAATTCTAAGATATTACCATTTACTTTAGTTGAATAAATTCTAACTAGAAACCAAGCGTTAAAAAAAAATAGCTTTGGGGGTGGCTAGGTGGCGCAGTGAGTAGAGCGTTGGCCCTGGAGTCAGAAGGACCTGAGTTCGGATCCGGCCTCAGACACTTAACGCACAAACAAACCAAAAAAAAAAACCAAACCTAGCCGTGTGACCTTGGCCAAGTTACTTAACCCCAATTGCCCTCCAAAAAGCAAAAAAAAAAAAAATAGCTTTGTTATTTAACTGGATTCAACTCTATATATTTTCCTTTTCTTTTTTCCAGACAAGTTGGTATGTGTAGATAGCTAATATGATCAGGATATAATGAGACTAATAGGGATAAGATAGTATCATAGGCCCTGCGCATCAAACATGGACTGTATTTCAGTTTAATACTGTGACCCATCTTCCTCTGAGCTCTATTTCCTGACTATGACATACTGTTGAGCGACTAAACCAACCAAGAAAATACTGATGCATATACTGTGCTGTCAAAGTCCTGACCAAACCTTTTGGTCAATGGTAACTTGAACTATGCTAACTACAAATGGATGAGAAAACTTCAGATTGTCTGTAGAATTAAAACTGAACCCATTATCTTCCCCTTGCTCCCAGAGCCAACCCTTTCTTTCCAAGTCCCCTGTTTCTGTGGCTAGTACCACAGTCCTTCCAGGGATTTAGGCTGACAATCTCAGCATTATGTTCAGTTCTTCACTCCCTCTTGTCTCATGTATATTTACAATTGCCAAGTCTTGTCAATTCTATTCAATGCCTCTTATCCATTCCCTTCTCTGCTCTGCTCTTACACAGCTACCATACTAATTCAGACCATTATCATCTCTCATTTAGACTGTTGCAGTATCCTCTTAATTGGTCTCCTTGCCTCTACTCCTTTATCCAATCTACTCCCTACATAGCCTAATATGCATGTTTTATACCATTCTTTAGATCAAGTAGCCTCAGGGAGTTTCTATTTCATCTAGAATAAAATTCAAATTTCTTTGTTTGGCATTTAAAGCCCTTCACAACCTGTCTGCAATCTATTCCTCCTGAGTGATATCACATGACTCCCACTCATCTACAGAATTCTCCAGCTAAAGTGAACTAATTCTTATAGCCCAGGGCAAGTTATATTAAGCTCAAATAGAAATTGGGCCACTGAACCATATATTAGGATTCCTAAGGGCATATTGACTTAGAAAACCACAAGTTAACATTATCTATGTCCTATTTTGGTTTATTTTCTTATATATTTTCTAATTGCATTTTTAGTTTGGTTTGAGCCTTATTCAGGATTGTTGCTGGCCATAAAGTAGCTGCTAGCCTTTGACTACTATGGCCCAGGGTGTGCTGAACTCAGCTTTTACCAGTTCTAGAGAATAGATTGTTAAATTTTAAGTTTGAGCAGTTATACCTCAGAAATTGACAAACACTACAGTTTGGACTGGATTTGTTGTTTTATTGATTGTCTAGAGTTAGGGAAAATGTTAATAATGTACATTAAACTTAAAAGTATATCCTGCTGAACATTTTTTTTTTGGGGGGGGGGAGAGTCAGTTGTTAAACATTTACCAGTACATCCCTGCATAAATGACATGCCATCTCCTACCTTTCCATAAAACCTGTCCATCATTCCAGGAATGGTCTTTTTTCTGACCTTTGGTTTAATAATTCCTAGCTTCCTTTAAAACAGAACTCAGATGTGGTGTTCAATGCTACATTTTTCTTGAATCCCACAGCTGTTGATATTTTCTCCCCTGTACTAAATAAGAATTACTTTCTATTTATTCACTACATATGTGTTTGCTCATCTGTATGCCTGTTTTTTGTTTTTTTCTCCTGGTAGAATATAAGCTAAGGGCAGAATCAATTTTTGTTGTTGTTGTTGTTGATATCCCTAGAGCCTAACAATGCCTGCCATATAGCAAGAGCTCAATAAATACTTTTTAAAAATAGATTTGGATTGGGAAACAGCTTTGGCTCTCATCAAGTTCAACCTGCTTTAGGAATCTCCTAAACAATGTGTCTGACCAATAGCCATCCAGTCTTAGTTTGACTTTGGAGTAAAAAGATTTTGGTTTAAATCCTGACTTTGCTACTTATTACCTGTGTGACCTTGGATGAGTCACTTAACTTTCTGGGTAAAAGTTTTCTTATCTATAAAATGAAGTGCTTGGAGGAGATAATCTGTTTAGTCCTTTCCAGCTCTAAGTCTATGCCTTGATGACCCTATGATGTCGAGTCATTGGGAGCTCATTATTTCAGGAGACAACCCATTTCATTTTAAAACATCTCTAATTATTTGGAAGCTCCTTCCATTAAGCTGAAATCTGACACAAACTTTCACTGATTGTTCCTGGTTTTTCCAACTGGAATTGAGCAGATTGAGTCTTTTCTCCCTCTTCAATCTGACAATCCTTAAATTATTTGTAGAACATGATCATGTTTCCTTAAGTCTTTTCTTCTCTGGCCTACACATTCCTGGTTCCTAAAACTGTTCCTTACACAACCTGTTTTTGGGTTCCTTCCCTCTCCTGCTAATCTTATGAACAAGCTCCTGTGGGTCACCGGGAGGAGAAACTCTCAGGGTTCCTGGCCAGAAGAGAAACAGTTACTATTTAGTTTTTACTTTCACTCTATGCTAAGAGTGTAGGAACCTATTGTCCAATCTAATTGGGTTTAAGGACTGGTCTTTCACAAAATATCTAACCAGTCAACCCAAAGGAGAAAAGGCAGCTTTTGGCCATTGAAATGTAACTTCCTGTGGGCAGAGCACCACTAGGTAAGGATGGAGAAGAGAGAAAGAGATAGAGGGGGAGGAGCAAGTGGAGGGGTAGAAAGGGAGGGGAGGGGGAAGGGGAGGGAGAGGCCACTCACAGGTTGTTTGTCCTTGTTCTCAAAGAAGACCATGACATCAGGAAAATAATGACATGACTTGCAGTTGACTTGGTTTTGAGTGAGGGCATGGCATGGGTCACAATGTTCATCTCAATTTCAATTGATCAATCAGCATTTATTAAACTTGGTGCCAGGCACTGTGCTCAGTACTAGGGATACAAAAAAGAAGCAAAAAGACAGTCTCTGACTGCAAGGAGTTTACAGTCTAAGGGAGGAACCAACATGCAAAACAAATAGATGCAAATTAAGCTAGAAAAAGGATAAATAAGAAATAATTAACAGAGGCAAGATATTAGAATTAAAAGCAGTTGGGGAAGGTTTGCAGTAAAAGAGATTTTAGTCTTAAATAAGTAGCACCCACAAATACCCATAGTCTTCTCAATGTGGCAGGAGGAGGATAGAGTACAGTAAGATAATCCTTTCTCTTGTTCTAGATATCACTTCTCTTTAAGCAGCAGAAGACCAAATGGGATTTTTGGTAGATAAATTGGTTGATGACTCACAGTGAGTTTACTATCCACCAAACTTTCAGGGTTCTTTCTTTCTTTCTTTCTTTCTTTCTTTCTTTCTTTCTTTCTTTCTTTCTTTCTTTCTTTCTTTCTTTCTTTCTTTCTTTCTTTCTTTTTCTTTCTTCCTTCCTTCCTTCCTTCCTTCCTTCCTTCCTTCCTTCCTTCTTTCCTTTCTTCCTTTCCTTCTATTTTTTTTTTACATGAACTCCTGTTAAGCTAAACCTTTCCCATGTTGAACTTGAATGCTTTAGCTCTGAGGCTTGAACTGGAAGGACACAAGATAAAAAGAATCAAATTCTTTTCAAACTGCCTTTAAATTCGAGACCAAAATGGAGTTTGTATATATATGACACCAAATACTTGTGTGAAAGGAGAAAAAAGCAATTTTGAATCCAGATTGTTCCCCCCACACCATGATAACTAGAAATTTCAAGTGAATTCAATCTAGAACTATACTTTTCAATGTGCTGTTTTATATCTGATATCATCTTAGCTTGACCAGAATACATAGATTAAAGCAATAGGAGAGAGCCAAAGAACTTTAATGGGAAGCTAGGTGGCACAGTGGTTAGAGTGCCAGGCCTAAAGGTAAGAAGACTCATCTTCATGAGTTCAAATTTGACCTCAGACCTCATGTAATAGTGATAAAATTTGAAGATCCCTTTGTATTGCTAAGCTAACAGGTACTTAGCACCTGGTTTCAAATTAAGCCTCTGTAAAGAAACAGGAGGTATGAACCCTTGTTGCTGACCAACAGGAAGGGGCTGAATAGGGAGGAGCTCTACTGTACATTAGGAGGAGCACAAGCTGGATAGTTAGAACTTGTTGGGATAAGCATTGTGGAGGCAGGGCAGCTGCTGATGGACTAAAGACTGAACTGAGAATTGAGAAGAGGAATGAAAATGGGAACTGAGACAGAATTTCTTGGAGCAAGCCATGTGGAGGCTGGATGAAGTGATTTTGATTTTGAGAACAGAAATTATGGTGCTGAGGATTTCTGAGGGCCAGCCAGAGCTGCTGAAGCTGCTGAGGATTCTGGAGGGCCAGCTGGAGCTGTTGAGGACTTCCAAGGGCCAGCTGGAGTTGCTGAAGACTAAGGAAGCATGACTGTGGTGCCAGTATTTTGTACAAATGTTGTTGTGGCTTTGTTAATGTGCACGGATGCTATTGTGGCCTTGTTAAGCCTTGTCTTTCCAGGAACAGAGACTGTGAAGGATTTGAGATGGATTGGACACTATGAGCTCCAATGTGGAGCAGGAACTGTACAGAGAGCTGGACAAGAAACTGGGAATTGTCTGCCTTTGAACCCAGGTGACAGTTTAGTGGATTCAGGTGGGAGCTGCCTGCCTCAAGTTAAGATGAAAAGACCCCTCTGTGAATGCTGAGTAGTGACTATGAAATTGTCTGAGTAGTGACTGATGAAATTATAATTTACTTGTGACCTAGGGGTGGATGGCTTTTGTATTTTGCACTACCCCTTAAGAGGGTACTGAGTAGTGACTGTTGAAGTTGTAACTTAATTACACCCCATGGATGGAGAACTTTGACTTTTGTACTTTTTGACCCTTAGGATGATTGAATGATTGAGTTATTAAATCATTGAGTTACTAAATGATTATACTTTGTTGAAAACTATGTGGCCATTTTAGTGATAAGTTGTTGAGTTGTGACATGGTGAATACTGTATCTTGATTTTCTGTGATTAGTTGTAATATTGTAAATGCCATACCTTGATTTTCCGTGAAAGTTTTGCTCTGATTTGTTATTGAATAGAGTTCACTATACTATGTAATCAGAACCTTGAAAGCTATTCAAAGCAGCAGTCCTCTGGAAAGCTGCTTGTGCTTGGCTTTACAAATTACTTGCAGTGTGACCCTGGACTAGTCATTTTACCGTTTTGGCCTCAGTTTTCTCATCTATAAAATGAGATGGAAAACGAAATGGCAAACCACTCCAAAATGGGGTCACAGAGTCAGATATGACTAAAAAATGAATGAAGAATAAAGAACCTTAAGTTATGAAAATTTTTACACTATGGGGTCAATAATTGATCAATTGTCTTATTTATTAATTAATTTGCATTGGTTTCAGCTTAAAAAAAAGAGAAAAAAGCTAGGAGAAGCAGTCATAACTATGAAGTCAGATGTCTGGTGTTGAATTTTGCCTCTGCTACCTATGATTTAACCTTTCTTCTCCTGAACTTGAACTTCCTCATATGTAAAATGAAGAAGTTGGACAAAATTACCCCTGAGTTTCCTTCTATTTCCACATCTGTGATTGTATAAAGGAGAGTGATGATAAGGATAAATTTGACATTTTAGTGATTATCAGATAGATATCAGATTCTTTCTGCTGTGTGCTAAAAGTCTCATCTCAGCTGTTCAACAAACCACCCCAAAGATCCACCCTCCCCCACTTAAGCCATGATAATGCTTACTGACCTCATAAGGGTGTGGTGAGTACTGAAGTTAATGTCTATAAAGTGCTTTGATGATGGAGAGTGCTGTGTAAATGCAAAGAATTACTAAGGTAATGCAATGCTATGATTCATCCATCACTCCCTTCCCTTTCAAAATTTTGCTAGATAAATCAAGACTTAACACTTTGAGGGCAAAGGAGGACATGCCATCTGAAGAGTAAATTTCCATATGGGATCTCTAAGGCACTGAGTTTGCCCCAGGAAGAATTGCAAAACAGGTTGTCAGAGGCCAAGTTGGAGGTTGAAGGCATGGCCCTTGAGGAAAGGATCTCAGTAGGTAAGGCAAACAACAGCTGAATCTAAGAGCACACCTCAATTATTTACCAGGTACCTCCACTACTCTAGACTGTGCCACTTGCTTCTGCAAACACTAGCAGATGGGGCCATTGGCACACAGGAACTGACTCCCCTTCTCATATCACAATCAATCAATAAACATTTATTAAACACCTACTCTGTACCAGGCTTTATACACAAGTGACCAAAATATCCAGTCTCTGTCCTTCAAGAACTTAACAATCTAACAGGGAAGACAACATGCAAATAAACAGATAGAAAGCAAACTATACAGGATGAATAGGAAATAATTACCAGAGGGAAGGCAATGGAGTTGAGGAGCTACAGAAGGTTTCATGTAGATGACTGTGTGTTAAATGATGCCAGAGAGGGCAGTAGTTGGAACAGATGGAAAGTGTTCTAGAAATAGGAGATAGAAGGTCCATAGCTGATGGGGAGCTCAAGACATTGAGTGTCTTATTCAGGAACACCCAGGAGGCCAATGTCACTACACTGAAGACTGTGGATCGGGGAGCAAGATGTAAAAAACTGGAAAAGTAGGAGGGCACTAGGTTGTAAAAGGTTTTGAATGTCAAGTAGAACATTTTGCAATTTCTCTCAGAGGCAAGAGTAAGCTACTAGAGTTTATTGAGCAAATATTATTTACAAATGAATGTTGTAAACTAAAAATAAACATAAAATAAAAAAAAGAACAAAAAGATGAAAAGATTCTTTAATTTTTTTTTAATCTAAAGTTTATTGAGCAAGGGGTGTGATGTGATTGAACTTATGGCAACAATCAAGGTGTGAGATGATGAGGGCCTACTAGAGTGGTGGCTGTGTGAGAGGAAAGAAAGGGGCATATTTGAAAAATGTGGTAAAAGTGAAATTAATACCATGGCAACAGCTTAGATATAGGAAGGGGGTGGTGAGAAAAAATGAGGAATCCAGGTTGACTCCTACATTGTAAGCCTGAGCGACTAGGAGGATGGCATTGTCCTCCATACTTATAAGGAAGATAGGGGGTAGGGGGTGGTTTAAGGGAAAAGATAGCACGTTCTGTTTTGGACATACTGAAAGAAAGTTGTCTACTCAACATTCAGTTTGAGGCACCTAAAAGGCAGTTGGAGATGCAAGATGGGAGGTCAATAAAGAAACTGGCTCAGGCAAGGTACCTTTGAGAATAGTATAGAAATGGTAATTAAATCCAAAGGTGCTGATGAAATCACCAAGTGAAGTAGTATAGAGGGATAAGGCACACAAACAGGAGGCATACTCTCTGAATGATGGTAATAATTATAATGATAAAATGCCTTAAATTTTTGTGATATAATAGTCATTGAACTGAAAGGATTCTCCTTTTTTTTTTTTTTTAACATGCACTGGGAAATAAGATATAAAGGCACTGGGTATGGAGCTCCATCTTGCCCTACTGGAAAGTTGGAGGGAGAATGGGGGAGGGTATAGGAGAGAGCAGATTGGGGAGGGGGTATACACTGGGATCGCTGTTTTGGGGTGGTGGGTAGGGGAAATATGGGGAGAAAATTTGTAACTCAAAATCTTGTGGAAATGAATTCTGTAAACTAAAAATAAACATAAATTTAAAAAAATGAAAGGATTCTTTAAAATATTTTTTTATTTAAAACTGTAGGATTCTTATTGGAAGGAACTTTAGTAGCAATCTAGTCCAACCCACTGTAGAACATAAATTTCCTCTAAAGCAAAGAGGATAAATGATCATTCAATCTCTTCTTGAAGAACTGCAGTGAGGAGAAATCCTTTACCTGTCAAGGCAGCCCATTGAATTTTGAATAATTATCTTTAGGATTTTTTTTTAAAACCAAGCCAGATTTTTTTTCTTTACAGCTTTTATACATTGCTTCAGGTTCTGCCCTTAGGAGACTGAATGAACACTTCTAAATCTTCTTCCCACTGGCACTCTACAAATATGTTGAATATTTGAAGATTGTTATACCATGCCCAGTCACCCATGGATGCCACCTCCGTTCCTTGTCCCCATATTTAGCCTATAATTCTTTAGGCTAAACATTCCCTGTACTCTCAGCTGATTCTCATATGTCATGGTCTCAAGACTCTTCATTTTTCTATTGATACTTCTCTGGATGCTTTTTAGTTTGGTAATATCTTTCCTAAAATACGATGATCAGAACTGAACACAAAAATATACTTGTGGTTTGACTAGGGTGGATACATTGAGACTATGACCTCCTTAATGCCTGGAAATTATGCCTCTCTTAATACAATTTAAGATTATATTTAGTTTTTTTGGTTGCCATCAATTAACCTATTACTGTTGTCTCACTGAGTTTGCAATCCACTGAAACCTTTAGATCTTTTTTTAGACAAATATTTATCTAATCATGCTTCCACCAACTTGTATTTGTGGAGCTGATATTACTAACCCAAGTGTAAAACTTTAAATCTATCTCTTTTAAATTTTACCTTATTCAATTCAGCACTCAAAGTAGTAGGGCATTGTGGGTATGGATTTACCGTTATTACCAGGAAGGCTTGGGTTCAACTCCTTCCTCTGATGCACACTAGTTGTATGATCTTGAGCAAGTTAGGTAACCTCAGTGCCCTGAGTAACTCTCTAAGAGTATAAGTGAGGAGAAGGTGTCCATCTGCAAAGGGAGTTTCCTCATCAAAAGATTTCTCTTTACTAGTGATATCATAGGTCCAATTCCTATCCCTATCAACTCACACCAAATGCTTTAGCCTCTCATGATCTTCTTGGAAACTGATATAATCCAGTATGTTAGTGATCCCATTAGCTTTTTTAAATCTCTCAATTTCATAATGATGTCATCCAGGAGTCTGTCCAGGATTGTAAAAAAATGTTAAATACCAACAGCCCATCAAATATAAGTGCCTGAGGTCCTTCAATAGACACTTTGTTGCAGGGCAACATGGGATAACTAATAAGTTAGTCTGTTCAACAAGTTCTAAAGCCACCTAATTATACTATTGTCTAGCTCCCATCTCTCTAACTTAAAAGTTAGTATAATATACTTTATCAAATGTTTTCACTAAACTCTATTTGAACTATATCTATAGCATTCCTCAGATCTATCATTTTAATAACTGTAAATAACTGTAAAAAAAAGTTAGGCTGATATGCCCTGGTCTTCGTGAAATCATGCTGGTTCTTTGTGATTACTACTTCTACTTCTAGGTGTTTCCTAACAATCACTTTGATAATACAACATAGAATTTTTCCAGGAATTGAAGTCTAGGTCATAGGCTTAGAGTTTTCAGGTTCCATGTTCTTCCCTTTTTTGAACATCAGGATATTTGTTCTCTGGTCTTGTGGTGCTTTCCAGTTCTCTAATATTTTTCAATATTGACCATGGTTTAAAAATCACACTTGTCAGTTTTTTTTATTATGAAAAACAGTGTTTATACAGATCTTGCCTTTTTGACTATACTTTCATAAGAAATAGAATGGAACATGACCTGGCACATTAGAGTCAATCATAAAAATGGTGTGTCCAATTTTGTGTATTCATAGGAAGATAAGAGTTAGAGCAGTAAGGGACCTTAGAGATGCTCTATTCTGAAGCCCTTATTTTACAGAGAAGGAATCTGAATTCCAGAAAAGAGAAGGGGACTTACAAAAGCAGTTAGTAGCATAAATGAAATTAGCACTTAGGCTTCTTCATGTCATCATTTTTATGGAGACTTCTTTGTGACTATAATCTTAGCTTCAACCACATGCTTCAACAATGACTTAACTAGGAGTGGAGTCAAGATGGCAGAGTAGAAACAGAACTTCCATGAGGCTCTGGCTTCCACCTCCTCCAATTCTTGTAAAAAATTACTCTAGACAAACTTTGGAGTTACAGAACCCACAAAATAGCAGAGAGAAGCTAACCTCCCACTGATGACAGCCCAGCAGGCCAGCAGAAAGGGGCCAGCACAGCCCTCTAGGAGCCAAGCCCAGCCCCAAGGTGAGCCAGAGATTTTAGCCTCATGGTGGTCTGACCAGCCACCAGTCTGAGGGACTTCAGATTACCAGCAGCTATGGCGGTTTCCAGAATTATTAACCCATAGATGTCAAAGACAAAGTGAGAAGTCATTGTAGACTTTGCAGGAACATGGACTTCAGGAGTGTGATCTGACCTTTGCCCACAGGGCAAGAAGCAGCTGAAGCTCTGCAGTCATGCTGCTTCAGAGCTCCTGGCCTGCAGACTGTAGGGGAATCAAGAGACCAGTCTGAGGGGTAATTGCTCTTGCTCTAACCTGCTTGGAGCTGGATTGCTGTCTAAGGTGGAGGTCCTGGGGTGCATGACCAGTTTATCAGAGCATGTTGAGACTTCAGAGAGGGCACCCAACTAATAGCTCCAGCAGCTGTGAAAACCCCAGCAATTTTGGATAAAGCTCCCCTCTCTGGTAGCAAAGTTCTACTGTGGCAAAAAGCTCAAAAGTTAAGTAATTGAGTGACAACATGAGCCAACAAAGGAAGCAAAGCAAATAGAGGAATCTGACATTAGACTTCTGTTTTGGGAGGAGAAGGAGATGAATGAGGAGACAAATGCCTTAAAAAGCCAAATTTGCCAGATGGAAAAAGAATCTCAAAAGCTGACTGAAGAGAATCATTCCTTCAGAATTAGATTGGAGCAAATGGAAACTAGTGACTTTATAAGAAATCAAAATATTATTAAACAGATCCAAAAAAATAAAAAAAATAAGGCAAAGTGAAATATCTCATTGGAAAAACCACTGACCTGGAAAATAGATCCAGGAGAGAGAATTTAAAAATTATTGCACTACCTGGAAGTCATGATAAAAAAAAAGAACCTAGAAATCGCCCTTCAAGAAATTTTCAAGGAAAATTGCCCTAATATTTTAGAACCAGAGGGCAAAATAAAGGTTGGAAGAATCCACCAATCACCTCCTGAAAAAGATCCCTAAAAGAAAACTCCTAGGAATATTATAGCCAGGTTCTAGAATTCCCAGATCAAGGAGAAAATATTACAAGTAGCCAGGAAGAAACAATTTCAACATTGTGGAAACACAATCAGGATAACATAGGATCTGGCAAATCCTACAATGAGGGATTGAAGGGCTTGGAATATGATATGCTGTAGATCAAAGGAGCTGGGATTAAAACCAAGAATCACCTACCAAGCAAAACTGAGTATCTTGTTTCAGGGGAAAATATGGTCATTCAGTGTAATAGAGGACTTTCAAGAATTATTGAGGAAAAAAACAGAGTTGAAAAGAAAACTTGACATTCAGATACAAAAAGCAAGAGAAGCATGAGAAGGTAATCAGGGAAAAGAAATGATAAGGAACTTATCAAAGTTGAACTATTTATATTCATACATGGAAAAACTATAACTGTAACTTATAAAACTTTTCTCAGTATAAGAATAGTTGAAGGGAATAGAAATGTAT
This sequence comes from Gymnobelideus leadbeateri, assembly GCA_011680675.1. Taxonomy (NCBI): domain Eukaryota; kingdom Metazoa; phylum Chordata; class Mammalia; order Diprotodontia; family Petauridae; genus Gymnobelideus; species Gymnobelideus leadbeateri. Next base: position 33,881 of record WOXC01012316.1, read on the forward strand.
ATATGTATACCTAAGATAGATATGTCTATATAGGAGGGTATATGGGCATATGAATACATATGTGAGTGTGTGTATATATGGGTACAGGTATACATAGGCAGAGGTCACAGGACCTATTTAATAGGAAGGGATGATACTTAAAAGGTGAAATTAAGAGGTGAGAGAGGAATAATTGAGAGGTGATGGGGAGAGACAAAATGGGGGTAAATTATCTCATATAGAAGAGGCAAGGGAAAACTGTTACAATGGAGGGGAAGAACAGTAAGGCAAAAGGGAATGAGTCAACCTTATTCTCATTGAATTTGGCTTAGGGAGGGAATGACATACACACTAAATAGGGTATCTCACCCTACAGGAGAGTAGGGGGGAAGGGGATGAAAAGGGGGGATAATGGAAGGGAGGGCAGGCTGGGGGGAGGGAAGTTGGAAGCACTCACTTTTGAAAAGGGACAGGATCAAAGTAGAGAATAGAATAAGTGGGAGGCAGGATAGAATGGAGAGAAATATAGTCAGTCTTTCACAATATATCCACTATGGAAATGTTTTGCTTAGCTACACATGTACAACGTATATTGAATTGCTTATCTTCCCAGTAAGGGTGGGTGACAAGGGAGGAAGGGGAAGAATCTGGAATTCAAAGTTTTAAAATCAAATGTTTAAAAAAAATATCTATCTATCTATCTATCTATCTATCTATCTATCTATCTATCTATATCTTTCTATCTATCTATCTATCTATCTATCTATCTATCTATCCACTATTATTTACTATTACTTTGCATGCAACTGGGAAATAAGATATATAGGCACTGTGGCCTGTATTGGAGATCTACCATGTCCTACTGGAAAGTTGGAAGGGGGTTGGGGGAAGATATGGGAGAGAGCAGATTGGGGAAGAGGATATTCAGTGGGATCTATTTTGGGATGGTGGGTAGGGGAAAAATGGGGAGAAAATTTGTAACTCAAAATCTTGTGGAAACAAATGATGTAAACTAAAAAATAAAGAGAGCAAAAAATAAAAACAAACAAAAAACCAAAAACAAAACAATGACTTGACTATCTCTACTCATATTTATAAGATTGCCAGGTGCTTATAAATACCTTTTTACTGCAGAAATAATGGTTTGAGAACTGAGTGGAATTCTGGGGTTAGTAGTTCAAAGAAATAAGCCTTCCTTCGCAGTCATGAGAGATTTGGAACATTGCAATCTTAGATCCAGAAGTACAACTTGACTCACACCCAAGGGTTTTGAAATAAGACATTCAGAGGCTATGAAAGAGTAGAGTTGGAAGAAGATGGTGGGATTGAAGAAGGTGAGCAACAGTTATGATGATAGAGATAGAATCTTTAGTTGAAACTGGAGACAGCAGCATTAGCAGAAGGGTAATGGGGAATCAGGGAGGAAGAAAGGAAAGCTGAGATATATGGGGGGAGGGTGAAGGGGTAAAGAATAGTGATTGGCAGTCAGGTACCTGAAACACAGAACACAGACTGAAGCTATTGGTTGTAATCATCACTTCAAGGACTGAAGAAAGTTCCAAAAAGTAGAGCTTCTCCTTAAATTCCCTTCCCCATGCCTATCACATAACAGGTACTGTTATGCTTTTTCTTGTTTCTTCTTCTTATCTAAGTTGTTTCATACATCCAGTTGACTTCATATGAAAAAAAAAATCCATGGCCAGTCATGAAGGCTTATACTCCATGTCTTTATACTTATTCTGTGTAAAAAAAAGGAAGATGGAGGAAGCCAACAGACAGTTGGAAAGACACAGAACTTAAATGGAGTCAGAGAACTAAATCTCTATATAAGGTTTAGGGAGGCTCTTAGCTATTATGATTTTATTACAAACTTTTCATCTGATATCAATCCCATAACATAATTGAGAAAGGGAACTAATGGACTTGAGGGCCATTATATTGTCCCCAAGCTGGAAGTGAACCAGTTGGTGTAGCAGCAATTTTAGATTTTAGAAAGATATTTCTAGAAAATGGAAGCAAAGGAAGCAAAAGAGGTTGAATATAGAAGTGATATAATTCTATAAGAATCTTTTCAGAAGTGCTAAAGCTCTTTATTTTTTTGGCAACTAGGTATCACAGTGGATAGAGCACAGGCTTGGGGTCAGGAAGACTTGAGTGCAAATCTGACTTCAGACACTTTCTAGCTGTGTGACCCTGGGCAAGTGACTTAATCTTGCTTACCTCAGTTTTCTCATCTATAAAATGATCTGGAGTAGGAAATAGCAAACCACTCCAGTATCTTTGCTGAGAAAGCCAATGAGGTCACAAAGAGTCAGACATGATTGAAATGGCTGAACAATAACAACAAGAAAGTTCTAAATGAGCAAAGTGTCAAAGAAAACAGGAAGGGAATGTTTAAGTTAAATTGGGAGAAAGAAGAAGGTCCAAAAAGGGACAGAGTCATTGATTTGGGTGGATGGGATAATGATAACTGAACAAGAGAATGATGAGCTAAGGAATTTTAAATCTGCTATATATAATTAGAGGAGAAAGAAAGGTGGAATATTGAAAACAAATTTTGCACCTGATTATCTTGGTTTTCCAGTCTTGACTCTCACTATGTGACCATGGACATTTCAAAACCTCCTTAAGTCTTACTTGCCTGATTTATAAAATGGGAGCATTGAACTAAATGTTTTCCAAATACTCTTTAAATCAGAAAATCAATCATTCTAGAAGGTGATCCTTTTGAGGCATGAGGACTTTATGTTAGAAGAGAAGTTTCCCAAAGCTTTGACATGATTTTGGCAAATGGTCAAATTTGAGAGCTATCCTAGGTGATTTGTCATTCTGAATAATCTTGCCTTTGCAGTTGTTGTATCAAGAAGTATTAAGGACCAAAAATTATGAGTGCTGTCAGACCAAATGAAAAAATAATTTTGTTCACAAAAGAATTAAAAAAATACCTCAATTCAGTTGCAATCCTAATTATGTAATTAATTGTCATTTAATTATAGTTTAATTTTTTCATGAAGCAATTCTTTGAGAGGCAGCTTGGTGTTTTGGATAGAATGCTACACTTGGAGCCAGGAGAAGTCCGGGTTTGTATTATGCTTCTGACATTTACTAGTTGTGTGTCCCCCCTTCACCCTTGCTCCACTGCATCTAGGGCCATCTCTAGTCATCCTGATCTATATCTTGCTGCAGAACCGAGCTGGCTCCACAGGAGAAAGAGAGGCTAGTGACTTTACATAGCCCTCCCTCACTTAAATCCAATTCACTTGCAGATCATGGCATCACATCCCTGATGTCATGGTCCTCTTCAAAAATGAAGGATACATATCAACCTCTGAGAGTAGTATTAGGTACTTACCCACTGGGGTCCCAACTGGAACTGTCAACACAGGTCTTCCTTCCTTCCTTCCTTCCTTCCTTCCTTCCTTCCTTCCTTCCTTCCTTCCTTCCTTCCTTCCTTCCTTCCTCCCTTCCTCCCTCCCTCCCTCCTTCCCTCCCTCCCTCTTTCCTTGCCTTGCCTTGCCATATTCCTTTTCTTTTTTTCTTCCTTTATGTTGGGACAAGAAAACCTAGGGCACTTAAATGCTAAGTGCCTTGTTCACCCATCTTTCCAACTCCAAGGACTGTTTCTTCTCCACTATACCACCTTGGTTCTGTCATCATCCTCCATCCTTATCCTCAGCATCATCACCACCATCATTATTATGACTCAAAAATCTATACTATGCATCCTATTTATTGTTAGTCAAATCATCATTTTAGCCTTTCTCCCTATATTAAATTATGAAATCCCTAAATGTAAGAAGGTGACTCATTCACCTTTCTGTCTCACTCAGATTAGCAGCCTAGTTAATATTTTTTAATTTAACTGCTAGATTGATCTAGTTAATAGGATATAGCAATGAAATAGAGTTTAGAAAAATGGTTGGTTTGCTTATTCCTTCTTTTGGAGTTTCCTTGGTTTTTAGAATAAATGAATGAATGCATTTGTTAAAGATGTAAGAAAATGATTAGTTTGCAAAACTTCTGAGGTCTCTCAGTTCTAGCTTCTGTGATTCTATGCCATCATGGATAAAGCTGACTCGGTGGTCATTATGTTTGAATTTACAATAATATTTTCCAATTTTGTATTTATGTGCAAACGATCATAAGTTGGTACATTCCATTCTTACAGAGGAAGCAATGTTTGTGTCTCACATTGCCAATTCATTCATTCATCTATTCATTCTTGCAAAATTTATTAAGCATCTACTTTGTTCAAATCAGTAAAGTAAGATATTGAAGTTTTAAGAGGTAAGGGTCAAGTCAGTCTTAGGACATCAATTACAGTGAGCAAATCAAAGGTTTTGACATAACTTTCTAAGCAAGACTAGGGACATATAGATAAAAACAGGCCTTAAGTGATGAGAATCTGGTGTGGAAGCAATAAAATGGACTAGAATAATGATTCCAGTCTTGTCTATATTCCTTATCTAAGCAAATTCTTTAATTCATCTATTATTTTTGGCCTTTGAGGAAGAGTGGGAAAAAGAATCGAGGAGAGCTGCTTAAGAAAGACTTTGATTCTTCATTGGCCACTTAATTGATTAGTTAATTTGTTGAAAGAAAGGAGAAGCAAATGAATGGCATAAAGAAGTGGTTGGGGGAACACTTTGGAGTTTGTTCATATTCCAAAGTAAGAATAAGTACAGCTATCTGCCTCTATTATATACATATTAGCTGTGTGATCCTGGTCAAGATACTAAGGTTTTTGCCAAGGTGGAGCCAAGATGGCAGAGTAAAAGCTGGGATTCACTTAAGTTCTCTTTAAAAACCCCTCCAAATACCTTTAAATATTGACTCTAAAAAAATTCTAGAGCATTTGAATCCACAAAAAGATGGAGTGAAACAATCTTTTAGCCCAAAACAATGTAGAAGGTTGGCAGGAAAGGTCTGTTGCACCAGGATGAGAGAGAAGTGTAGTCTGGGGCAGGCCATACCAGCATAGAATGGGCCCCAGCAAATCAGGAGCAGTCCTAGGGGTGACTGAACCACTGGCAGGAGTGGCCATTTCTAGACCTCTCTGCCCACAGATGGTAAGAAGATTGGACAAGTGGTCAGAAGGAAATTTACAGAAGTCTCTTTGTTGGTACCAGGGAAAGGATTCTGTTGCATTGCCAATACTTGGATCTGGGTCACAGTCCTGGGTCTTAGTCTCAGTGCAAGGAGGAGCACTAGCACAACAGAGCTTGCAATCACAGGGGATCAGGGATTCTGTTCACAGTTCCAGGGTTGAAAGAGTGTTTATGGTCACTCACATACCAGTGCATAGTACAGGAGAGTAGTAAACACACTTTTCTCTAGATCATACCATGTTGGAAGAGCCAAAAACATACAGGTTCCCAGAATTACCTTGAAAGCAGCTACACAAAACCTCTGAAGCTCAAGACAGTGCCCCCTCTACTTGAGAAACAGACCCCCACTTTAGCATAAAGTTAAAAGACAAGAAATAGGATGGAAAATGAGCAAAAAACAGAAAAAGTTTCTGACCATAGAAAGTTACTATGTTGATGAGGAAGATCAAAATGCATACTCAGAAGACAACAAAATCAAAACTCCTGAATCCACAGGAACAAAGAAGAATATGAATTGGTCTTAGGCCCTGGAATAGTTCAGAAAAGATTTTAAAACTCAAGTAAGAGAGGTAGAGGAACAAATTGGGAAGAGAAATGACAGTGATGCAAGAAAATAATGGATAAAAAAGTCAATATCTCGTTAAAGAAGGCAGAAAAATACTGAAGAAAATAGTACTTTAAAAAACAGAATAGGTCAAATGGTAAAAGAGGTACAAAATCCAATAAAGAGAAGAATATCTTGAAAAATAGAATTGGACAAATGGAAAAGGAGGTACAAAAGCTCACTGAAGAAAATAATTTCATAGAAGTTGGGATTGGGCAAGTGGAAGCTAATGATTTTATGAAACAGCAAGAAAAAATCAAACAAAACCAAAAAAATGAAAAAATAGAAGGAGATATAAAATATCTCTTTGGATAAACAACTGACCTGGAAAAATGGTTCAGGAGAGATACTTTAAGGATTATTGTACTACCTGAAATTCATGATAAAAAAAAGAGCCTACATATCATCTTTCAAGAAAGTGTCGAGGAAAACTGCCCTGATAGTCTAGAACAAGAGAGTAAAATAGAAATTGAAAGAATCCACCAATCATCCCCTAAAAGAGATCCCAAAATGAAAAATCCCAGGAATATTATAACCAAATTCCAGACCTCCAAAATCAAAGAGAAACTTCAAGCAAAGAATACTGCAAGCAGTCAAAAAGGAACAATTCAAATATCGTGGAAGGACAGTCAGTATAACACAAGATAATGCACCTTATACATTAAGGGTATGGAGGGTTTGGATACAGGAGTGGGGAATTTGTGGCCTCAAGGCCACATGTGGCCCTCTAGGTCCTCAAGTGCAGCCCTTTGATGGAATCCAAACTTTACAGAACAAATTCCCTCAATAAAAGGGTTTGTTTTGTAAAATTTGGACTCAGTTAAAATGCTGCACTCAGGGACCTAGAAGGCCATATGCGCCCTCAAGGCTGCAAGTTCCCCACCCCTGGTTAGACTATGATATTCCAGGGGGCAAAGGATTAGGGTTACAATCAAGAATTACCTACCCAACAATACAGTACAATCCTTCAGGGGAAAAATGGAATTCAATGAAATAGAGGACTGTTGAGCATTCCTGATGAAAAAACCAGAGTTGAAGAGAAAATTTGACCTTCAAATACAAGATGCAAAAGAAGTATAAAACAGTTAACAGGAAAGAGAGATTATATGGGATTCAATAAGATTAAACTGTTCATATACCTACATGCAAAAATGATATTTATAACTCCTAAAAAGTGTCTTGTTATTAGGGTAGTTAGAAAGACTACACATAGACAGAAAGCAGAAGTGTGAGTTAAATGTGATAGTATGACTATCTAAAAAAATAAAATTAAAGGTTGAGAAAGAAGAATGAATTGGGAGATGGGGAAAGGGAGAGGTAGAATGGGATAAATTATCTGACATAAAAGAGTCCTCAAAGAGATTTTACAGTGAAAGAGAAGATGGGAGATGTGGGGAGGGGGGCACATGAACCTTGTTCTCACCAGAATTAACTCAAAGAGGGAATAATATACTCACTCATTTGGGTATAGAAATCTATCTTATCATACAGGAAAATAGGAAGGGAAGGGGATGAGAGGGGTAGGGAGTTGATAGAAGAGATGGCAGTTTTAGGGAGATAAAAATCAGAAGCAAAACACTTTTGAGAATGAATAGGGTAATAGGATAAAGTAGGATAAATGGGGAAAATAGCATAGGGGGAAATACATAGTTGGGAATCATCACTGTGAAAAAAAATTAGTTTCTCTGATAAAGACTTCACTTCTCAAACATAGAAAACTGAGTCAGACTTCTAGAAATAAGAGTTATTCCTCAATTGATAAATGGTCAAAAGATAAAGAGGCCCATTTCCAGAAAAAGTAATCAAATTTATCTATAGTCATGAAAAAAATGCTCCAAATCACTATTGAGAGAAATGCAATGTGACCTACTAGCTCACACCTATCAGATTGGCTAATTTGACAGAAAAGGAAAATGACAAATGTTGGAGGGGATGTGGGAAAATTAAAATGCTAGCATACTGTTGATGAAGCTGTATACTGATTCAACCATTCTGGACAGCAATTTGGAACTATACCCAAAGGACTACAAAAACCTTTGGTCAACCAATATCACTACTAGGTCTGTATGCAAAAGAGATTTTTTAAAAAGGAAAAGGACCTATGTTTGCAAAATATTTATAGCAGCTCTTTTAGTGGTGGCAAAGAATTGGAAATTGAGGAAATTTCCCATCAGTTGGGAAATGATTGAAGAAGTTGTATATGGTTGTGATGAAACACTATTGTACTTGAAGAAATAGTGAGCTGAATGTTTTCAGAAAAACATGGAAAGATTTACATGAACTGATGTAAAGTGAAATGAGCAGAACCAGAACACATTGTATACAGCAATAGCAATATTTTCTGATGATCTACTATGAATAACAGCTATTCTCAGCAATGCAATGATCCAAGAAAATTCTATAAAACTTATGATAAAAGGTGCCCTCCATCTCCAGAGAAAGAATTGGTAAACCCCAAATGCAGATCAAAGATACTTTTTCTTTCTTTCTTTTTTTAAATGTTTTTCCTGCTACTCCTTGGCACTGTTTTATGAGATAATGCTGCTCAGAATTTTCCACTGTCCTCCTTCATAAAGTTTTATTTATTTAAGAATTTATATTTCATAGCAAACCACAGTTGACTACTAGGTATAGAGAATACAAAAATGCCTTGTGCTTTATGCTTGTCTATAAAGAAACATTTGAATTAAAAATAAACATTTTGATAAAAGAGGTTATAGATGAAAGTTTAAGGTTTTAAAGTTTTTTGCATATATTTTCTCATCTGATCCTCAGTGCTCTATGGAATAAGTGCTATTCTTACTCCCACTTTTGGTTGGATGGGGAATCATGGGGGTGGAGTTCAGAAATGTGATTTCATTAATTGTAAGGAAACTCCCTTTATAGATATATGGAGAAAGCATTTATTGAGCATTTGCTATGTACAAGAGAGCATGCTGTTTTAAATGCTAGGGATACAAATACAACTAAGAATGATAACCTCTACCCTCAAGGAGCTTATAGTCTGGCCAATTTTACTTTTTAAGGAGTTGTTTTCTTCAGTGATTTTTTTCCCATTCTGTCAATTGTATTTTTAAAGGAATTGTTCAACTTTTCTTCTACCTCTCTGATTTTACTTTTGAAATCCTTCTTGAGGTATTTCAAGAATATTCCCCTTTGAGGTTGCAGATGTGAGTATAGTGACAATACTGTCCTCTTCTGAATTTTGCGTTTTGATCTTCCCTGTCACCATAGTAAGAATCTAAGGTCTTTGCTTTTCTAAATTGCTTTTTGTTCATTGTGTTTGACCTTTTCCTGGCTTTTAAAGTTAATCTCTGCTTCTGGGGTACAAGGGCCTCCATCCCACACTTTTTGTGTTGGGAGTTAGGGGCCTGGTGACTGACTGTGTGCTAGGGCCTTAGGTGCTGGCATTTGGAAGCTGTATAATGCTGTAACTTACCTGGTGCTGAGTTGAAGCTGGTGGTGGTGACTGGTATGTGCCAAGGCCAGGTGAAGTCTTTCTGTATTTCCCTGGGGTTACACTGAAGCTTTCTGGGTGAGGTATGGTGGAGGGGTGGTCCTATTACTGGAGGTCTTCTACTCCCTAGAGGCTGTGCTAGAGCAGGGGTAGACTCAGCTACTGGTGGAGGCACATCCACAGGGTTGGTTCTCTGTGCTGGTGTCTGCCAATTTCCCTGGCTGAGCAAAGGCACCTGGGGGGGTCCTGGTGTTGGTGTTTGCTGGCTTAACCACCCTTCAGCATCCTGAGGCTCAGGATCTCCTGTAGGTTTGCTGAGTTGGGGCTTGCTGCTGACTTGCCTGAATGCCTCCCATCATGCACTGGTTCCCTTCAGTCACAGCAAGAGGGACCTTTCCTCTTAATTCCCCTAGCTTCGTGAGCCAAAAAACTGCTGCACCTCATCTTTCTGCTGGCTGCATTGTTCCAGGAATTTTTCTGAGGCAGTATTTACTGGGATTTTCAAGGCCAGTAAGGGACAAGGAGAATGATTTACTACTTACTCCACAATCCTGGCTCCTGGAAGTCAAGGAACTTATATTTTGAAGAGAGAAGATAACACATTAAAAGAGTATTAGAAAAGAAGGAAGAGAAATTGTGAGAAGGATGGGGAATTTCAGGGAGAATTCAGGTGAAGGGAAGAATGATTTGGGTCATTCCTAAAAGAGTAGTCCTGGGGAGGGAGTTACCAATGAAAATAGTAGAACCCCAAGAAGGGGGATTCTCAGATAACTGAGCATGTAAGGAGGATGAAGAATCTAGAGAGTCCAGATGTGAATGAGGTGAACTATCTACCAAAGCAGTTTAGTCTTGGAGAGTTATGAAAGGGCACTGAGAGATTTTGACTTACTCAGGGTCACACAGTCAACATATGTGAAAGAAAGGACTTGAACCTAGACCTTTGATCTCTCAATTCAGGGTTTTCTCATGTCACTCCCAAACCTAACAACCTAAGAAATCCACACAAAACCCTGCTTTCCTGTTTCCCCATATCAATACTACCCTCTGACACAGAATGGATAACCTTAGTGTGGCAGGGACTTGTGGGCTTTTCCACAAGGACTCTATCTGGGCACCAAATATGAGTTTAGGGTTATGAACTCTGTGTAAATGGAGATGGTAATAAAAAGAATTAAACAATTGTTGCATAATAAAGGCAAGAATAATAGGAAGTGTTACCCAGTGATCACAGCTCTGTTTCCAAGGAAGCAGAAATGTGTGTGTGTGTGTGTGTGTGTGTGTGTGTGTGTGTGTGTGTGTGCACACACCAGAGAGAAGTAAACTCAGGGAAGCTGCCAGAATCCAATGAAATATTTCCTCTCAGTAAGATGATTGGAAAAAAAATAGAAAAAAGCCACAACTAAAAACAACCAATGGTTTCAGTGTTTAACACTATGCATGGAATGCTAGAAAAGCCACAGATCCTATTATTTACTGGAGACTATTGTTCGGATAGAAAGGAAGGTCATTTTCCCAGACATCTTTATGAGCACAGGGAAGATGAAGTATCAAAGGCATGATTGGGAAAATAGATCTATGTAAGTGACTTTCCATCCAGCACTCAAAGATTTTCAATCTGCTGTCTCCCGCCCCCATGCTCCCCAAGGGAGCTGACTGGATAAGGAAATGATTGCTCTATTATTGAATAGAGACAGAAAAAAATAAAAAAAACGGAAGAGAAGAAAGAAAGGATAAAAGGAAGAAAGAAAGCAAGGAAGGAAAAAAAGAAGGAAGGAAAGAAGGAAGACATTGAAAGGCCTAGAAAGAGCTAGGCCTCTGAAATGTCCAAAGTATACACACTTTCTCATTAATTGTTAATAGAATATAGAGGTAGAAGGAAATAGCACTAGTCCCAGAATACTTGCTCCCTAATTTTAGTGTACACTCATTTCTCCGTTCCTCAAATTTCCTTTTGTATGTGTCATCAATAACAAGCAGTTAAATATACAATCCACACCAGGTTGTTTTTACACAAAATTAATACCTTCACTTTTCACTCAATGTTTTAGTAGCTGATGCAGCAGACAGAACACTTGCGTTCACATCTTTCCTCAGCCTGTATAACCCTGGGCAAGTAACTCTCTTGGCCTCAGCTTCATCATCAGTGAAATAAAGGGGCTGGATTTGATGGATTCTAACTCCAAGGTTGAATTCTGATCCCCTGTAGAAGATTTTGGGGAGGATAAGGGTGAGAAACTCATAGGATGATAGACCATAGGTTATTACCTGCTTTTTCAAAGGGAGTCCCCTATGCAGTGATGAGATCACAAATCCATCAGAGTGTCTGCACTTCTCAGATTTTCAAAAAGAAGGGAAACAAAAAAGGTTTGTATTTCTAACATTTATCATAAGTGAATTTGGAGAAACTCAGAGAAGTTAAATGATTTATTTGCCTTGTCTAAACCCCAAACAAGGCACCATAAAGAATTGGGGTCTCGGGGTGGCTAGGTGGCGCAGTGAATAGAGCGCTGGCCCTGGAGTCAGAAGGACCTGAGTTCGGAGCCGGCCTCAGACACTTAATCCACACAAACAAAAACCTAGCCGTGTAACCTTGGGCAAGTTACTTAACCCCAATTGCTTTAAAAAAAAAAAAAGATTTGGGGTCTTGAGTTGGTTCCTGCATGAGACATTGTCTGTTTCACACACTAAAGACTATCTTCCCTACATGGTATTTTCCTGATCATAGTCCTTTGCTCTCCATATTCAGTTCATGATTCCCAGATTGCCCTTCTGTTTTGATTTCCTTTATGAACCATTTCTATGGGTAGATGAGTGTGGGGTTTTGTTCTTGATTTGGTCCTTTTTCACCTTGTGCCAAGATGTAACCTTTCCCCTTGGACAGATTTTGTTCCATTAGTCTCTAATCTCAATTCCCTTATTATTTCCTCTTTACCCTCCCCCTATCCCACTTCCACCTTACCCTTATATGTGGTATTGGGCCTTGACACAACCAACTGAGGTCATCTGTGATGACCTCTAAGAGATTAAGTGATTTGTTCAATATCTCATCTGGTTAGTGGCAGGGCCTGTATTAATAGATCTCCTGTTTCCCAAATGAAATTTTCTAGGAATCCTAATTCCACAAACATACTGATTCATGAATGTTCACTAATATTGCTAAAGACCTTGGACAAGTCTGTCATGCTCTGTGGGCTTCAGTTTCTAATTCTATAAAATGGTAAGCTTGGACTAGATGACCTCTAATACCATCTTTCGTCTCTTAATCTATGATGCTATGATCAGAAAGGGTAACAAAGATAAGAGCAATTAGAGTTATTGATAAGTATTTAGGAAAATCCTGTAATTCAAAGGGATTCTTATTATACCTGACCCTCTGTCTTAAAGAGAGAGACAGAAAGAGACAGAGAGACAGAGACAGAGACAGAGAAAGAAAAGAGAGACAGAGAGAGAGACGAGAGAGAGAGAGAGAGAGAGAGAGAGAGAGAGAGAGAGAGAGAGAGAGAGAGATAGGGAGAGAGAGGGGGAGAGAGAGAGAGAGAGGAGAGAGAGAAATCCTAGAGTGGTCAGCCTCATGGTACAATGGAAAGAGTGATGAACTTAGAGTTGGTGTAGTTGGTTCAAATCCTGGCTCTGCTACTTATTCTTTGTGCTTCATTTTCCATATAACATATAACTGTTATATGAAAGAATTGGTCCAGATGGTCTCTGAGGCCCTGTCTAGCTTTGGTTAAGTGTTTCTATGGTCCTGTTTCAAGTCCTGGATTTGCAGCTCAGTACTTGTGTAAACTTGGGGAAAAGTCACTCAACCTTTTGGTGGCCTTAGTACCTCATACATAAAATGAGAAGATTGGACTAGATAATTTATAAGACTTGGAGCTCTAAATCTGTGATTATAGCATTTTCAGGGTAGCAGGTAGCCATGATCTCTCTCTCTGTCTCTTTGTCTCTCTGTCTCTGTCTGTCTCTGTCTCTCTCTCAATATAGATAGATAGATAGATAGATAGATAGATAGATAGATAGATAGCACACCATTGGGAGTAACTACGTATGTGAATTCATTTCTGAACAAAGACAGAAGCCAAAGATTGCAAGTAAAGCAGATCTGTACATCATCTTTAATCCTCCCTGAATAAGTGAATGTTTTGCATGTAATTCAACAAAGTCTGTATTTAGAGTGACTGAGTGAGAGTGTCTATGTTTGCAATCCTGAAAGCTGCCTAGCACAAGTGGAGAGCTGGCACCCTCTTTCCATAGATCAGTTTAAATGTTAATTTTTTGGCCTGGGTACTTTAATACTATGAAAATGGGGACTATGGGAGATCTCCCTAACCATAGTTGGGCCTCTCCTATGCTCCCTGGACTCAGGGAGGGAATGAACAAGAGTTGGGATCAACACATACATCCAATGATGACTGTGTATCAGTGTCAAATACTTCAGACAATAATAGAATGTAAGGGCAGGATGGACCCCCAAGGGTCATGTAGTCCAATATGGTTATGCCTGGTATTATTGAAGTTGAAATCTCTTATCCTTGCATTCTATAGTGGAATGTTATGAATGAGATTCTGAGTTTCACTCTGATCCTGAACCTCATAATATGAAAGACAGGTCCTATAGTTAAGGATTGGGAGAGTGGACCATGTAAAGAGCCTGATAAGGCTTAAAATCTTGGGAATTAGAATGACACAATGACTCCAATATACTTTCCTACTTTTGCTTCCTTTGCCAGTGTAATGTAGCTGTCTTCATTCTCTCCCCTCTCATCACCTTCCTCAGTGAGATCTCTTACTTGGGTCTGAAAACTAATATTAGGACTTTAAAGTCCAAAAATTTAGCATAGTGGAAAAATCATTGACACTGAAGACAGAAAACCTAGGTTATAAATCTGGCTCTGCTTTTTATTAACCATATGCTCAAGAACAAGTCCATGAATCTCAGTTTCATCATCTGTAAAATGGGAATAATCATACTTGTACCACCCACCTCATAGGGATGTTGGGGGTAATTAAATGAGACATTATATTTGAAACACAATATAATTGTAAAGTGCTACCTAAATGTAAACTATATTCATTAAAGGCAGATGAGAGTAATCTGGCAAAGATTATGTCTGTATTAGGTCCAAATAACCAGTTAGCTCATTTAATCATACTACTAATAAATTCAATGGAAAAATAGCTAGTGGCCCACTTGTCTTGGTTTGCCCTAGGTAGATCCAGCTAAAGTGACCTAATGATGTAAAGTACACATACATATATGGTTCTAGTGACACTACTGCTAACATCTTAGTGATAGCCACCCACCTCCTCCTTGGCACATTGATCCCTACTAAACCAATGACTCACTTTCAGTACAATTCTTGGAGCTGTGGTGAAATTGTGGTATGTATTTGCCCAATAATGATGTAGTTGTTTTATTTATACTATATAAAAAGTAATAGAATCACAGAATCTGAAAGTTGGAAGGGATCTAAATTATCATCTAGTCAAAGTCCTACCCAGAGGAATCCCTAATATAATGGCAAGTGAACATCCAGCTTATGCTTGACAATTCCCAAGAAGAGGGAACTCCCTACCTTTTCAGGTAGTCCATAGCAGATTTAACCTGCCCTCTTTGCAGCTTCAATATTCATTGCTCCCTTTCTACTTGTTTCAAATGGAATGAATATATACACAGGTATATTCATGTGAGGACTAAAAGTTTCCAGAAGAAGTGGAAATTAAATTTTCACTTAATTCTTTGACTTCTGAGCTGTACTTTATGGTGATTATATGCCATCTGTTATCTTATTTTTATACTAGGAATTTCTATGCAAGGACTAGATTTTACTTCATTTTTGAATCCTTAGCACCTAGAACAGGACATTGCACTCAGTAGGCAAGTTGGCTGTTAATAATTGTTTGCTAAATTTAATTTAATTGAAATCTGTATCTAAAGAATTAATTTTGTACTGCCCACATAAAGATACTTAACAAGTGATTTGATGATGGTGGTAATGATTGAGAAAATTGTAAAGATGATTATCCAGTTAGTTGTGCTTATCTTTGATGGAGCATATACGTCATACTTTATAATCCCAAGGGAAAAAAGACAGGCCACTCCTTCCAAAGCTCAGAATCACATGATGCTGGGTTTGAAAAGGACTTTATAATATACAATATGTCCACATATAGTTTAAGAAAATAGAATGTTAGGGAAGGAAGTTGCTTTACAAAATAGAATATTAGAACATGAAATATTAGAAATAGAATATTAGAACAAAGGATACTAAAACACAGATGTTTTAGATGAGATATGTGAGCTAGAAGGAAGAAAAAAGAGATCATCTAATCTGGTCTTCTTATTTTTCTGATGAGAAAACAGGTTCAGAAAAGTGACAGCCTAAATTTATAATGAGTACTACTGGTAGAACTAAGAATTGAATTCATTCAGGTTTCTTGGTTAAGAGCTCTTTCTATCCTAGGTTAGTAGTACTATGTCTTAGGGCAGGGAGAATGTTGGAAAACTGAAAAAAGTGGGGGGGGGAGTCTAAGGAGGAAGAAAGTATAAAGCATTTTAAGGTATAATTTTCAATTTGGGGATGGAAGCAAGTAGAGGGCCAAATATGGATCAGGTGGCAAAAGTTGCAAGGTGGAGGAAAGTGTTGCATTCCATCAATGCCATACATGTCAAGAAGAGATATATAACAAGAGTTTTGATTTATGTGTTCTGAGTCATGGCAAAATGACACATGAGAGATTTGTTAACTAGAATTTGAGGGTTCTAATTATTTACACTCTAAAACTATGTATGTGGTGCACAGGGATGATAGAGTGTTTATCTGAAGTATTGTGCTAATGGAAGGACTGGAGAAATCAATAGCAGGATTGGGAATGGGTGCCATTTAATCTATTTTCTGCAGCTATATATCAGAACACATTCGTCTTTCTTGAGAATCTGTGCACAGCTCTATTAAGTGGCAAGCATCCTGTAATTCTGTAGTAATTGCAATAACATTATAAATTATTGTCAGAGCATGGGGGTGTGCATACACTTTTTTCCACCCATGGATGTATGTTATCTAGATGCACAGATATTTATTGGTGGTGGGGAGTGTCTGTCTTAGTAAAAGGGGTGGTAAAAAATACTTCTTACATTCAAACATAGTCTCGTCTGTTTATTGTTGTTTACTTTTGCCAGCAGAAATAGTACAGATCAGGGTGGACATTCAGGAAAGTGAAATTCTATTACCCACTCTGGTCATAATGAGCTATATGACTTGGTTTATTTCACCATCCATTTCCTCATCTGTAAGTTTAGATGATTAACTAGGAGTAGGGAGCAGGAAGAATATATCTAATATTGTGTCCAGTTCTGAAATTTGAACTCAGGCCTTTGATACAGAAAACCTGATTTTGAATTTTGGTTTTACTACTTATATATGGACAAAGTTGGGTGGTTCCTATAACCTCTCCGAGTCTCATTTGCACTCTCTACTTGATAGGGTTGTTGTGGTAAAAAGACCATTAAAATTTTAAAGTACTGTAGAATTATCCATTATTATATTTATTCTATTATATATAAGCTCATGGTTATGGAAGGGATATTTTCTCTAGGTGAGCTGTAACTCTCATAAGAGCAACTTTTTGTTTTTTTTCACTGTGATGAAGGTGGCTGGGTCAAAGATGTTGTAGCAGTCACTCAAATAACATATTTCAATTGATGACATTTTCCAATGACATTTTTGTTCAGAAGCCATGACAATATCGTTCTAGAGAATGAGACAGAGAAGAGTAGCTAAATAGTTCAGTTATTTATTCAAGTCCCTCATTTTTTTCCAGTAGTGAAGGGACATTGTATTCATCAAATTTCCATCTTAGGAATACAGTTGGAAAGTCTTTTGTTCTGGAGGGATTCCCATAGGGTAGATTCAAGGGTGTTGTGGGAGTCAAATGAGAAAGGATGTAAAGCACTTTGCAAGCCCTAGAGAGTAATATAAATGCCAATTATTCCTATTATTCTTAGCCTCCAGTATAGTGAGGACTTCAATTCCATGAGCCTTCTATTGCATTCCTTCTGAGTTTAAGCAGTGTTTGTAGGGGAACACAGAGGTCTGTTGGTAAATGCTTAACAGCCAGGCTCTCAAGGTGGGGTGATATTATGTGAATATACACTTTTTTTGTAAATAGTATCTTATTTTTTCCAATTATATGTAAAGATAGGTTTCAATATTTATTTTTGTAAAATTTTGAATTCCAAAATTTTTTCCTCCCTCCCCTTACCCTCCCCAAGATAAACAAGCAATTTGATATAGGTTATGTATGTTAAACATATTTACGTATTAGTCATGACGTGAAAGGAGAAACAGTACAAAAGGGAAAAACACCAGAAAACAACCCCCCCCAAATGAAAATAGTATGCTTTGATCTGCATTCAGACTTCATAGTTCTTTCTCTGGATATGGATAGCATTTTCCATCATGAGTCTTTTGGAATAGTCTTGGATCACTGACTGAAAAGAGCTAAGTCTATTATAGTTGATCATCACATAATGTTGCTGTTACTGTGTATAATGTTTTCCTGGTTCTGTTCACTTCACTTGGTATCAATTTATGTTAAATCTTTTCAGGTTTTTTTTTTTTAATTCACCTGCTAATCATTTCTTATAGCACAATAATATTCTATTACACTCATATACAGCAACTTGTTCAGTCATTCCCCAATTGATGGACTTAATTTCCAATTCTTTGGCACCAGCAAAAGAACTGCTATAAATATTTTTGTACATATGGGTCTTTCCCCCTTTTTTATAATCTCTTTTGGGATATAGACTTTGATTGCCCTTTGGGCATAGTAAACTTGCACTTTTAAGTTTAATCTCCCTTATTGAAACCTTAAGTCTAGACATTCAATAAAACAATAAACTAAGTACTATTTTGCAGCAATGGTCAATTTTTGAGATGTAAATTCTCATACTGAAAATGTAATAATCAGCTCTAGGGTTGAAACAGACTCCCTCACACCGCTATCTAAATGGGACTTAAGGAATGAGCTCATAACATTTAGTTATAATGAAGAAACCTAAGGGAACTCTGACCTACTGTTTCCTCATCTGTAAAATGGGGATAATAATACCTACCTTGACTACCTGGTAAAATTTTTCGAGACAATTGCTCTTTAAATTTACAAGTTCCATATAAATGTGAATGATTGTTATTAGGAATCCTTTGTCATCTTCTAGGCCCTGGATCTCCTTCCTGTCCTGTGGTGCTCTACCAAAGCTCTACCAGAATAAAACCTCTCAAGATGACTGTTTTACAAGGGGATACTTCCTTCAAATATATAACAATAACAATAGTACAAATATTTCTCCCCAAACCTTGTGAACACATACACACTCCCATATAGCTGGGGGAGTGGAATCTCTAGGGAAAGTGAGGTCAAATATAACTCAATTCCTACATATAGCATTGTTCCCACCAAACTCATGTAGAAATGTAACCTCATTTTCAAATGAGTCCTTTTCTCAGGTACTGTTGGGCAAGACCAGGATATCATTCCAGAAGGGTACTCCTTGTTTCTTTGGGACATGATACGAGGCTGGCATGTCTTTTGACTCTCAGATTCCTGCAGATCACTCTCCTATCATGCATTTTTCTTTTTTTCTTTAATATTTTATTATTTTTCCTAATTATATGTGAAAACAATTCTAATATTTTTTTTCAAATTTCAAGTTCCAAATTCTCTCCCTCCTTTCCCTCCCCCAGCATTGAGAAGCCAAGCAGTTTAACATAGATTACATAACTACATCCTGACATGCATCTTCTCCTCCTAAAATGGAAAAGAAGAAATGTAGACTGAGGACCCCTGGGGCTCATTTCACAGGGACATATAGCCTTAGAGTGAAAAAAGTACTCAAGGCCTTTGTGCATACACCACTATGTCTCACTGGATGACATCAGTGAAGTACTCCAACCACCAGAGCTCAGTCAAAAATAATGAGGGAAGAGACTAGACTAAGGTTGATTGAGGTTTTGTGAAGATACCTTTAGTTTTAGCTGCATAGCCAATAGGAAAGATTTCTCCTTGTCATATGATCAGCAGACTGCAATGAAATATTTATGCATATTTCGTAACCTTTCCAAGGGATGCTCTCCCAGAAGTTGGAACCCTAGTTTCTCTCTAGTTCATGTGGGGAATCCACATGAACTGAGCACATTGATTCACTTTGAATATGTGCTAGTCTTTATTACTTATACACACACACACGCACAATACACTCATATTCACATAGTCAATGCAAGGGTTTTTTTGTGGGGGGAAGAACTGAGGTAGGGATAGCAAATGGTGAGGATAAAGAAAGGCAATTTTTTTTTTTTTTTTTGCTTTTTGGAGGGGCCACTGGGGTTAATTATTTGCCCTTGGCTAGTTTTTGTGTTAAGTGTCTGAGGCTGGATTTGAACTCAGGTCCTCCTGACTCCAGGGCTGGTGCTCTACTCACTGTGCTACATAGCTGCCCTTGAAGGAAAGGCAATTCTTAATTTGAGCCTTGAAGGAAGCTAAGGATTTCAAGGGGCAGAGGTAAGGAGGGAGAGCATTTCAGGTGTAGGGTAGGAGGATGCAAAGGCATGAAGGCAGGTGATGTGATTTCATGTACAAGGAATATAGGTAGACCTGTTTGGAGTGAGGAAGCAAAACATGAAGTTAATCTGTAAAAGATAGGTTGGAACCATACTCTGAAGAACTTTAAAGACTAAGCAGAAATGTTGAGGTATTTGTGTTTTATTCTTGAGGCAACTGGAGGCTACTAGAGACTTCTAGGGGAGTCTGCTCTGTGCTTTAAGAATCTCAATTTGAAAGGTGTGTGGAGAATGGATTGGAGAGAGAAGAAAATGGAAGCACAGAAATCAGGATAATATACAGCACATGCATAGTCATACTAATTTCCCCTGACATCAAGTAACATAAAAGATAGGCAGATTGAAATCCATTTGTAATGCAGTAGGTAAATCTTGGAGAGTTTCCTGATACTGAGAGGTTTGGTGCTGTCCATGGTCACAAAGCTAGGCAGTGTCCCAAGCATATCCAGGGCTTCCCAAATCCAAATACTATGCAACACTTCCCCTCACTAAGTTTCAATTTTTTGATTGCAATATTGAATATCTTTCACAATGGAACATGGAATCATGCTCTCTGAAAGATTGGAATTGTCTTGTAATTAGGTGCAATACCTTTCTTTTTTCATTATTGTTAGAATTGAAAAAGTTCAATTTGCTTTAAGGCTGATAACCTTGCAACTATCTGAGAGAGAGAGAGAAAGAGAGAGAGAGAGAGAGAGAGAGAGAGAGAGAGAGAGAGAGAGAGAGAGAGAGAGAGAGAGGGAGAGAGGGAGGGAGAAAGGGAAGTAGAAGAGGAGGAGGAGGAAAATAGAGAGCTCAAACTTTATATTCGCTTTTAATTTTTAGACAATTAAGCAGCAGCTATATTCAGAAAAACTGTTGACATTTGTGACTTGTTGACCAGATATTACTCAACTGCATGAATAAATTAATTGAACTTACCAATTCATTAATCTAATGAGTAGCTAATCACACACATTAAATTTAATTCCACTTAATAAAAGTATATTAGTGCCTATTATGGTATTAGATGGTGTAGTGGATAGAGTGTTAGACCTAGAGTCAGGAAGACCTGAGTTTAAATCCTGTTCAGAGACTTACTAACTGAATGATCCTGGCCAAATAACTTAACCTCTCACAGCCTTGGTTTCTTCATCTGTAAAATGGGGACAATAATAGCATCTACCTCCCAGGATTGTTGTCAGCATCAAATAAGATAATAATTGTAAATTATTAAGTACAATGCTAGCACAAAGTTAACCTGATATAAATGTTAGCTTTATTATTATTATGCCTCAGACACTCACTAGCTGTGTAACTCCTGGAAAGTCACTGAACTTCTCTGTTTCTCAGTTTCTGTATCAATAAAATAGGGATAATAAAGCCACCTATACTTCAGGGATGTTGTGAGGATTAAATGAGAGATTTGTAAGACGTTTTACAAAATTTAAAATGGTTTAAGCAGTTACTAGATGATGTCGCATTCTACAGTTTGTGAAGTACTTGTCTCACAACAACCCTGAGAAATAGATCACATATATTTTTATGTCTATTTTATAGATGAGAAAAATGCCTGGAATACACTCCTTCCGCATAGCATCCTTATCTTTTTTCAAGGCTCCACTCAGCTGCCATCTCCTCCATGAAGCCTTTCTTGATCCTCCTAGTTTATAATGCGCTTTCCCTTCTCAAATTAGCTTGTATATATTTGTCTGAATATATTTTCTGTCTTCTCATATTTTACTCATTTCCTTACATCCTATGAGTCAACTTCATTGGTTTACTTGTTCCTCTTACATGACACTATCTCTAGTCTTCAAATCATCAGTGTCTGGAATATTTTCCTTCCTCTCTTCCCCCTCTTAGTTTCCCTGGATTCTTTCAAGTCACACCTTTGGCCAGGGCCCTTTCTCAGTCCTGTAGTTACTAGTGCTATTCCTTCTGAGATGAATTCTCATCTACTCTGTACGTATCTAGAACATGCCCCCATTTTAATCTTGTCTTTCATATTAGAATATGACTTGCTTAGGGCAGCTAGGTGGCACAATGAATAGAGCACTCTCCCTGGAGTCAGGGGGACCTGAGTTCAAATCCAGCTATGTGGCCTTGGGCAAGTCACTTAACCCCAATTGTCTTGCCTTCCCCCCTCAAAAAATATTACTCGCTTGAGGGAAATGGGAGTTTGTATTGTGTGTGTGTGTGTGTGTAGTTTAGTCTCTAGGCTTATCCCAACTTCCACAAATATTGGCATATTGGGTCTCTAGATGGTGGCTAACTAATAACTTCAGGGTTCTAGGTAAAAAGTTGAAGAGTTGAGTGTTGTTTTTGTTTTTGTTATTGCAACAGAAGTCCCCATTAGTGTGTTTCTTAATATATTTAACTAATTGATATCTTCCCAGTATTAATCAATCATTTATTTTTTGACAATTATCTTTCTTCATTTTAAAGTTCTAAAGGTTCTAAAATTTAAAGTTATCCACGTTCTACAAGTTTCACAATGGGGTATTTGTTGAGCAGGTATGATAAAGACCAAAGTACAACATATTTTCCCTCTCTTCCCAGCCCTCTTCCATAAGAGTCTACTCAAATATAGAGTACAGGGGAAAGTGGACTCAAACTTTGAGAATACATGTAGCAAAAGGGTAACTCAGATCCTTCCTGGTTGGATAGAAGTCCTTTTCTTCTTGGAATCCTCATGACATTTCCTAAGGTGTAACTTGGCTGGGTTCTAAGATTCAGGGTCCTTGTAGATTCCCGAAGCTACCTTTACTCAATGTGTCTTGTGTTGCCTCAGCTTCCAAGCCACTGATTTTTGGGGGTATACTCACTATGACCAATGGGAAGTCCAAACTCTCCACCCAGTCTTTTGAAGTTTATAAGGTTTATCCACTGATCAAGGGGGAAAGGCAGACATAAGCTATCTCCTCCTCCTGCCCCATTCTAATTCCCCAAGTGATTCTCTCTCAAGGGTACAAAGATTTAGCTAGAATTGCTTCATCACTAGGCTGTCCTGCTATTAGAATGCCAGATTCTGAACTAGACTGCTATTTTATTCAAGCTTCCCAAAATATGACTGATTCTATTCAAGCAACTCTAATACATACCTTTACAGGATTGTTTCTTTTCATCCAATGGCTCAAAACATTTCATTCCATCTAGATTAAAGGTATTTTTGTACCTAGTTTTTGCCTTTGATTCACTGATTCTATAACTCAGTTAAAGAGTTGTTCCCATCTTAAAGGAGTATCAGAGTGATGAACATCTTGTTAGTTATATCAATTTGGGTTATGGTGCAGATCTCCCTCTTACATTTATATCCCTAGCTAACACACAGCCCCTGGCATATAGCAAACCCTTAAAATGTGCCTTTTGATTGATCAATTAATAAAATGGAAACCTATTGGGGAAATGATTTTTTAATTTTGGTTTTGTATTTTCATCCCCTAAAATGTTGTCTTGCACATAGTAGATACGTAGGGAATATTTGTTCAATTTTAATTGTGACCCTACTTTTTAGGCTAAGACTGAAGACAAGTTCACCCACATCTTATGATTCTGGTTTTAGCGTAAATGAGACATTTCCACCACAATACCAAACTACATTTAATGAGTGAAATTGGATTCTAAACCCCCCTGACACTGTGCATTATATATGTGAGTGTGCTTAAAATCTACTGACTTAAAATAGTGACTGCACTAGTATAATCAGAGTAAGTTCACAATTCACAAGTTTCATATTGGTTTTCAAACTCTATCCCTTGTCAGGTCCTACAACATAGTTATTTTTCTGTTTATTTATTCATTTATTCTTTTACACCAGACCTATGTTTTCTTTGATGTTGGGAAGTTCCATCTGCTAGTTCAGTAATTATGTTAAAATTAATAATCTTTATAGAGTATCTTCATATCAAAGAAAGGTTAAGTAATTTGCCCAAGGTTACTCTGATAGTATATGTCAGGAATGGGACTTGAACCTAGGTATTCTTTACTTTGAGGTCAGCTTTCTATATACTATACCACAGTAAAGCCAAGCACAAGCAGATCTCCAGAAGACTGCTGCTATGAATAGTTTTAAGGTTTTGATCATAGTATAGTGAACTCTCTATTTATTCAGCAGCAAACTAAAGCAAAACATTCACAGAAACCAAAATAGACACTCACAGCAATATAACACAACAACTTATCATTAAAGTAGCCACATATTCTTAAACAATAGATATCATTCAGAAGGTCATAATCTGAAACAATCAGTATAAAGTACCAATCTAAAGTCTTCTTTCATCTTGATTGGAGACTGGCTTCCAATCATCCTTAACTCAATCATCCTCAAGAAGCAATCTTCCTTAAGAGGTACAAAGTACAAAGTACATAGGTCTCCCACCCCCTAGGTCACATTGTCTTAATTGTGTCAGTCAGCACTAAGTACCCAAGTAAAAGTCCTTTCATCTTTATTGGAGGCTGACTCCCATACTTCATGGTTCATTGTCAATGCTCCCAGCTCTTACCCAAATTTACTGAATCGTCACCTGGATTCACAAGTAGGCAGCTCCCAGTTCCCAGTCCAGCTCCACTCATCAAACTTATCAGAGCTACGACAATACATTCACTTTCTGCCTGTGAAATCAACACAGACCAACAGACAGGGCTGCTGTCTAAGAATTAACACAAATCATCAGTAAAGTCCCAGGACCTCTGAAAACATCAGTAAAACCCTCCTTTAGGACTGCTGTAAACAGATAGCAGGAAAATTCTCTTTCAGAGCTTCTAAACCAGCCTTAAGGTTGCAGGGCTTCTGTAACAGCAGCAACATCTTCTGTCAGCAGACAGGTCTGACAAAGTAACATCAACACAGACAGAAGAGACAGACAGAGTTCTAACACCATAGACATCCTTCCTCCCAGTTCTGCTTGGTTCCAGCTCATGCTCAGGCTTTTATATTCTCATTTGGCAAGTTCCTCCCACAGTGGGTTTCACAGGTTCTGTTTCTAACAAAGACTTGATATAATCACAGGCAAGACTCAAAGACTCTTGAATAGCTGAAACAAGGATCTAAGTGCTTGAACAATTAAAACAAGGAGCTAAGTACTCCTTTGCTTTCCATTACAACCAAACAGCCTTTCCAAGTTTTACATTTTAAAGACTTAGATGTAATATAGTTCCATATTCAGTTTCTAGCAAATAGTGACTATTGCAATCCAGAGTCTTTGCCATCTGTTGGGCCACCTGAGACAACAGGGCCATTCATTTCTCTACTGTTAATGGTGTGGAGAACTCTTCATCTCAGTTCTTTGCTTTAAATACCTCAATTTAAATAATTAAATCTTAGCTTTACTTAAAATTCTTTCTAACTATGTTAATACATGCCACTAAAAGGTGTCCACTTTGCCATTAACTAAACCTTGGGTAAGCCATTAAGCCTCAGTTTCTTTATCTACACAGTGAGGTAGAGAGAGGGAAAAGGATTATTACTGGACCACATGATCTATAAGGTCACCCCAACTCTATTGATCCATTCCATTAAATCTAATTTTATTCAACAAATATGTGCTAGTTACTGAGGAAAATGAAATAGACCCTGCCCTCAAAGAACTTATATTCTGTTGGAAGGATATATCATGTACCCATTTTCATAAATATATACTTTTTTGTGCTTTTTTTTGGAGGGCAATTGGGGTTAAATGACTTGCCCAAAGTCACATGGCTAGTTTTTTTGTGTTAAGTGTCTGAGGCTGGCTTTGAACTCACTTCCTCCTGACTCCAGGGTTGGTGCTCTATTCACTGTGCCACCTAGCTGCCCCCATAAATATAGTCTACATAAAGTAATATAATTATGGACAACATGCTAATAACTGGAAGGATTTGTGGAATAAAAGACTAGGGAGCTTCCAATCATCATGAAGAGAGAACACTTTTTTCCCCCTAAGCATATATTCAGGCACTTTATTCTTGTTATATAAAACAAGGAACTAGATGTTTAAGAATTTTTTTTTTAAAGCAAATGGGGTTAAGTAACTTGCTCAAGGTTATATGGCTAGTCATTATTTATGTGTGGGTGCTCATCTTCTGAGGCCGGATCTGATCTCAGGTCATCCCAACTCCAAGGCCGGCGCTCTTACTCACTGTGCCACCTAGCCGCCCCTTTGGGCAATTGGGGTTAAGTAACTTGTCCAAGGTTACATGGCTAGGTTTTTGTTTGTGTGGATTAAGTGTCTGAGGCCAGCTCCGAACTCAGGTCCTTCTGACTCCGGGGCCGGCGCTCTATTCACCGGCGCTCTATTCACTGCTCCACCTAGCCGCCCCTTGTTTAAGAATTTTTAATGCATTTTACATTTCTCTTGTATCAGAGAGTGAGTATCCTAAGCAGAGTGATGGGATATTTCTTTATGTGAATTTGCCTTAATATTTTCATAGAATCATAGATTTAGAGCTAAGAAGGACTTCAGAGTTCATGTAATCCAACCACTTCTTTTTAAAGATGAGAAAACTAAGGCCTAGGCAGGTAGTTAGTGGTAGAGGTTGGAATTGTTACCAGGTACTTTGACTTCAAATTCAGGTACCACACTGCCTCTCTATTAACAGTATAAACCCAGGGCTTGAGGATTTTTTTTTATCACTGAGGACTGACCTACTTTTTTTTTGAGGGGTGCAGGCAAGGCAATCAGGGTTAAATGATTTGCCCAAGATCACACAGCTAGTAAGTGTGTCTGAGGCTGGCTTTGAACTCAGGTCTTCCTGACTCTAGGATTGGTGCTCTATTCACTGCGCCACCTAGCTGCCCCTAACCTAATTTTCCTTTAATTTTCTTTCTTTCTTTCTTTCTTTCTTTCTTTCTTTCTTTCTTTCTTTCTTTCTTTCTTTCTTTCTTTCTTTCTTTCTTTCTTTCTTTCTTTCTTTCTTTCTTTCTTTCTTTCTTTCTTTCTTTCTTTCTTTCTTTCTTTCTTTCTTTCTTTCTTTCTTTCTTTCTTTCTTTCTGCTTTTTGGAGGGCAGTTGGGGTTAAGTAACTTGCCCAAGGTCACACGGATAGGATTTTGTTTGTGTGTTTTTTAAGTGTCTGAGGCTGGATCCGAACTCAGGTCCTTCTGACTCCAGAGCTGGTGCTCTACTCACTGCGCCACCTAGCCGCCCCTCCTTTAATTTTCTTGAGCAAAAGGAGAGTGTGCGAAAGGAACCCTGGGCTTGGATTGTAGTCCTCCCTCTGACACTGAGCCTTAGACAAGTTTTTGGATTTCAGTGCCCTTATCTGTAAAATGGCAAGTTTGGATGAAAAAATCTTCAAGACTCATTTCTGCTCTAAAATATTATGATTCAGGCACCAATAGGTAAGTTTTTGCCTTATCTTGGGTGGAGTCAGATTTCCATGTTACTCTGACTCCTATTGTCATCCCTATTTTCCCCCATTGGAGCCTCAGTCTCCTGGAACTCTGAGTTTTGCTAAGTGAGTTTTGCCGTCTCTGGAATTGAGCATCCTTACCATTTCTTAGGCTATGCTGCCTCTATGCTCTGCCTTTTCTTTATGTGTTTTATTCTTCTACTAGAATAAAAGCTTCCTGAGGTCATGGACTGTTTGAATGTATTTGTATCCCCAGAATTTAGCACAACATCTGGAACATAGTAGAACACCTGGCACCTACTAAACAATTAATAAATACTTTCTCTTCTCTGTATCTCTGTCTGTCTGTCTGTCTGTCCATCTGTTTCTGCCTCTGTCTCTGTCTCTCTGTTTCTGTCTCTTCCTGTCTCTCCATCTCTATCTTTCTGCCTCTATCTCTCTCTGTCTGTCTCCCTCTTTGTTTTTGTCTTTCTGTCTCTCTCTCTGTCTGTCTGTCCTTGTTTCTCCATCCATTCATTCCACTCAAAAATTTTAATGTGTCTTTTGGAAAACTGTCTTCTCTAATCAATCTTTGAATCCTAGCCTCCCTGGAAACATTTTCTATTTTCTCCCAGGAAGGTCAGCTTAGAGGGACTCCTCCTATTGACCGAGAAACACCAACACCTCTTTGACTTAACTTTAATAGCTAATTTCATCTTCAGGATGTCTGGCTCCTCTTTATCTCAGTGTCATTTGTCTTCAGGGAATTATCTTCTCTTAGACAGCTTCCAGACTGGTTTAGTGCTGTCCTATCCTCAAAGGCATGCTGTATTTGCATTGGCTGACGCCTTGTTTAATTTTGCACTGTCCTTTTTTGGGGTTTTGTGTTTTTAAAGGATAGTTATACCAATAAACTCTGTGATTCTTAACCTATTATCCAGACTCACATATGGCTATATGGACACCCTATAAATACACACTCATTTACATGTATATGTTTATATATATATATATATATACATGTTTATATAGATAAATCTAGATATAGCTCTATCAATATTTTGGACAGATACTACAAGTGGACAGTGAGAAGGGCTCAGAGCTAAACAGGAGGAAGGGGAAGACTAGACTGACTTTGGCAAGTTGTAAAATCATTTTGATGATCCTAAGTTTCTCATATAAATAAAAGACACCTTATTTATACCAATATTATTATAGTGATGCATGGCTGGGGCCAAGGGACGTGGATTATGAGCTCCATGAGAGCAGGGACTATCTTTTGCCTTAATTTGTATCCCTAGAACTTAGCATGATGCCTGACACATAGTATATGCTTAATAAATGCTTGTTACCTGATTTGTTGATAAAACTTGAGCATCTCCCAGAAAACAATGCAATGTTATGTTGTGGGCAAATGTTAACTCTGGCAAATTACAAATAAGGAATTAGAAAGGAGAATTTACACAAAGGAAGTCATCAGAAAAATGTGCGACTGAGAAAGAAAGTGTGTTGGCTATGTGAGGAGAGTAAAAGATAAGCAGTAGCTAGTCTACATGTTCTGTTATTATTCTTGGAATGTCAGGACAGCTCTAAGACCTGTCCTGCAACCCCTGCCCCAGAATCTTAGGGGAGATCCCCATGTTGGATTTGTTTAAAACAAGTGGATGAGAACCAAAAAACATGAAAATGTATAGATAGGTTGAGATCCATATCATTGGAGAGAATATCAAATCAATGGAATTACAGATTATCAGACAATTTAAGAGCTAATAGATTTTTTCCCAGCTTAGTATCTTTAGCTCTTAGAATATCTCCATACAGTTCTGGTTCTCTTAATTCTGTGCCTTAGACACAACTGTCAAAAATAAACTGGGCCTGGTTTCTGGGTGAAACCCTGTGTGGGTGGAGCAAAAGTATGAAACTTGATCATCAAGTAATATGACTAATTTTAAAAAGAAAAACCCTCCCTAATGTCTACCTCTATATCCATATCGTCCTTCTAAGTACTACCATTTGGATGCTACACACTAATCCCAATGAAACTAGACATATTAAGTTCTTCTAACCTGTTTCCTTATCTGTAAAATGGGTATGATTATAATTGTAATACTTTATTTTATAGAGCTTTATACTTTATCTCATAATCACATAATGCAGCATTTTGGAAACTTTAAAATTCTCTATAAATAGCTATCACAGGACCACAGATCTAGAGCTGGAAGGAACCTCAGAGATCATCTAATCCAACCCCACCTTTCTACAGAAACTAAAGATTAAGGGATTTGCCCAACATCATTATCATGATCATCAATGGTGAGATTGCCTGCTCAAAATACTGTCTGGGAGTCTTCTTGGGGAATTCCCTCCTTAGCTAATCAATGAGAAAGTAATGCTAGAAAATCAATTCGACCAGCATCTAAAATGGCTGAATTATTGCTCATTGTGTTCTCCAGATTTGATCTGCAGTCATGTCTAAAACTTAAATTCATTTACAAAACCCAGAAATTTTCCATAACTGAGGGTATAATTTTAGAATATGCCACAGACTCACAATAGGGGTGGTGGTGGCAATTTCCAAAAAAGCAATAGTATTAATGTGGCCTGCTCCTAAAGACCAGCATGTACTTGGATGTGGATGTATTGGTGTGCACAGAATCAGCCCTATTACTTTGTAGTGGCATCTTATATGTGGGGGTGGGGAGATACTTTGACCTCCAGCTATGTTTCCATCTTGCTTCCCTGTAGTTCTGGGGAGACTACAATACACAACCTCACCAGTTCATAGTTTAGTAATAATAATAACCAACACACTAGCTTATCATTGCATTTGGCACTCTCTATCCAAGTAGGTTAGGTAAGTAGTATGTATTGTGCTTGGGCTCAATTAATCAGTAAAAAACATTTATTGAAGCACTTATAGTATACCAATCAGTCAACAAATGCTTATCAAGCATTTTCTATGTGCCAGGAACTGTAAATAATAATAATAATAATAATAATAATAATAAACTTTAGTTATAAAGATAGCTATCATTTACATAGTACCTTAAAGTTTGTGAAGCATTTACTATTTGCTTTTGATCCTCATAGCAACCCTGGGAAATAGGTGTAATATAGAGATTAATATCCCCATATTTCAGATGAGGAAACTGAGACTGAGAAAGATTAATTGACTTGCCCAAGGTCATACTACTAGTAAGTGTCTGCGGCAGGATTTTAACCCAGAGATGTTTGACTTCAGACCCATCAGTCTTTCCTCTATACCAGCTAGAAGTCAGCAAATAGACTAATGTCACTGAATTATAGAATATGCAGAATAAAGAGAAGAATGAGAAGACTGGAAAGGGAAGACAGGCAGGTTACAAATGGTTATGTAAAACAAACAGAGTATATTATATTTGGTCTTGGAAGTAATACAGAGAAACTGGAGTTTATTGAGTGGGGTGATATGGCCAGACGGCAGGTGAGTGAAGGCTGCATTAGAATGGCAAGAGACCAGCCAAATGAACTTTTCAATAGTCCAAGCTTAAGGTGATGAGGGAATGCCTCAGGGTGGCGACTGTGTGAGTGGAGAACAGAGATCACATGTGAGAGATGTGAAAGTAGAAGAATAAAAGACAGTAATGGAGATGATGAGAGGGGAAGGGATCAAAGGTGCACATTAAGGAGTTTGCCTTGGTGAAGAGAAACACTATCTCTTCATGAGACAGAGGGGTAAAGAAGGGGAGAGCAGGGAAGATATCTGAAGAATGTGAAAAAGAGGGTAGAAAAGGCACCCTTAATGAATGGTTTCATTTTGTTTTCACTAAAGGGTGAGTTGAAGATCTGAACTGAGAAGATGGTGGGGCAGGATGTCTGGGAAAGTTTGTGGAGAGAAGAGACTCCAAAAGCTGCTGTGGTGAGGGGGAGTGTAAACTGATTAAGGAAATGTAATAAGATTGCCTTACTGCAGTGAGGGCCTAATTGAAATTATGGAACACAATTTTTTAGTGTACCCAGTGAGCATAATTTGTTTCTCTCTTCTGATTTTGTGGGGGGCAGAAAGGCAGAGGAGTAGGCAGAAGGGCATAGATTTTTAGACAATCTAAAAGTATCAACTTAGTCTTTTTTTTTCTTTTTAAACAAATGCTTTATTAACTTCTGTTTTACGTCATTCATTTCTGCCAGATTTTGAGTTACAATCATTTTCCCCCCGTTATTCCCCTACCCAACCTCCCAGAATAGCAGTCCCACAAGATATCACTTCCTCCAATCTGCTCTCTCCCATACCTTCTCCCATACCCCCTTTGACTTTTCCATTAGAGGAAGGTGAGTCTTTGTGTCTCAATGCCTGCACATCTTATCTCCCAATTATAAGCAAAAGAGTATTATTAATAATAGTATTTACATATATTTGAAACATTTAATGTTAAGACCTCAAATTTCAGATCCATTTCCTTCCTCCCTTGTCACCCATTCCCTCTTGGGAGATAAGTAATTCAGTATATGTTGTACATGTCTAGCTATGCAAAACATTATCATAGTAGATATGTTGTACAAGGCTGCTTATAATTCCCTCCCACTCATCCCACCCCCACCTGGTCCATTCCCTACATGATCCTGTCCCTCTTCTATAGTGGGTACTTCCAACCTCCCCTCCCCCAAGGATGCCCTCCCATCCATCATCCCTCCTCTCATCCTCCTTCCCCCTATTCTGCTGCAGGTTGAGATATCCCATTTAGTATGTATGTCATTCTCTCCCTGAACCTAATTCAATGAGAATGTGGTTTTGCCTTTTTTGCCTTCCTATTCTCCTCCTCCCTTGTAACCACTTCCCCTTGCTTCTTCTACATGAGATAGTTTACCCTACCCTGTCTCTCCCCATCTCCTCTTTCCACTTTCCTCTCTCACCTCATAATTTCATCCCTTGTGTATTCTCCCTTCCCAACAAATTCAACCTATGCCCTCTATCCATATATAACTGTAACCATCTACACACACATTCATATATGTATTCATATGACCACACACCCTTCTTCCATTGTTTTCATAGTGAGATATCATCAGTCACAGTTATTGCTTTTCCATATAGGAATGTAAATAGTTCAACTTTGATAAGTTCCTTTTGATTTCTTTTCCCTGATTACCTTCTCAGGCATCTCTTCCTTCTTGTGTCTGGATGTCAAATTTTCTATTCAACTCTGGTTTTTTCCTGAAGAATGCTTGAAAGTCCTCTATTCCACTGAATGACCATATTTTCCCCTGAAACAAAATACTCAGTTTTGCTGGGTAGGTGACCCGTGGGTTCATTCCCAGTTCTTTTGTCCTCTGGAATATCATATTCCATGCCCTTCGATCCCTCAGTGTAGAAGCTGCCAGGTCCTGGGCTATTCTGATTATGTTTCCACAATATTGAAATTGTTTCTTCCTGGCTGCTTGTAGTATTTTCTCCTTGATCTGGGGATTCTGGAACCTGGCTATAATATTCCTGGGAGTTTTCTTTTTGGGATCTTTTTCAGGAGGTGATCTGTGGATTCTTTCAACCTCTATTTGCCCTCTGGATCTAAAACATCAGGGCAATTTTCCTTGAGAATTTCTTGAAGGGTGATTTCTAGGTTCTTTCTTTGATCATGGCTTTCAGGTAGTCCAATAATTTTAAATTGTCTCTCCTGGATCTATTTTCCAGGTCAGTGGTTTTTCCCATGAGATATTTCACATTGCCTTGTAATCTTTCATTTGTTTGGATCTGCTTAACAGCATCTTGATTTCTCATAAAGTCATTAGCTTCCATTTGCTCCAGTCTAACTCTGAAGGAATGACTCTCCTCAGTGAGCTTTTGAGATTCTTTTTCCATCTGGCAAATTCAACTTTTTAAGGCATTCTTCTCCTCATTGCCCTTTTGGGCCTCCTTTGCCATTTGAGTTAGTCTATTTTTTAAGGTGTTGTTTTCCTCAGTCAGGCTGTCAACCCTCATTTCATACTTTTTCCTGCATCCTTATCATTTCTCTTTCCAATTTTTCCTCCACATCTCTTATTTGATTTTTAAAGTCCTTCTTAAGGTCCTCTATGGCCTGCAACCTGCTCATGTCTTCCCCTGGGGCTTTTGGAGCAGGACTTCTGACCTCACAGTCCTTTTCCCTCTCTATGCCCCCAAAATAGGAGTCTATGGTTGCATTTTTCTGTTTCCTTTGCCTTGGCATGTTGCCACTTAATTACTTGACTTTTGGGCTTGCTGCCACACTATGGCTTTAAGGCCAGCTAGAGGAATTTTCTTCCCGAACATGTGGGGGGCAACTTACATTTCTGGCAAGCTGTAAACCCACCCACGACTTCTTCCCTAGATCACAATCCAGATCCAGGGAGGTTAAAGCAAGAGCAATTACCCCCCAAGACTGATCACTGGATCTTCCTACAATTTGCAGGCCGGGAGCTGGAGCTGCCTCTGAAAACTACGATATGGTGTGTCTCCTCAGTGGCTTCTAGCCCCCAGGGGAGGTAGCCGATGCATTCCCCAAATACTGGTCCCAAAGTCCATAGGACACTAACCTCTTACTTTGTCCTAGGCATGTCTATGTTGATAATTCTGGAGTCGCCACAGCTGCTGGTGTTCTGGGGTCTCTCCAGCTGGCTGCTGGCCCTGACACCCTAACAAGCTTACTTTAATCAAACAAACATACATTACCTAGTTCAGGGGAAAAAGGTCAATACCCTGAACTTCAGAGTTACAGAACTTACAGATCAAACAGACAGCCTTCCAAACTGTCCAACCATTATATCAATACCAAATCACAGTTACCAGAAAGGGAAGCATCAACATCTGGGTTTTCAAAGCCAGGGGGCTCTCAACAGCTACCCAGAGGCTCATCTGGTCAAATCACACAACATTTCTCAAAGTGAGCCCCCCAACTTAGTCTTTCTAAAGCTGAAACTAGTTTCTGTTTTAATGTTGATGATTCTTATAGCCATCATGGATAACGTGTGGTTGATGTAGAGATAATGGAGATAATGACACCCAGAGTAGTAATCTAACCCTGGGACATCTCTGGCAGTGTTCTTAAGGATGTAGGATTCTAATACTAGAAAAACCCTTTGATCATCCCCAACAAAGGTACCTCCATGACCATCCCTAAGAGATACTTGTGGAAAGTGTTCTTCTTTCAAATCCCTAGAGGTAAATGTATGTCACTGAGTTCAAGGGAATTGTGCTTATTAAAATTGCCCATTTCTGTGAAAGCATGAAATATGATTTCTGTTTTCCATTACTGTTGAAAATTTAGTGCCCAACACTGGCTCCATTACCTAAAAACGAGGCATAACCATGTCAAGTTCAAGAGCAGACGCATTTTATATTATAAAATTGGAATGCCATTTAGTCAGCCAATTTTCACAGAAAATGGATTTTTGTTTCTAACCTTCTAATAGCTCTGAGTTTTCACTCCTGAATATGAAGACAAGGAATGGATTAATTTCCTGAAGTATCTTAAGAGAGATTTCATAGCACTGTAATTCTGCCTTAATCCAAATGCCAGGGATAGCCTGTGTGACTTTTTGTAAGGAAAAACAAAACAAAACACACAAACTCTACACATGCTCCCTGTCTGATACTAGAATGTTGATTTAGAATTACACTAATTGACAATGAAAGACTTCATATAATCCTCTTTATATGACCTCCAATAATGTGGAAAGATCAAATTAAAAAAAAAAAAACCACAACCCTGGCAATTTTTGAAAGCCGTCACAGGCTATAACAGAAATGACTTAGATGAATGGACTTCCAGTTTCAACAAAAAGTACATTTGCATTTTATACAAACCCTACTCCATCCATCATCCAGCTTGCACCAAAAGGATGTCATCCTTGGTAGCCAAGGGTCTCCTCTTTGTTAAAGAAAGGGTTTGAAAAATCTCATTTATTGTTCTTAATAAACTGCAAATACTGCTAAACCTCCTCATAAGAATTGTCACTGGGACTTGGTAATCCCTTATTCAGCAGGGACACCAGTTTTCAATGTCAGTGCTGTCCTCTCTTATAAATATAACTGGCAATAACACTAGATCACAGTTTAGATTGCAACAATGGAATTCTAAGAGAGGACTGGTGGGTCCCCAAACTGACCTAAAATAAAAGTGTGGGAACATTTTTCTCCAGCCATACTGCTTTCCTTTGGGTATAAAAGCCTGACCTAATTAAAATCAATAGTCACTCAGATTGTGGTAGGCACTGGACTAGGCTCTGGGGATACAAGGACACAATCAGATTGGGGCAAAACCTGTCCTCCAGGAGCTTATATTCTAATGAGGGAAGGAAAGAGGATAAGAGTTGGACATAAATAACTAGGATAAGAAGTTTGGTCTACATGATCTTTGAGGTCCCTACTTTCTGTAGATCTGTGATCCTATGAAGGAGAAAAATGCATATGAAACTTTGGAAAACTATAATGTGATGTATATATAAATAATAAGTAAATCATATATATATGTATGTATATATATGTATATCTATAAGATTCGTCTTCTTAAAGTGTTAGCATATTTCAAAAAGCCACTAAATAAATTTATTGATGCATCCAAATTGCAAAGAAAATGTAGAAAATATGAAACTGAAGGGATGAAGGGAGGGATGCAGGGGATTTGCTTCAGAGGTAGCATATATAATGTGACTCCATTGTGGGTAAAATCATAATAAATTTTTAAAACAGATAAGGCAGATGTGGCAGACTAGAGTCCTTCTTTCAGGACTGTAATGGTAATTGAAGGTCCCTTTGTACTGGAAAAGGTAACAGGTACTTAGCACGTAGTAATTAATCAAGCCTCTGTTAAAGAAACAGAAGGTATGAACTCCTGTCTCCCGTTGCTAATGAAACAGGAAGGGGCTGAACAGGGAGGAGCGATACTATATATAAAGAAAAGCCTGAGAGAGGGAGAGTCAGATCTTCTTGGAGCAAGCTCCATGGAGGCAGAAGCTGGTGCCACTGGGGAGGCTGAAGAGATAAGCCCCCTCCAGGCTGGAGAGAATGATTTTGATTTTGAAAACCTGGATGGAGTGATTTTGATTATGGGAACCAGCTGAAACTTCTGTTTAATCTGAGGGCAAGTTGGAGCTTCTGAGGCTGTTGAGGATTTCTGAGGGCCAGCTGGAGTTGCTGATTTGTTGCTGAGGATTTCCAAGGGCCAGCTAGAGCTGCTGAAGACTAAGGAAGCATGGGTTGTGATGCTGGTACTTTGCATGAACCTGTTGTGGCTTTGTTAAGCCTTGACTTCCCAGGAACTGAGACTGTGAAGGATTTTGAGATGGACTGGACACTGTGGGCTCCAATGTGGAGCAGGAACTGCACAGAGAGCTAGACAAGGACGTGGGAGCTTTCTACCTTTGAACCCAGGTGACAGTTTGGTGAATCCAGGTAGGATCTGGGACCATGGAGAGGGATCCAGGGAATCTGAGAGACCACTCTGAGTCAAGCTGAAATTGTAAATTTACTAGTGACCTAGGGGTGGAGGGTCTATTTTCTGATGACTGAATAGTGAATGATGAAGGGTGATTGAATGATTGAGTTGATTGAATGATTAATTGACTAAATGATTGTACTTAGTGATTGATGACTGAATAAGTGACTGAGTTAACTTAGTGTGCCCCATGAGTGGAGAACTTTGGCTATTGTACTTTGTGTTCCTTAAGGAGGCTGTGATTTGTTATTGAATAAATAGAGTATTCACTATACTATGTAATCAGAACCTTGAAAAGCTGTTCACAGCTCTGGAAAGCTGCTTGTGCTTAGCTTTACAAAGACAAGGACAAAGGCAACTAAGGTTTTTCCTCAGTAAGAAGGATATCCAGGGAAATATGTGTTCAAAGAGGAATAGATTTTAGTGCTACCAATGGAGGCAAGCCAAGGAGTTGTCAGTTAGGGCAGGGAATCAGGATGGAGAGAACGGTAGGTATAACAAAGGATTAATCTGGTTTGGGGAACCTGCAGCCTCAAGGCCATATGTGGCCTTCTAGGTCTTTGGATACAGACTTTTGACTGAGTGCAAATTTTATAGAGGAAATTCTTTTATTAAGGGAATTTGTACTTCGAAGTTTGGATTCAATCAAAGAGCCATAGCTGATGACCTAGGGGGCCACATGTGGTCTTGAGGCTGGACTAGATGGTTTCAATTAATTTACCTCATCTATACCACAAAGAGGTTGGACTATCTGGCCTTTAAGGTTTCTTCTATCCAAACTGATAATCCCATGATCCAGAGCAAGAGAGTCTTTAAAGATGAAGCTTTTAATTACTAAATGGGTGTTGCCTCAGACAAACTGAGACCTAGGAAAGACCTCAGCTTAAAAAGACTCCATCCAGACTTGTAGGTCTTTGCCTTATGTCCTGCCACTGGACCCCAGTGACTCTGGAGGAGAGAGTGAGAAGAAACAAAAGCAGACTCCAGGTTTCAGATTTAATCTGGAGTGTTATGTTCAGTTCTAGGCACCATAATTTAAGAAGGACATTGATAAGCTGGAATGAATACAGAAAAGGGTAACCAGAATAGTGAAAGGTTTTAAGTCAAGGTTATATCAGGATTAGTTGAAGAAATTGAGGATAAGAAGACTCACTGAGGGCATATAAACTGGCTTCGAGTATTTGTAGGACTGCTATTTGAAGGCAGCTAGATAGCAGTAGATAGAGTTCTGGGCCTGGAATCCAGCAGATTGAGTTTAAATGCTGTTTCAGCCTCTTACTAGCTGTGTGAGCTTGGACATGTCACTATTTGCCTCAGTTTTCTCATCTGTAAAATAGGGATGATAATGGCACCTACCTCCCATGGTCATCGTGAGGATCAAATGAAATAACTTTAAAGCCTTTCCTGGCACATAGTAAGTGCTTTAGAAATGTTAGCTATTCTTATTTGGAGAAGGATTAGATTTGTTCTATTTGGGCCCCAGAATATAGAAAGCAGTGGGTGGAAGTTAGAACAAGACTAAAGTAGACTTGATGTCAGGAAAGACTTACAACAGTAAGAGCTACCCAAAAGTGGAATAAGCTGCCTTAAGAGAAGGTGAGTTCCTCCTTATAGGTCTTTTAGAAGAGGCTAGTTGGCTACTTGTCTGGCATGTTGTAATGAGGATTCCTTTCATGTAAGGGTTGGACCAGATGGCTTCTGAGGTCCTTCCAACTCTCAAATTCTGTGATTCTGTTGAATAGAGATGAATGCTGATGAATAGTGACTAAGGCAGTTTTTCTCCCACAGGCTCAGGGCTTTTGTATGATTTCTGTTGGGACAAGAGCCAGTCAAATGCTGGACAGGTCAGGCTAGGTACTTGTAAACACCCAGATGATGTAGGGCCTAGGGGAGAAGCAGCTTCAGGTGAGCAGATCCTGACAATAGGAAAGAACTAGCAGATAATTAACACTTTCCCTGAAGAGCTGCCAAGGTTAGGCTTGGGGGCAGATGTGGGCTGGGGCTGTGCACACAGCCTGGAGCAGCCTGGGTCAGAGGGAAAAAATAGTAGAACTGTAGAACAGCAAAGGTTTACATAAGTAATGATAATAGCTGACATTCACATAATGTTTTACCATACATGATCTCATTTTATCCTCACCACAACCCTGGGAGGTGGGTCAGGTAAGTATTATTAACCCAATTTTACAGGTGAGAAAACTGAGTTGGAAAGAGAAGGGATGATTTGCTAGTGGTCATATAAAGTAAATGCTGTAACCAGCTACAGCTGACTTGGAGGGGCTGGGGTGGATGACAAATTATTGACTCTAAGCTCCCCCTGTAGATCTCATTAACAACAATTGACATTTATTTAAAGATTTAAAGTTTACAAAGCACTTTACATATAGAATATTACATTGGATTCTTACAGCAGCACTGTTAGGTAGAAATTATGGGTATGATTAGTCTCATTTTATAAATGAGAAGACTGAGACTCAGTGACTTGCTTATTAAGGTCAGATAACTAGGCAGGATGGTCTCTCCTAACTTCAGATTCAACAAACACTCTTTTCACTCAGCCACATTATACCCCATATCTCTATACAGCATATATATATATATATATGTATATATATACACATATATATACACACATATATATACACACATACATAAGTACATATATATTCTCTATATCTATTATATATCTATACATATATTGAATATATACACACATATATACTTCCCAACACATAAAATCTCAGCATTATAACTGACCTCTGAGGTCCATCTATTTCAGAATAGTTGAACAAGAATGGCATCCTCAGAAACCAACTTGTAAGGGTTTGAGAAGTGAATGAGTGATGGGGAAATGAAAGAAGCTAGTATAAATAAATCTTCCTGACTCTCTATCTACTGAGCCACCTTACAGTCTAACTGGAGAACTAACACTGAAGACAGATAGTGGAGGCAACCCAGAATTTAGGATCCTAAGTAACTGAAGGATGGAATGACAAGGGAGCCAGATTTACAAGTGTGGACTTCAGTGTAGAATTGAATTGGTTAACTATCAGGTCAACACTATGAAGAGAAGGAAGTCAGACCAAGGCAGGTGTGAAGATGGAGAGAGTGGATGTCAGAGCAAGGAGGAAGAAGGTATAGAAGATAGACTTGAAACAGGGGGAGATCCACAGATAGAAGATTGTTTTCAGACAGGGAAGGTCACATAGTTGGGAGTGATAGTGAGGTCTATGGTGTGTTGCTGAAGTTCAGTTGCAGATGCCTTATTCCTAGTCTTCTCACATATCCAGGGCTGAGGAAAGCCAGCTATTTACCATGGTAAGGTAGAAAAAATAACCTTGAACTTGGAACCAGAAGATCTGGGTTTTAATCTCAACTGTACGATGAACTGGCTGGAGGATATTGGTTAAATCACTTCACCACCTCTCATGGTCTTTATTGCCTCATCTGTAACATGAGGGAGTTGAATAAGATGATACCCAAGGTCTATTTTAGTCCTAAGAACCTATGAACCTTTCAGGAGATACTTAAAATGTAGGCAGAATGCCTAGGAAGAGTTAATTATTTTTCACAGGGCTCAAGTGTCTCTCCATAACATTTTTAGTGAAGGTCATATCATCACAGATTTAGAACTGGAAAGGGATTATAGTTCAATCTGTTTCAATTCTGTAATTTTACACATAAGAGAATCGAAGCACCAAAACATGCTGATTTGTCCAGGGTCACACAGGAAATATCTAAGAGTAGGATCTGAATCCAGGCTTTCCCGACTCTAAATCCAGAACACGAGCCACATCATGCTCCAAGTGATTATTAAGCTATATGCTAAGAAGCAGCCTCCTCTTCTCTTTTTCCTCCTATGCAACTTGCATGTTCAAATATGACTTTTAAAGATTTCCAAACCTCAGAGATTCAAAAATGGTGACGACAATGATAGAATGAAAGGCCTTGGGTTAGATATATCTGGAGAGGAGTTCACTGTCTAATAATCATTCAAATCAATTCCAGCTGCCAATGTTGTGTGTAAAACTTCCTTTCTGGCTAGGGCATTGAAGGAAAAAAATCAACATTGAAAAGCTAGAGTTTTCTCCACATCAGGAGTCCCAACATTATGAGAATCAGTTGAAGGACCTGGAGATGCCTGAGCCAGAGGGGAGACTTAGAGCAGGAGTAGAGAACCTGTGATTGGCCCTGAGGTCACATGTGGTCCTCTAGGTCTAAGGATTTGTTCTGTGAAGT
Organism: Gymnobelideus leadbeateri; assembly: GCA_011680675.1. Taxonomy (NCBI): domain Eukaryota; kingdom Metazoa; phylum Chordata; class Mammalia; order Diprotodontia; family Petauridae; genus Gymnobelideus; species Gymnobelideus leadbeateri. Next base: position 74,601 of record WOXC01012316.1, read on the forward strand.
TTGGATTCAGTCAAACGGCCACACTTGAGGACCTAGAGGGTCATATGTGGTCTTGAGGTTGCACCCTGATTTAGGGGAACAACTAGCTGAAAGGTTTATTATGGATGAAGGATTATATTTATTCTGCCTGGACCCAAAGATTTGCATTAGGACTAGTAGTTAAAAATTAGATATTTGAACCAAGGTAATGAAAGTGTTCCTTGTATTCAGAACTTTCCAACAACATAAGGGACAGCCATATGGAATACAGTGAATTCTTCATTGCAGGACTTCAAGTGGCTGCTTGTAGTAATGATTTCTGTTTCAGGTAGGAGTTGAACTAGGTGGCCTCTGAGGTCTCTTCCAGCTCCAACATTCTTTGATTCCATGATACTTGGCCTACTCCTAAGACTGGCCTGGCTTCTGTTCTTGGCAAAGTTATACCTGCATCATCTTGGGAGATAAAATCTGCCCTGTTTTCAAAGACCTACAGAGAAGGATATTTCACAATCTTCAATATCAGTATAACAACATAAGACTGCTGCTGGCCTTCGGGAGCTGGAGTTCTTGCTCTCTCATTCTAAAATAAAGGTTTTTACAGTTTTGATTTTTATTTATTTTTTATGTCCTGGACCTTTTGGGAGAATTTTTGGAGAATCCTATGAACCCTGTCTCAGAATAACATTTTAAAATACTTAGGATAAAATGTAAAGGGTTGCAAAGGAAACCAATTATGTTGAAATAAAGACATAGCTTTTCCCCATCTAAGTTTGAAGACTCTTAAAATTTATCTATGGACCCTCAGGTTATGAATCCCTGCTCTATAGAGTAGCCCTTGATCCATGGACATGGAAAAGATTCAGTCCTGGAGGATCCTGGTCTCTAACAAGAGAAGTCAGGCTTTCTCTAGCTTTCCATTTCATTACAACCCCATCTGGGAAAACCAGGGAGAATCATTAAAGCTTAGGTTTGGCTTATGACTAGGGTCTCCCCATAAGAGATACAGAAAGGTACTTGGTATATAATATAGATCAGATATAGGACAGCTATTTCTTCCACAAAATAAAGAAATGCTAAAATACAAAAAAAGCTAGTAAGTGTTCAATGACAAAGACTGAAACACAAAGTAAACACATGCTTTATAATTACTATTATATTCTTCCAGGAGGTTTATATTTAAAATATTAAAATATGAAGTAGTTAGAAGGAATATTGAGTAGGTATTCCACCTTTATCTTGACTCTGCACTGTCTGAAAATCTCCCTCAAAACCCATATCTTTTGACCTATCAGGTTAGAAGTTTTGCTCATCATTTTACCAGTGATAGCCTTCTCCAAGATGTACTATAATATCTGGAGGGGGGCACCTGTTATAGTGCAGCCAGCATTGACTGGGAGACCCAGAAACTTCCTGACCTCTTCAGCCTATGAGCTTTCCTCCAAGCCTGGAAATGCCCATGTCAGGATGGCTATTAGTTCACCTAGGCTCAGGCAAAGAAATCTGGAGCAAAGAGTAAGCCAGGGCCTTGAGATTCCAACTTAGATATTTTGACTAGGGTGGGTAAATGGGACAGAGAATGGAGGGGGTGGTGTGAGGGTGTGTGTGTGTGGGGGGGGCGGGGTAAAGACAGACAGAGATGGAGAGGCAGAGAGAAAGAGAGACAGATACCAAGAAGGGAAAATGTGAAGGGGTCAGAGAGAGAGATAAGACAGAGAAGGGAGAAAAAGAGGGAGGGGGAGAGACAGAGAAAGAGAGAGAGAGAGAGGCAGGCACATAATCAATGCCATGTTGCCTCTACCCTATCTCTTTTGCCTCTACCCTATCTCTTTATAATATGGGGTGGAGGGAAAGGAACCAAGGGACCACAGGATTTTCTGCTTCATTTCAAGGTGCTTACCACTGAGCCAGAACACCAAAAGTGACTTGGGTTCTCATAGCGAAGGAGTCAGGGTTCACCTATTTTCTTCCCCCACCTCCTCATTACACCATAAATAATTCATTAAGAATCTGCAAAGGACAAAGAAGACCCTAAAATCCAGGTCCCTGACCTGTCAAAATTGACAATGTCATAATCTCTTCTATCACTTAATAAGTTTTATTACTAGAAAGACTATTCTTATCCTCACCTCAGGTCTTTAATTTTACTTTTATTCTACTTTCCTCAGTTAGAAATTGAGAACAGATGCTCAAAATTTTGGAGAAAGATCCTTAATCTTGCACCCGATATATCTGGTATAACTACCTTTGTAAATAGGTGGTGTGTGTGTGTGTGTGTGTGTGTGTGAATACATGTGCTGAAACCATAGGGTTATAGAATTTAAAGCTGGATATGACCTTAGAGGTCACATCTCATTCAAACCTATTTTACAGGCAAGTAAAGCAAGAGGAAGTAACTTGTCCAAGGTGTGTGTGTGTGTGTGTGTGTGTGTGTGTGTGTGTGTGTGTGATACACACGCGTATGTATATATATGCATTATGTATATATGTATACATATACATATGTACACGCATGCATATACATAGACATGTGTGTATATGTTTGTACATATGTTAAATAGTAGAGCTGAGATTTGAACCAGGTGGAGGACTGTTTTATTTCATACCATTTTTTGACATTTTATTTTTACATGCTGCTATTGTTAATTGCATAATTTAAAGAACGAGACCCTTACATGGGTCATAGCCCTGATTCTGCTACTAATTATGGACTCTGGGCAAATTGAATACTGAATGGCCACATGTACCTAGAACTTTAATGTTCACAGAAAACTTTCTTCATAACCCTGTGAGGTAAGCAGTGAAAGCATTATTATTCTCATTTTACAGATGATAAAACTGAGGCTAAGAGATAAGTGGATTGCCCAGAGTCACATGGCTAAAAAGTGTACATTCTAGTTTTTAAACTCAAATCTTCAGAATCCAAAGCCAGTGTTCTTTCCACTATATCCTGTTTCCCTGCCCAGAGAGCTTCAGTAACTCATCTTGAACTTCAGTTTGGTGATTAGGGATTGGACTAGATGACTTTAGGGTTCTTTCTGGCTCTAAAATTTTGTGATTCAGTTTCATATAAAGTATACATAATTTAGCATCACCTCTAAGTTCTTTTATATGAACCTTTCCAGGGTCCCAGGAATATTGGAGAACTGTTTTCTTTGAACCATCTTCATGTGAAATATTCAGTCCCTCCATTTCCTAAAGCCTTTCTTTTCCCTGTGTTAGCATCTGCTAACAAGCCCTGCCCCGCCCCCCCCTTTTTTAACTAGTAGCAGCTGATTCCTCTTGGCCTAGGGAAGCATCATTCCCCATTATTCCCTTTTGGTGGCTCCCTGGGGATTTAACATGAAGAATCCTGTTCTCACGAAATTCCATGGAAAATGAGTTACCCATGGTTTTAGAGTCATCACCTATTGGGCGAAGAGGAGAGCTTTGGGAATGGGAGGAGCTTATGAAAAGCCTGGAGATTCACACTTATAGTAGCTAAATGGACCAAGAACTCCAGCCAGCTGGCTATTGTGCTGAGTCTGTGGTTTCACAGGTTTAAAATGAAGGCTCAGAAATCCTATGGCTGACTGCCAGGTTCCTGAAATGATGTTTTAGCTTCCTAAATGTTATTGAATATTTCCTTTCTTTCATCCCTTTTCTTCCTTTTCTCCCTTCTTTCTCCTTTCCCTCTCACCTTTCCTCCTCCCCTACCTTCTTTTCTTTCTTTCTTCCCTTCTTCCATCTCTTCGTTCCTTCATTCCTTCCTTCTTTTCACCCTCCTTCCTTTCTTATTTCCATTTTTTACAAGAACATGTATATTTTGCTAGAAGCTATTGACAATTCCCTTCAATGGAATAAAAAAAAAAGAAAACAAAACAGTTCTCTCCCACCATCTTCCTACCTCCCTCAATGATGTCAAATGTAATAGAATGCCACTAGAATAATCTGGTCACTTCCTAAAGTCCCAAGTGTGAAATCTCTGCCTGTGGGTATGAAGCACCTGTATAGTGTGCTTTTACAAGTCTTTCTGAATTATCTCTGTTGGGAACCAGTGAAGGGTAAAGGAGAGAGCAGTGGACTGAGAACATGGGAGTAGGACTCTGAATATCTGGACTCAGCTCTGCCATTTACCAGGTTTGTGACCTCTGTGGGCTCATTCTCCTCATCGGTGAAATAAGGACATTAGACTAGGTGACCTCTGTTGTTCTTTCCATTTCTAAACATCTTGGGATATTTGCATTTTTTCTAGGAGACTCTTGGTGGCACAACACTTTATTCCAAAGAATTTAATCTTTAATGGAGGAGATTTTAGGCCCTATGGTATTAGAAGGTAGGTAGAGAGATGGTTTTTCAGTGCCCCTCAGATTATATCATATAGTCAGGCAGTCTACTTGACAAGCAGGTAGCAAGTGTGCCAGATTACAAGATTAAAGGATCATTGAAAAGAGATCTACAAATAAATCAATAAATTTTCATGATAATTTTGTTGTATATTTGAAAGGAATAAAAAGTTGTGCACAGTAGATTCATATGTAATCATCTTTTTATTGTGCTATGTTTTGGAAATGCTTGTTTTATTCTGTAAATTAAAGAGAAAATAAATCGAAACTCAAAAAGAGAGAGGTATAGAGAAGGAGCATATGGAGGTGCAGAGTAGAGAATAAGCAGAGCAGAATATGGAGACACACTGAGCTTCTAGTCATATGCTCTATGGTGGGTCTGTATTCAAAAGAGACTAGATCTTACATATATGTGCATATAGTTTATAAACTTTTAAAGTGACTTTCATATTTAAAATTCCATTGTGTAATAAATGACATTTGTTTAAAAAAAAAAAGGAAAGCAGTTTGGGAGGGACCTTAGAAGGTATCTCATTTAACCCCATCAATTTACAGATGCTCAAGTGATGATCCGAGTAACTGAATATATTGTCCAAGGTTCTACAGGGTGTATGCAAGTAGCAAAGGTAGATAGGAGATCCGAGTTCAAATCTTAGCTCTGATATTTACTATCTGGGTGACTGTGACTATATCTAAGTCTCGGTTTCTTCCTCTGTAAACTAGAATAATCCTTCCTTTAATTTCCCCTCAGGGTTCTTGTAAGGGTAGAAAAATACTTCATAAACCTTAAAGTGCTTTGGAAATAGTAATTGTTTGTTTCCTTAGTCTCAAGATTGATCTGACCAGGGATATGAAGGGAAACAAAGAAAGTCAGTGACAGAAAGCTCATAGCAGGGAAGGAATGGAGAGATGTGAGGGTGAGATGAAAAGAACAAGATTGAAGAGAATAAAGAACCCAAGCGTAAAGACAGAGATCTGGGTATACACACACACACACACACACACACACAGGCACACACACACAGAGGCACACAGAGACACACACACTCACACACACACATACACACATACATTTACACACAGACACACCCAATGTTGAATTAGCTCAAATGTGTAGTCTCCTGGAAAATACCATCCTCCATGGCTGGTACAGCTATATGTAATATCTGGCAGAAGGGGGTTTCTATATGTTTGAGTCAGATTTTCTTTTTTTTCTACAATAAATTTCTTCCAACCAGGTGAGCTTACTTAGGTTCAGTCTTCTCCATGCTGGAAGTGAAGAGGGAGCATCATTACTGTTTTCCTAAACCATAGCTTTTTCTTTGTCTCATTTGGGAACTTTCTCTACCTCTGATATTTTGAGGCCATACTCAGTGACTCAGACATTTCCCTCTGTTTCCTGGTCCACCTTTCCTGGATGCTGTAGGCAAAAGGCTCCCCTGGACAGGCTAGGCAAAAATAAGAGCATGTTGAAACAGTGGGCCTGAGCCTCCCACCCTATGTAATCTCACTGTCATTTTGCTCATTAAAGAGCTATCATTGTCTGCCAACCGGCTTGTTAGGCAGTGAGGCTTTCAGCAAAATAGGTTCGGGGGCTCGTAAAAGCTTGGCTTGCCTCTTTTTAAATAGCCTGTTGCCTGGGAGTGCTGGAGCTGAGTCACCTCCAGCAACAGCTTAGCCTTGGTAAATACTGATTGGCAGTCCCCCTACTCCCATTCCTGTCTTCTGATTGACAGAGCTAGTGCCCTGCTGTCAACAAGGATGCCACCCTGATGACCCTTCCATCTACTGCAACTTGACTGCAACAAGAAAGGAGAGAGGTAGGTAGTATTAGTACAACCCACAGTGGCAAAAAGAAACATGAGTCCATCAGGCAATAGCCCAAGGACAAGCTAAAGAGATACTCTATCTGCAAATGGCACCTTCCTTCATCTGGGACAAAGTTACAGTATACCATACATGTCTAGGCATCAGCAACAGGGCCAACTAGAGAGACTGAGATAGGAAAGGCTGCTATTAAGTAAGGGTTAGGGCTAGTTTCCTTTGGACAAAGGGCTCTGGCAGAAAATCTAGAAGTTGGCACAGCTCCAAATCAGGCTTGGATTCTCCAGCAGGGCTGGGTACTAGGGCTTTTGCTAAATTTGTTAATCTACCAGCACAGTTCAGATTGGTGTTTGCTGCATCAGCGAAGGTCTTGTTTGGACAGAGAGGATCAAGTGGGAGTGTGGCTGTGGTTTTGTCTCAGATCCTTAGGGGCATGGCAATTCTGAACATAGTAGTTAAAAGGAATAGGAGTTTCCCTAATTTGGGTCCAACCTGTTGAATTAGCTAATAGAAATTACATGGAAATCATTGGTCTCGTAGATCAGAGTTGGAAGAGACCTTAGCCATCATTTTATCCAAATCTTTCATTTTACAGACAAAGAAATTGAGGCATAAATAAGGGGATTTGACTTTCCAAAGGTTACACTAGTAGTGTTTAGAAGAGTTAGGGTTACAGTCCAGGTATTCTGACATGAATCTGATGCTCCATTTCTTTCTTTCTTTCTTTCTTTCTTTCTTTCTTTCTTTCTTTCTTTCTTTCTTTCTTTCTTTCTTTCTTTCTTTCTTTTAGATATTCCTTTTTGGTTTTTGGAGGGAGGACGGTAGGGCAATTGGGGTTAAGTGACATGCCCAAGGTCACACGGCTAGTTTTTGTGTCCTCCTGACTCCAAGGCCAGTGCTCTATTCACTGTGCCACCTAGCTTCCTCCTGATGCTCCATTTCTTTTCTTTTCTTTCTTTTTTTTTCCTTTTTGGAGGGCAGTTGGGGTTAAGTAACTTGCCCAAGGTCACATGGCTAGGTTTTCCTTTGTGTGTGCGTTAAGTGTCTGAGGCCAGATCTGAACTCAGGTCCTTCTGACTCCAGGGCCGGCGCTCTACTCACTGCACCACCTAGCTGCCCCCCTGATGCTCCATTTCTTATAGGTATGGGAACTGGACCTGTGGTTTCATGGGTACATGCAACTATCTGGTGATGAAATCCCTTGTATGAAAAAAGTTCTCGCTATTCTCAGCACCACATTGTAATCAAGTGTTGCCCAGAGCACTGAAGGATTGAGTGAGTCAGAGTCACACAGCTAATAGGTGTCAGACATAAGACTTGAACTCTTGGATCCAAAGTTAGCCCCATGTTGCCTCTAATTACTATAATAACCAACAAGAATTTGTTTAGCACCTACTCTGTTCCAGGCATTGTGCTAAGTGCTAGAGGTGCAAAGAAACACAAGAAAACAGTCCCTATGATCAAGAAGTTCCCAATCTAATGGGGGAGACAACGTGCAAACAGCCATGCACAAGCACGTTATGTACAAGATAAAAAGGAAATACTCAATGGAGGGAAAGTCCTATAATTAAGAAGGATTAGAAAAGTCTTCTTGTAGCGGGTGGGGTTTTGGCTGGAACTTGAAGGAAGCACTAGTTTGTATTAAAGCAATGGCTAGACAAAAATATGACTAGAATTCCTGTAATAGATCAAGAAACTTCTTTTTTAAATAAATTGTTTTTCATGAATGAAATGAGAGCATTTGAGGAAGACATTTAAAAAAGAAATGAGAGATATGAAAGAATGAATTGGAGAGAGAATTAAGAGTTTAACACAAGATGTACAAAACCTTACCAAAACAGCAAACTCCCTAAAAAATTAGAATGGACCAAAGGGCAGCCAACGACTCCATCAGATAACAAGAAAAATCAAAAGAACGTAATTAGACTGAAAAATAGAAAAAAAAAGATAAGGTATCTCACAAGACAAATAACTGACTTAGAAATCAAATCAAGGAGGAAAAATATGTAAGAATCATTGTACTATCTGAGCATTGTGACTAAAAAAAAGAACTAGACATCTTATTTTAAACAATCTTCAAAGAAAACTGTCCAGATCTCTTTAAGCCATAGGGCAAAATTGAAAAAGTAAGTATCCACTCATCACTGCACGAAAGGAACTCTCAAACGAAAACTTCTAGGAACATCATAGACAAAATCCTGAGTTCCAAGTAAAAAAAATTACTGTTAACAGCCAGAAAAAAAAGGATCCAAGTATCCAAGAGCCACAGTCAGGATTACGTGTGATTTAGCAACCAGCATTGTAAAGGATAACTTGGAATTCAATATTCCAGAAGGCAAAAGATACGGACTTATGGCCAAGAATAACTTAATAAAATAGAATATAATGATGTGGGAGAAATAAATCTTTAACAAAATAGAGAACTACTAAGCATTTATGATGAAAAGACCAAAGCTGTGGAAGAAACTTTGAAGTTTAAACATAGGAGTAAAGAGAAACATATACAGTTAAATAAAACTCACCAGTGATAAGAACTAAACAAGGAGACACTGCTTCCATTTAAGTATGGGGAGATAATACATATGTCCCCTTGGAACTGTGTCATTTTTAATGGTCAGAGAGGGGGCCAATTAGACAAGGTTTGGGAGTAGTACTATTATATCTTGATGATCTTAAGAAAAGAATGGAAAGATGGGCCAACAGGCATACACTAAAATTTGGGGAAGAAAAAAGGTCTGAGAAAAATTCTCACATAATCAGAGTTAGCAAGTAGACACCTATATAAACAAGGAAAATAGGGCTGGGGCCAGTGAGTAGCTGACCCTTGAAACTGATTTACATCTGATCTATAAAAAAGAAAAAAAATATATTCACAGAGATAATTGGATGTTAGAATACATTTCACTCAATAGGAGAATAGGAGTGAAAAGGGAGACGGTGATGGTGGGGAATATTTTAGGAGGGTAGGTAAGGGGAAGAACTATTCCTGGGCAATATAAACTAAAAAATATATATAGCTCTTTGAGGTATCAAAGAATTCGAATTTGAGGGGGTGCCTATAAACAGGGAAATGGATTAACAAGTTGTGCTTTCAATGTAATGGGGTATTAGTGTGCTTATCAGCATAATGACCAATGATTCCACAGAACTAATAATGAAACATGCTACTCACCTTATGATAGAGAGGTAAAAGACTCACAATGAAGAACTAGACAAATTCATTTTTGGACATGGCCGATGTGGAAACCTGTCTTGATTGACTATGGCTCTTTTAATGGGTCTTGTTTTTTCTTGTATTGCCATTTAGAGGGAGGGGTGGGATGGGAAAGTGAGAAAGTGAATTTTGGTTGATTAAACAAATAAAATATTTTAAAAAAGAAAATTGAGGCCTTTATTCTCACTTCTTTGCTAATAGCTCCAAACCATGCCAAGGTACTCTTAAGACCCCCTACCCCATTTCAAGCTTCCATTTCTGTGTTGCTTTCTCCCATTAGAATATAAGCTCTTTGAGGTCAGAGAGTGTCTTTCTTGCTTGAATACATATATAAAGAACTTAACACAATACTTGGTGTGTATTAAGTATTTATTAAATGCTCTCCTGTTTTGTAACTCTTGAGCTCCTGACTGGTGAGTACCTCAAGTGAGTACTCAGGCCAGCTGCCCCAGGCATGCTTTCCTTTCTTTCCCTGACCTTCCTCCCTGCTTTGACCCATCTTCTCACCAACTGCCTTCTGCACCTATATGGTCTTCCCTCTCCTTCTAATCCTTTCCAGGTCTCAAACCATAATCAGATTAATATTGCCATTCTGCCACTGCTCCTACAAAAAATGTGTTGATCATCTCCCAGTGCGGGCAACATTTTAAAGCAAAATCTTTCCTGGCCACCACACTCATTCATATAAACACACACACATATAAATATACACATACAAAAATATTCACACACTCATATATATTTTGTATATACACATACATATATGCACACACATATATTCACATACCCATGTTTAATGCACAGATACATACATGTATACATACATGCACGCATACATTTCCCCCCATTATAATATAAATTCCTTAGGCCAAGCATTATCTTTTTTTCCTTCTGTAACCTCAGCACTTAACATATTGCTTGGCACCCAGTAAGCATTTAATACATTTTCATTCTTTCATTCATTTCCTCATTCACCACAGTAGCCAAGTAGCCAAATTGTCTCAGTTTGGTTCTAGTTATCTTTCTTTCTCCAGCTTTTTCTCTGATGAACATGCTAAAGAAGAAAAGAAGGAACAGGTGTAGGAAGTGATCCAGCATGATTGTTTTTGAAACTCACCTCTTCTTAACCTCCCCCGAGGAAACCGAACCCATCATTGTGATCGTTTAGTCCAGTCCCTTTATTTTACAGATGATAAAACTGAGGCTAAGTAAATTGTCCCTATTCTAGACTCCTGACATATGCTCTATGTCCCACAATTTTGATACTGATTATAGGATCATGTTTGAATTATAACTATTAGAGACTTCAGAGGTCAGCAAGTCCAACCTTTCCCTTTTTAAATGAGCAAACTAGGCTTGAAGAGATCAAATAACTTGGCCAAAGAAACACAGCTCTAAAAGGCAAGATTCAAACTCAGGTCTTCTTAACTCCAACTCCAACAATCTATGCATATGCCATGTTGTTTTTTTAGGTACAATCTGTACTATTTTCTGGCTACTAGATATATTTGTATATTCTCTCCCTGGCAGAGAGTAAGCTTCATAAGTATGGAATCCTTGTCACTTCCTATTTTTCTTTCTTCCTTATCTTTTGTTAATGTATATGTGTATGTATGTGTATGTGTATATGTATGTATATCTCCCTTCCATATATCTATATTCACACCTTTCTTTGGATTTGGGAAGTCTGCATAAACTTTGTCAAGGTAGACCCAATTGAGCGCAAGAAATGCCATCTGATTCAATTCTATTTATAATAGTGATCATTTATCTTGTACCTTTAGGGTTAATATTAAGAATTATATCATCAATTTATTTATAGAAGTAATTCCAGTGAAACTGTTATGTTTGCACTCAGCTAGAAATTATTTCCAAGTCCATATTCTTACTATTAGTCATTAAATATTTTTCTTCCCCTCCCAAGGGGGAAATATGTCTATTTATAAAGTAAGCCTTATACCAACAGGTGCCTTATTAAACACTACTTGTAAGAACCCAAGCTACTGATTGGGAAGGAGATAGAGGATGAATTATGTACCAAATTTATTCTAAAGAGAGGGCTACTTTTAATGGTTCTGGAGGAGAAGGTGGAATTAAAGAGAAAGTCAAGCCTTTAACAGGCAGTGATGCCTGTAATGCCATATTAGCAAATATAGAACATCGTGCTTGGAAAGGGACCGCAGTGGCAACTGAACTAAACAGTGATAGAGAGTTGCGTGGTGAGTATAAACGGGCTGTTGGGTATCACTAATGGCATATAGATTTGTGTGTGATAACTTGTGCAAGAAACATTTTCTAGGATATGTCACTCAGATGACTTCTTCCACTTTCTCCTCTTTCATCCCCCTTTTACATGAAGAGGTGGCCCTTCTCCTTCCAAGGCTCACCCTCTATATGCACAAGTAATCCCATTGCATCCTGTCTTCTCCAGAAGATTCCCCCCATTACTATCCTCACTCTCATTTATGCCCCATCTACTGGCTTCAATCATGCCCCATCTACTGGTTTTTCTTTACTGCCTTACAAATATGTCATTATCTTCCCTGTCTTAAAAAAAAAAAACCCAACAAAAAACAAAGACCTCTCCCCTCAAAAAAATCCAAAACCCAAAACTTTCATTTGATCTAGAGGTAGCTAGAATTTATATAGTGCCTTAAGGTATATATACATATATATATATATATATATATACATATATATATAATCTCATTTAATCCTCACAGCAATCCTTTTGAGATAGGTGTTATCATTCCCATTGAAAGAGGTTAAGTGACCTGCCTAGGGTCACCCAGCTTGTGTCTGAGACCAGGATTTAAACTCATGTCATCCTGACTCCAAGTTTCACTCTGTAATCACTGAATTACCTAGATGTCTTTTTATTGAACCATATCATTCTTTTCTTCTGTGTCCAAACTCTGAGAAGATTATCTATAATCATTGCCTCCACTTTCTTTCTTTCCTCTCAGTCCCTTTTCAACTCTACTGTCTGGCTTCTGACTTTATCATTCAATAGAAATGCTTTTTCTAAAGTTACCAATGATCTCCAAATTGTCCAGTCTACTGACTTTTTCTCAGTTTTTCTCCTTCTTGAGTATTCTGTAGCCTTTGACACTGCTGATCACCTCCTCTGTTTATATGACATCACTCTATCCTGGTTTTACTATATGTCCAACCATTCCTCAGTCTCCATTGCTGGATATTCAAGGTCATACTTCCTAGTGGCATGTGCCCCTGGGTCTCTGTCATGGACCTTTTTCTCTACTCTCAATTCTATTTTGCTTAGCAGTCTCATCAGCCACAATGGATTTGATGATCTTTTCTGTGTTGATGATTCTCAGATCTACTTATGCAGTTCTAACTTCTCAACCTTCTGACTAGGACTTCCAACTGACTATTGTCCCATATACATATTAAATGCATCATGACCAAAGCTGAACTTATATATTCCCCAACAGCCTCTCTTCTCCTGAACTTCTCTATTACAATGAAGGGCATCACCACACTGCCAGTTTCTTAGACTCACAACCTACCTGTCATCCTAAAATCCACACTCTCTCATACGTCATATCTAGCCTATTGCCCAAATCTCCTAATTTTACCTTTAAAACATCTCTTATCTATACCTCCTTCTCTCCTCTGACTGGGCCCTATGATGTTGGAGGTTCTCAAAATCTCATTCTTAAACCATTGCGATCATCTGCTAGTTGGCCTCCTTTCCTAAGTATCTCTCCACTTCAGTCCATCCTCCATTAAAGTGTCAAGTTCCTCTTTCTAAAGTAAAGGTCTGGTCATGTTATATCCATGTTCAATATGCTCCAGTGGCTCCCTATCACTTCTGATTTGACATTCAAAGCCCTTCATGACCTGAGTCCCTCTTACTTTTTGAGTCATCTTCCCAAGATGCTTTGCAATCCAGTGATGATGGTCTTGCACAAGACATACAATCTTCTGACTCCAACTTTGTACTGAATATGTTGTATGACTGAATTTCTTTCTCTCCTCATCTTTACCTTTTCACCATGCCTATACCATATTAGGTGTTTAATAGATGCTTATCGAGATAATAATTGATAGACATAAATGACATAAGAAGTAGAATGATCATGTAACAAGAAATAGGCATAACAAATGGGTAGTTTGTGTGCTGCTATGGTATATCAAGAATGTTAAAAGAACCAGACGAGAGTCTTCTATGCCTCTTCTGGTCATGGGCATAAAGGAGTCCCACAAGATGAGAACATGAATCATTGGTTTTTATCTAAACTAGAGGAGGCATTCCTAATGCCAACAAAATCACAGATGCATTGAAATATATGGAAGGAATACAGGGAGAATTGCTCTCATTGTTGATTTCATGTACTAAAAAAATAATAGCTTATAATTATATCTTGCCTTAAAGTTTCAATATACTTTATGCAAATGAGCTCATCTGCTAATCACAACAAACCTTGGGAGACAGAGAACATAAACAACTTTATCTGCTATTTTGAAGCTGAATATCAAAAGGTCATAGGTAGAGAACAAGAAGGGAAGATAGAGATTAGTCAGTCCAGCTACCTCATTTTACATATCAGGAATTGAGTCCCAGAGGGTTTATTTGACTTGCCAAAGGTTGTGTGGTTCCCAATACCAGATTTGGAACCAGAACCCAAGTCTTCTGCTTTCAAACCTATTTTGATGGTGTTTGCCCATTTTCTTCTCGATCCAAGAGAGGTTTTTGGTCTGGTAGACAAATCACAGAGCCAAGAACAAAGGCTGTTGAATTTTTATCCTTACTCAGAGTTTGGTGAATGATTTTCCACAGATTCACTTAACCTCTAGACCATTTTTTCTCCAAAAATGGGTGTGTGAGGAGCTAAAAATAGGTAAGGTCACATGGGATTTCAGATTTGGAATATTTTTGTTTTGGGAATAACATCATAGCAAAGCATAATAGAAAATATGCTGGATATATGGAATTGGGATACCTGGATCCCAGTTCTAGCTCAGACAATTGTTAGCCATGAGACCTAGTGGACACCTCACAAGTTCTGTGAGGCTTAATTTCCTCACCTGTCAAATGGAGACAATACTGCTTATCCTACCTATGTCATGGGTTTTATGAAAAAAAATCTGTAAAGTTCTATATAATACTCATATGATCTATTATTATTATTATTCAGAGAATATGGGCAGAAATCAAGGTAATTGTATCTTCTAAGACCATGGGGATAGAGGAAATAGACCAACTTTCCACATCTGAGCCATGAAGGCTAATATAACTAGACCTTAGCAGAATAATATGAAGAATTCCAAGTGAGAAGTGCAAAGTTCTTGGAAAATACCAAGCCCAGGAATGAAGAGTAGCATCTTTCATATATTCCATGAAATTTTGATTGTCCATCACCACATTGATAGCTCTTTGAAAGGAACATACATAATGTGAATTCCAGGTATTATTCATTTCCATGAACTTCAGAGACAGGCATTGGGTATTGATGTTCTCAGCTCTGACAAATGTATGTGTGTGAATGCATATATACACATGCACACACACACATACGATTGTTTCCCATCTTTCCCATTCATAGCAAAGAGAAGAGAATTGACAGAAGGAATATTAATAACTGCCAATTTTTCAGGTGCTGAGATCCCTTAGAATCACTCAGGTATCTTTTACAGAGTCAGGTACCTTGCTCAAAGATTTCTTTAGAGTTAATTTAGTTATCTATGGTTGGTGAACATTGTTTTTCACTTTTTGATCCATTGGTTTATAGGCTATTCAAGTTAATAATATTCAAACAAGGAAATAAATACTCTCCCCCTCCCCCAGCCAAACCTTTCACAAAACAGTAGTTGGAGAGCTCTGATTGAAGTCATAGCCAGAAAAGGAGAGACACATAGGACTGGGCTCCAGAGTCAAACAGCCTCTGGAGTCAGGATGATTCCTAGGATAATATAGGGTCCAGGGCAAGTCACTATGTGTGGGCCTCTCCCCTCCCCTAACTTTATATGGGTAAACATCAAGAACGGCTTTGCTCAATCCATGTGAGACTTTAATCATCAAGAGAAGTAGCTGAGAAACAGAAGGATTTCCTTGATGAAGTTGTCAAAGAGAAACAAGGACATACAAATTTCTAAGGGGAGACGTGTGTATATGTATACATGTATGTATGTGTGAGCACATGTTTGCATATGTGTGCATACATACCCATGCTTCAGATCATTGTGGGCAAATGCTAATTGTGGTTTTCATACTTAACTAATTGTTTTAGATGCCACCTTCTAACTATTATATGACAGTTGCTTAAAAGCCAATGGTCAGGGAAATTAGCCTACATCTATCCTGTTTGATCCTCACAAAAGTTCTGTGAGACACGTTCTATTATTCCTGCTTCACAGGCGAGAAAACTGAAACAGACAGAAGGTAAGTGACTTACCCAGGGTGATACAGCTAATAACTGTCTAAGGTGGTATTTGAATTCAGCTCTTCCTGAAGGTCAGTCTTCCAACTCCAGGCTCAGTCCTCTAGCAACCAGCTCCTACCTGAAGGAACTAGATATGTTCAGCATGGAGAAGAGAAGACTTGGGTGGAAGGGAATGCTGGGTATGATTGAAATTAACATGTGAGTCTGGCATGAGAAAGAAGGATTTCTGGCTCCTGTTGGCAGAAGAAGTAAATATTACAGGAAAGCAGATTTCAGCTCAGTGTAAGAAAAACTTTCAAACCATTAGAAAATAGAACAGACAGCCTTTAAACTCATGAGCTCACTGTCCCTGAAAATAGTCAAGGTGAGGTTAAATGCCTACTTGTTAGTGACATTATAGAGCACATTCTTGTATTCTTCATGGGGTAGAATTAGATAATCTCTAAGATCCTTTACTCCTGTAAGAATGTGTAACAAATTTTCCCTTCTATTTGGAGTAATCATCCCTAGGACTAAGAAAATGGGTCATAGTTTTGGGGGCATTTACATGGATGTCTTCCTTGATAAACCCAAATTATTAGAGATCTCTCCCTCTTTATTTTTTCTTATGATATATATATATATATGTATATGTGTATGTGTGTATATGTATATGTGTATGTATGTATGTATGTTATATTACCAAAGGAGAATGGAAGCTCCTTGAAGGCAGACTTCCCTCTTCCCACCCCCTTCTTTTGTATTTCCCATTGCTTAACATGGTATCTCACACATATCAAACTCTAATTTTTTATGGAGTTAAGCTCAGTGATTTCATGGGCATTGACTGCTCCCAGGGAGGAACTTCATTTACCTAAGCAAATTAGTACCTGCTCAGCCAACTATGGTTTTAGCATAGCTTGGGGGGAATGAGAGGTAAAGTGATTTTCCCAGTCATCCAGCTGTAAGTGTCAGAGATGGTACCTCAACCCAGGCCTTCCTGACTCCAAGGCCATCTCTCTAGTAAATCTTCAGAATTCAATTTTTGGGTGCTGAGATGAGAGACTAAATGCTTCTACTTGGTTGCCATAGTCCTCACTATAGCATAATGTAGAAACTATAGGGAAAGAAGTCCTACCTTAACTCTGCCTTCCTGCTATCCATTTTATTTCCTTTTTCTTTATCCCAAGGTCTACTCCAGTATTTCAGAGGCCCCTCTGACCAAATCCATCGCACACTGGCAATTCCTGACTCATTTGATCCCACAACCCAGGCTATAGCCAGTGATGTGCTGGTAAAAGTTTAACAAATACTCCTTTAAAAATAATGCATAGGGGTTATAAGACAACTCCAAAAGACTCATGATGGAGAGAGATGTCTACATTCAGAGAAAGAACTAGAAAGAACAGAGTTTGAATGCAGATTGAAGCAAACTACCTGCTCTTTCTTTTTCTTGTTTGGTTTAGTTTCCTCTTTCCCATTGTTCACTTCATCCATTATAATCCTTCTTTATAACCTGACTAATGTCTAATGTGAAAATATTTGCAGATCCTATACTTGATTGCATGCTGCAATGTGGGGAGGGGAAGAAAAGAGGGAGGGGGAGAAAATTTGAAACTCAAGGGATTGTAGAACTGAGTCTTGTAAACTAAAAGTAAATAAATGAATTAATAAAGACAAAAAAAAAAGAAAAAATATTGTACACACCAGGAGCACACTTTTTGAGTTTAATCTTCATTTTAATATTTTCTCCATCATTTTCTTAAGTTTAGATAATCTACCCAAACAACAAATAAATTAAAGCCTGATTTGTATCATTTGCTGGCTCCAGAATACCCCTGTATTTCTCTTCTCTTCTCCTCAAGTTAGTTTTAAAGAGATCTATCTACAATAGATATTTCTACATTCTCTCCTCTTACTTGATTTTTAGACCTCTGTATTCTAGATTCTGACTTTATCATTGAAATGAAATTTCCCACTACAAAGTTATTAATGATCTCTTAATTGCCAATTGCATTGGTTTTTTTCTTAGTCTTTATCCTACTTGACCTCTTTGTTGCTATGGACATTCTTATATCACCTTCTCTTAGACACATTCCTTCCTAAGTTTTTGTGACATTATTTTCTCCTTGTTTTCCTCCTCCCTATCCGACTATTCCTCAGTCTCCTTTGCTATGTAATGATAATTTAAGGTTTGCAAAGTGCTTTATGTTTATTATCTTGGTTGCTTCTCACAAAATCCTCTGAGTTATTATCTCCTCTTTACAGATGAGAAAATTGAAGCTAAGAGAGGTAAAATCACTTGCCTAGGGTCACACTATTAATGTTCAAGGCAGGATTTTAATTCAACTCTTCCTGATTCCAAGTACTGTGTTCTAGCCACTGTGGTTAAAATTGTTATTTCTCTGTAGACGACTCCTAGAGTTATACATCTAATCCTATTCTCTCTCTTGGGCTTGGACATATTGAACTGGATATTCCAAAGACTTCTCAAATTCAGCATGTTTAAAACAAAATTTATCCTTTTCCCAAAACTCTTTCCAACTGTCCTATTACTGTTCAGATTATCATATCCTATTATATTTAAATTGTTTTAATCTTGAACCAAGAGAAATGTATGGCATATTACAAAGACTGATTATAAGTGATCCACAAGGACAGATTGTTTACTTTTTATATATGTAAAATGCAAAATGGATATCTAAAATTCTTATCAATAATTGAGCAATTTATAAGAAAGACTGAATGATATGAGAATGATATGAATTTTTAAAAGTAAAACCATTTAGAAACATCTTAAAAGAGTAATTATTTGAGGTGAAAAAGGAAGAATTGATATAGAGGAACTACATGGGGGAGGAGGGCTGGTAGTTCTGGTAATCTACTTTCATCCGGAATGGGTTTAGGAGGGAACAATACATATGTATTTAGAAGAGTATAAAAGTCTTCTAAATTCAGAAGAAACAAAATGGTTGGGGCATATGGAGGGGGGGCGAAGAGGACAAGGGAGGGGTTTTTAGAGGGGAGTGTGAGGGAATAGGTAAAATAGGGGTATAGAAGGGTGTTTAGATTTCTGGGAATAGGAGGATGGGGAGGGATCCTGGGAGTGAGGTGGGCAAGTTATAGGAGGGCAAGTTAGTGGGTAGAAGTAAAGTAGAAGAGGCAGGAGGGATAGGAAACAAGAGATATAATCATACATAAAAAATAAAGATCAGTGTAATAGGTTTGGGAAAGTATATGTTATATATGTATGTATACATGTATATGTGTATGTATATATCTATACCTATAGAGCAAACTTTATTGTAGCCTTCTGGGAGGAGATTGGGGGGAGGGAAGAAAAAAAGAACAAAGTATAAAGGTGCACAGCAGAGAACAAAAGAAAACTCACAATGAAGCAAAGAAATGATGGACAATTCTCAACAAAATGTGTATTATTTATCATTTAGGCTTTCTTGAAAAGAAAACCTGTTGTTACATATTTTGAATCCTCTGTTATGTTCTGTGATGCACACGATATGCTTTTTCCCCTTTCTAACTTTGTATTTAAGTCCCAATATTTGAGTGGATTATATGTTTTTGTTTCTTTTCTCTATTCTGTATTTGTGTTATAGCATTTTATTTTATTTTATTTTTTTGCAGATAAATTAAAGTTTTAATTTCACCTGAGACATGGTGACAGAATTCAATAGCATGAATTGCTCAGAATCAATTATCTAGTAAATATCACAGACTATTTGAACCTGACTCTAAGTCTAGCAATATAGCCATTACAAAATCCTACTTCTCATGAGGCAATTTGACAAGGTGAGAAGCAGTCTTCTCTTTCCCAGAAGGGATTCTTCTTCTTCTCCCAGGTAACATTGGTAGTGTATTGGTCATTACTATTTGCTCTGGTTACATATTCTTGGGCACCTTGCTTGACATTTCTCATTCAGACAGTATTTTCTTTTTTTTTTAAACAAATGCTTTATTAACTTCTGTTTTACATCATTCATTTCCGCCAGATTTTGAGTTACAATCATTTTCCCCCATTATTCCCCTACCCAACCTCCCAGAATAGTAGTCCCACAAGATATCGCTTCCTCCAATCTGCTCTCTCCCATATCTTCTCCCATACCCCCATCGACTTTTCCATTAGAGGAAGGTGAATCTTTGTGTCCCAATGCCTGCACATCTTATCTCCCTATTACAAGCAAAAGAATATTAATATTAGTGTTTATATATATATATATATTTGAAACATTTAATGTTAAGACCTCGAATTTCAGATCCATTTCCTTCCTCCCTTGTTACCCATTCCCTCTTGGGAGATAAATAATTCAGTACATGTTGTACATGTCTGGCTATGCAAAACATTATCATAGTAGATATGTTGTACAAGGCTTCTTATAATTTCCTCCCACTCATCCCACCCCCCACCTGGTCCATTCCCTACATGATCCTGTCCCTCTTCTATAGTGGGTACTTCCAACCTCCCCTCCCCCCAAGGATGCCCTCCCATCCATCATCCCTCCTCTCACCCCCCCTTCCCCCTATCCTGCTGCAGGTTGAGATATCCCATTTAGTTTGTATGTCATTCTCTCCCTGAACCAAATTCAATGTGAATGTGGTTTTGCCTTTTTAGCCTTCCTATTCTCCCCCTCCTTTGCAACCACTTCCCCTTGCTTCTTCTACTTGGGATAGTTTACCCTACCCTGTCTCTCCCCATCTCCTCTTGCCACTTTCCTCTCTCACCTCATAATATCATCCCTTGAGTATTCTCCCTTCCCAACAAATTTGACCTATGCCCTCTATCCATATATAACTGTAACCATATACACACACATTCACATATGTATTCATATGACCACACACCCTTCTTCCATTGTTTTCATAGTGAGAGAGATATCATCAATTACAGTTATTGCTTTTCCATATAGGAATGTAAATAGTTCAACTTTGATAAGTTCCTTTTGATTTCTTTTCCCTGATTACCTTCTCAGGCATCTCTTGTTTCTTGTGTCTGGATGTCAAATTTTCTATTCAACTCTGGTTTTTTCCTCAAGAATGCTTCAAAGTCCTCTATTCCACTGAATGACCATATTTTCCCCTGAAACAAAATACTCAGTTTTGCTGGGTAGGTGACCCTTGGGATCATTCCCAGTTCTTTTGCCCTCTGGAATATCATATTCCATGCCCTTCAATCCCTCAGTGTAGAAGCTGCCAGGTCCTGGGCTATTCTGATTGTGTTTCCACAATATTGAAATTGTTTCTTCCTGGCTGCTTGGAGTATTTTCTCCTTGATCTGGGGATTCTGGAACCTGGCTATAATATTCCTGGGAGTTTTCTTTTTGGGATCTTTTTTAGGAGGTGAGCTGTGGATTCTTTTAACCTCTATTTTGCCTTCTGGATCTAAAACATCAGGGCAGTTTTCCTTGAGAATTTCTTGAAGGGTGATTTCTAGGTTCTTTCTTTGATCATGGCTTTCAGGTAGTCCAAAAATTTTTAAATTGTCTCTCCTGGATCTATTTTCCAGGTCAGTGGTTTTTCCCATGAGATATTTCACATTGCCTTCTAATATTTCATTTATTTGGATCTGCTTAACAGCATCTTGATTTCTCATAAAGTCATTAGCTTCCATTTGCTCCAGTCTAACTCTGAAGGAATGAATCTCCTCAGTGAACTTTTGAGATTCTTTTTCCATCTGGCAAATTCAACTTTTTAAGGCATTCTTGTCCTCATTGCCCTTTTGGGCCTCCTTTGCCATTTGAGTTAGTCTATTTTTTAAGGTGTTGTTTTCCTCAGTCAGGCTGTTGGCCCTCATTTCATACTTTTCCTGCATCCTTCTCATTTCTCTTTCCAATTTTTCCCCCACTTCTCTTATTTGATTTTTAAAGTCCTTCTTAAGGTCCTCTATGGCCTGCAACCCACTCATGTTTTCCCCTGGGGCTTTTGGAGCAGGACTTCTGACCTCACAGTCCTTTCCCGCTCTATGCCCCCAAAATAGGAGTCTAGGGTTGCATTTTTCTGTTTCCTTTGCCTTGGCATGTTGCCACTTGATTGCTTGACTTTTGGGCTTGTTGCCACACTATGGCTTTAAGGCCAGATAGAGGAATTTTCGTCCCAAACGTGTGGGGGGCAACTTCCGTTTCTGGCAAGCTCTAAACCCACCCACAACTTCCACCCTAGATCACAATCCAGATCCAGGGAGGCTAAAGCAAGAGCGATTACCCCCCAAGACTGATCGCTGGATCTCCCCACGATTTGTAGGCTGGGAGCCAGACCTGCCTCTGAAAACTACAAAATGGCGTGTCTCCTCAGGGGCTTCTAGCCCCCAGGGGAGGGAGCTGACACATTCCCCAAATACAAGTCCCAAAGTCCATAGGACACTAACCTCTTACTTTGTCCTAGGCATGTCTATGTTGATAATTCTGGAGTCGCCACAGCTCCTGGTGTTCTGGGGTTCCTCCAGCTGGCTGCTGGCCCTGCTGCCCTGGGGCTAAAACCTCGGCTCACAGGGACCTGGGCTCGGCTCCTGCGCTCTGCCCGCTGCGCACTGCCAGGTCCCAGACCGCTGCGCTGGTCCTTCCTGCAGGGCTGCTGGGCTGTTCTCAGCGGGAGGTTAGCTTCTCTGTGTCGTTCTGTGGGCGCTGGGGCTCCAGAAGTTGTTCAGAGTTGTCTTTTACATAGTTTGGGGGGAATCTGGGGGCAGAGTGGCTTGGACGAGCTGTTTCTACTCCGCCATCTTGGCTCTTCCCCCCCTAGCATTTGATTTTAAATAAAAGTTTGAAAAAAATTGAAAAATTAAAATAAAAAAAAAGATTATAATTATCTTCCTAGTCATCTAAGCTTACAACCTTACTGCTATCCTTGACTCTACATTTATTCTTTTAGGGGTGTGGGGGGAAGAAGAGTACTCAAGTAGATGTATAGAAATTTGAGATCTACATTTACTACAGTATCATGTCTCCATGTCATAATTTTAATTTGTCTGTTGGACTCCTCATCTAAGTCATCCTTCTTGGTCTACTCTATAGCATACCTCCAAGTCAATATCATTTCTGTTTCTCCATCTCTTGATTTTAACTAAATGTTCTCTATAATTTTTTTCACTTTTGGATTCCTGATTATTATTATTATTGTTATTATTATTATTTGCTTTTTGGAGGGGGGAAAGCAGGGCAATTGGGGTTAAGCGACTTGCCCAAGGTCACATGGTTAGTAAGTGTTGAGTGTCTGAGGTCGGATTTGAACTGAGGTCCTCCTGACTCCAGGGCTGGTGCTCTATTCACTGTACCACCTAGCTGCCCCTGGATTCCTATTTTTCTTACATGGGGAAATCTTTTTGACGTGTAGGAATATTCTACTACTTAATTTATTTTTGTCTTTTTGTCTAAGTTATATCCTTTCACAGTCTGACTGCAGTCCTTTGTCCCATCTTACTAGGACATTGATACCTATGAGGTCAAATTTGCAAACTAGGTTCTCTGGTTCAACAAAAAAAAGTCTTTTTCTTGCCCATACTTCGTGCATTTTTATGTTTATATTTGAGGCAATGAATTTTATTGTTCTTCTATCCTTGGATATTATCTCATTCAAATGACTGCTGTCTTCTGATGTTCTTTTTGTTGATTATATGTTCTGCCCTCTGGTGAAAGGCTTATCAGATCTACATTCACATTTTTCTTTGCCCCTACATTTTCAGTTACAACCCTCTTGATTGGAGTCACACCTACAGTTTTACTGGCCCACTTTTGTAGTTTTCTATCCTTTGATATGAACATATCATTATTAAATTTAAACCACAGGATAGAAATCTAAATTCGATCCTTGGAAACCATTTTCTAGGTCATCTGTTCACTGTCCCAGTCTTTGTTTTCTGAATCTTCTATCTACCATTGACAGTTGTGATTTAAGTACTACTGATGTCCCTAATACCTTCAGGGTTTTTGTTTTATTTTGTTCAGGACTCCATACTCCTAAGGAATCCTTGATTGATTTCTTCTGGTGATGAGTAGGTCTTGGTTTTACTTTGTATCTGCAGCACTTATCCCAGAGTGTTGCACATATTAAGAGTGCAAATGCTTGTTGATAGATTGACTATTTATCTCTTCATGAATCACCAGGAGTGGTTAGTGTTTATTGACCATCAAAAACTTCCCTGCATGTATTTTGTATGTACTTAATACAAGTCTTGGGAATACAGCCAACCTCTCTCTTGTTCCTATCACATTGATATTTGGTAATTTCGTTTGTCCTCAACAGGGTATTACAGTGTGTAATTTCACACATCACAGTGTGTATTTTCTTTCCCTAATCATTAGTGGATGGCCTCTCACCGAATGACTCCTGTGAAACCCTGTCTTCATACCTTGGAGCATAAGGAGAGGATTCCTCCTGAGCTCAAATGTATGGATAGTGCTTCACACACCTTCAAACACTACATTTATACAACTTATTTTTAGAATTTTTATTGTTATAGTTTTCCAGCTTCCTCCTCTACCAGAAGAACTTCATGCCTATTGCTTAGTTCTAAGTATTCTGGGGCTCTTCTTTCCTTTCTTCTCTCTGCCTTTCACTCCCCAATCTCTTAACCCATGTAGAGATTTCATTCTACCTCTTCCCATTCTTCTTTTTTTTAATTTATTCCTATTTTAAGAAATAAAACAAGCATTTCCATAATACAGTAGAATAGAAAAAATATGATTGTACATGAAACTGCAATCTATAATGTACAATTTGCTATTCCTTTTAAATATACAAAAATTATCATACATCTTTGATTTTTCCCTTTTTTTCTTCCCTCCCCCTCCCAGACATGGTTACCATTAGACACAAATATGTATATATGTATATGTGTATGGATGTGTATACATATGTATATGTGCCTCCCATCAAGTCACAGAAAGATACCACCATGACACATGTGGAGACATGTCCATTATAACATGTGTGCCTCATCACATACTCTATGTTGAATTGAAGATACTCCATGTTTTAATCAGTGGTTCTTCTCTTTATCCTTTGGGTCTGTATGCTGAGGCTAATTGACTATTTTTATGCTTATTTGTTGTTGAGGATTCAGTTTTTTGGGGCCCCAATCAAAGTTTAATGGATTTATGACAGGTTTCCCACTGTTCCTCACTATTGGATGATGTAGCCTGATTAATTGCTTTTATTTGACAGTTGGCACATTATGGCCATATCCTAAGAGAGAAGCAAATCAAAGGTGATCCATAGGCATAAATCTGGTTATCTAGTTAAATCTACTAGCCTCGAATCTTGCTGCTAATAACTAATTACTAAGTATCTTCCTGTTCTTCTTTGATCACTTTGCTGGCTAATATTTCTTTCTGATATTTTCCCTATGATCCTGTCATATTTTTCTATGTAATCAGTTATAGGTGATTGGAGAGAAGGAAGGAGAGATATTTTGAAATTGCAATGGAAATATTTATGGTGTGAAAGAGGGTGTTAATTGCTGTGAAAAAAAAACAATTTAGTGTGAAGAACTCTCATGATGAATCCTCCTTTATGTGAATATCTGGACACAGCACTTCTCCAGTATTCAATGACTCTTTTTACCCATTGAATTAAGTTCAACTTTAGTAGCCTGCCATTGATATTCCTTTATAATAGGGTACCCTAACTCTGTTGACATCTTATTCTATTCATCACCACATGGTTCCAGCCAAACTGGACTATGTGCTGTCTTTAATATATATTTCATACAGTCCTTCCTCTGTGGTTTTGTTCACATTCTTATCTATGTCTAGGTTGTTCTTGTCCCCATAAAATCTTTTTCCATCCCTCAGAGGTAAAATCAAATGGCACCTCCTCCATGAAACATTGCTTGATATACACAGTCAGAAATCTTCCTTCCTTTCTTCCTTCCCTTCCTTTCTTCTTTTGCTCCTTCCTCCCTCCTTCCTTTCCTTGTTCCTTCTTTCCCTCCTTCCTATGCTCCATTTTTCTTTCCTATTCCTTGTACTTTGTATCTCTCTTATACTTTTGTCATATTCTGCTCTGTGGTTTGGTTATTATATGCTTTAAGTCCTATTATGAAACCTTACCTCCCCATGTGAGGTTTCATAATAGCACTTAAAGCATATAATAACCAAATAATGTGGCAATGTCAGTGGGTTCTCAAATGATATTCAGTGGAGGGCAATCTCTTGTATATATTCTAAACCTATAGTGCTTTTAAATATTGTTCCATAGATAGATGATGTGTGTATCACTCAAGGACTAATCCACATAAGTTTGGTAATGTTCATCACTAAGTTGGTCTCAAAGTGAGACATTTTTTTGACTATAGAAACTCTTGAAGACTGTCTCCTAAGCTGAAGAAAAGTCACAATTTCTGCCACTGGAGGGAATATTCATACTGAGGGGATCTTAGATACATAAAATATTTATATGTAGTGATAGTATCAATATAATATATGATTAAAAAAAAGATGATTCCAAGAGGACAGTGTGGGATAAACAATGGATAATAGAATATAAGTTGTTGGAGGGCAGGGACTGTTCTCTTTCTCCTTATATCCCCAGTGCCTAAGATGATGTCTGGCATCTAGAAAGCATTTGAAAATGCCTGTGGAATCGAACTGACTATAACTGACATATTACATGTTCCCCTAGTATCCTTGTGAAGTTAAGAGAATGTTAATGAGTCCCCCAGCAAGTTGAGTGGATCCTTTGTTGTAGACAAAGAGGAGGGCAAATGTGAGTCCTACAGGATGGACTAGGTGAACGCCTATTTGAATCATAGGACAGAATGTTTGCACCAGTAATATCATAAATCCGTTTGAGTATTATACATATTCAGTATAATTGTATATATTAAGTGACAAGCTTACTAATACTTGAATATCCCTATTACCTAATACCATATTCTAAATATACATGCCTGAGTGAGACTTCATTAAAAGGTGAGGGTCTGTAGAGGCTAAAATTGAAAGGCAAAGCCTTCAGAGGCAAAATATCCCAGTAAAAATGGAAAGCTTGAACACTTTAATGGCCTGTGAAGAGGCCAGCAAGACAATGAATGTGTCTCCAGGGGATAGACTGCATTCACACTGTTGTCCCTAACCATTCATCTACAAAGATACCCAAAGGAGTATGAGAGGTATAAAATATTGGTTACTCTAAGGGAACATAGAGGTTTATGGAGCAAAAAGGATTTGGGGGCAGGAAGAATTTATCAAAGTGAGAAGATGAGTCTTCTCCCATCTCTGGAGATGGCTAACAAACCCAGAGCTGAGGGAGTCAAAGGGAAAAAGTTTCTATCAATCTAAGCTAAGAGCCATTTGTCTAGCTAAAAAGGCTTTTGTAGCATTTCAGATAAAAAGAGTGTAACCCCTATGGCAAAGCCCATTGATATGGGTCTTTCTCCTTAGCCATGGAAATAATGCCCTGCCCTACATGAGGGGTAAAGTGGAGTTGGTGAGGTCTAGAGAGCTCTAGCCTTTCTTCAGCCTTATTCAAGTTTCAATTTCCTACAGATGCTTCTGGCTTCCATTTTCAGGAAGGAAGATGGAAAAGAAGCACCTTACTTCAGGGTGCTGAGAGAAAAAGCATTGAGAAGACAAGAGGGGAACCAACATGTCCCTCATTCCCAACTTGCTACACTAGCCACTTTGCCAGGGAATTTCCCCTTGCATGAGAATCAGGACTCTCCCCCTTGCTTAAGTTGAGTTATCTTACTCCCAGTGGTAGAGCCCTTTACTCTGTCTTGTCTGTTATATATTCTTCAATGTATACTTTCTCTGATTTCTGTTTTGCCACCAATTTGGATAAATTGTCTTTTGTTTGTTTTGTTTTTGCTTGCTATATGCTATGTATGTCTATTGTGGAACTGGTATCCCCTACACTAACAATATTTAAGGGATCAGATAGATATAATCCTAGTCTCTCTGAGGAAAGTAGAGTAGTCTCCAACCCCAACTTCCTGTTTCTCATCCCAGAAAGAATGAAAACCTCCCTTGGAGAAGAGGCTAGAGATATCTACTGTGCCTCCCTTTGAGTCATGCAATGATAGCTGTCACCACAGTGGGGCCCTGAAGATCCTTGAGGTCTTCTATATAGGAGTGTGATAACATTTCAGCGAAAAGAGTGCAGTAGTCCTCATTCTAGCCAATAGCTGAAGGTGGAACAAGACTGCAGGGACCTCTCAAAGATTGAGATCAGGAGTTCAGTGGCTCACTATATCCAGCAGAGACATTACACCCTGTGAAGAACCCAGGGGCATAGTAGCCTGCCTGGCCCTATCTTGCAGCCACATTCCAGTGAGCTGCTTAGCCCTGTCTGTCAGAAGCTACCCAAAGGACCCTATTTGGTAGCACCTACCCAGAGGCAGAGGGGCCTCCTTGGCCCTGTCCCAAGACACTTTCCAGTAACTTGCCCAACAGCATCCAGCAGCCTTGGAGCCTGCTGAGGAACCAACATAGCTACTGAATGACCTGTTCATCCCAGTAGCAGCTGGCTTCTCCTGCTGAGAAATCAAGTCCTAAGAGGTACTGGATGAGCCCCTTCAAGGAGAGACACTCTGCTCTGTGAAGAGGTAGCCCAACTGAATAGAAACTTCATGAGAACCTTTTGGAGAGAGTGAAGACATCAAGACCCGCAGTTCTGGAGTCTTGAGTTTCTTGGCCCAAGTTGATCCACTACACATATATGTTCCTCATTACTGTTGTACTTTGAGTCCTATTCATTCTTTCCCCATTCTGGACTTCATGTATGTCTATAGGAAAATGTGGATCTTGGGCTAGGCAAGAGGGATGAGGATTTTTTGTAATTACTCTTGTTGCTATGCCTTTTGAGCAAATGCTTTTATAAAATATCTGGCTAATTGTGAAAGGGAAATGCACCAGGTAAGGCTCAAGAGATAATGTTTGGGAGAATAACTAATTGCAACATTTCGCTGGAGAACTTAGAGTAGTAACAGCTATCCCTCTGGTGACCCAACTAGCTGATGGCAGTGTGAGTTGGGTAAGTGAGCCCTAAAGGGCCACCACATACACAGAGGAGACAGACCATAGCTGTACTGCTACTAACCCTAAAGAACACAAGACCTCCTCATTACCCCTACAGTTACACTCTAGGAGGCTTTCCATTTCCACTTTCCTGGCAGTTAAACCCTCCTATTTGTGTGCAAGGTCCTTGACGGTATGGTGCTGTTTTGATTTTCTCTTTTTATCCTCAGTTCTTTTTCCCCATTCATTCCAGCATTCCTGAATAGTTACTGAATGAATGGAAGAATGATATAGCCCCCCAGTTCTCCAGATTCAGATACTGATTTGACATGCCTCTCTTCACATGTATGTAGCAGAAGTATAACAGCTAGGAATGGAATGGAAGATGCCACTCATCAGGAACAGGCAGGTCTTCACTATATCAGGAATAGTGTCATCTTCTCACTCAGTAGAATCTAACACAGACATGTGTCATGTTTTGGTTAATATTTCATTTAGCCAACTCTGTATTGGGAGAGCTAGCCTATCCTCATGAACTCCATTTTAACCTTTTTTATTAGCTTATTAATGTGATTGGGGAGATGGATATCATTTAATGGAACAGAGCTCCCTCCCCCGGAAAAGCATGACATTCATAAATTGAAGAGGTCACTCATTTGCATCCGGCTGTGGGGGTCGTCTGGCGGGCTTTAATGAGATGATTTGTAATCACAGGCACTGGCTGCAGTGCAGCACTGTCTGGAAGAAGAGAAAGCAAAATCTGAGATGAGGAGACATGGAGAAACAGAAAGTGTATGTCTGGGCATCAGAACACAGAGGCAAAGTTGGTCTTGACATAAGGAGATTAATTAAATATAATATCATCATGATGGCTGGGCTCACGGAGTAGGAGCACAGAGCTGGCTGATGCAACCTCCTGAAACTGCTTGTCATGGGGTGAGGGAAGGGAATGATTGTCAGCAGGGCAAAGCAACCTCCTGGATCATAAGATTATTGTAGTTCACAGAGATCATAGGATTAGCACTGGAAGGGACTTTGGAGGTCATATAGTCCAACCCCCTTATTTTTACAGATAAAGAAATTGACATCCACAGAGGCTAAATGACTTGTCCATATCACAAAGATAATAAACACTAGAGGTGACATTTGAACCCGGATTCTCTTATAACAAATCCAGTGCTCTTTCTGCTATAACACATTGCCTCTCATAGAGTTGAAAGTGAGCATGGGGATTGCCTAATCTTGAGAGTTAGGTTCCTAGTTGTCAGTCTAGTGGGAGAAATAGGAAAACACTTCAATGAGGGTACTGGGCTTATTTCCTTTACTTAGCATCTTACAGACATGATTATGTGACAAACTTTTTATCTACCTTATATTTTCTACATATTTAGCACAGTCCTATAGAAACATAGGCTACTGGATTGAGAAGAGAATGTTGAGATTGTCTAATCCAAACCTTCATCAAAAAAAAAAAAAGAAACCTATAGCCTAGAAAAATGACATGAATTATTTATACAAATCCATATAGCAAGTATGGGACAGAATTGGGATTTGAATCCAGGGTTCATGATTCCAGGTCCTGAGCTCTTTTAGTTTATTCTCCAGTGATGTCTGCACTCTCACATGAAGCAAGATCTCATCTGTAGAAGCAAATCTTGTTTACTAGAAAGAACATTGTATGTGGAGACAGAAGTCCTGTACTGGACTTCCCCCTCTGCAATTTTTATCCTCAGATTCTGGGGCCAGTTGATTTCCTTCAGTAAAGTACTTTGCTAACTATACTGTATAAATGGGAGACATGTTATTTGGTTTTCGAGAATTCAAATCTTGGATTTAGACACAGATGAGATTACCTTTATCCCATTTATGTTAAAAACTTTTCTAAAAATTTAAAAGCAAATCACATAAATGTTACTTGGGATGGGTGGCATTTAACCTGTTAATCAATCAAGGTATTTTCAATTATTTAGAAATCACTTAATTTTTTTTAAAAAACAAGCATTTATCATGTCTCCCTCCCACTACCCCCTCCACAGATTATTATTTTTAAAAGAATAAAACTCTCACTACAAGTATTCATAACAAATTCATCCATTGGCCACATTAAAAGAAATAGGTATCTATGAAAAACCTTAAATGTTCTTTTCTTCAGCTTTTAAAATTTTGTTTTAATATTTCTTGATGTCTCATGGAATCTTTCACTTCTATTTTGTCCATTCTAATTTTCAGGGAGTTTGCTGTTTGGGCAATGTTTTATATCTTTTGGTCCAAGCTGTTAGTTCTGTTTCCAATTCTTTCTTCCATATCTTTCATTTCTTTTCCAATTTTTCTTCTAGAGATCAAATATTCCCTATAAAAAGTTTTTTTAAGCTCTTGCTTCATCTCATCTAGCAATTCTAGTTGAATTTGTATTTAAGCAATCTTTTCTTTGAGGTTTTGCTTGTAGGTCTTTTGGAGTCATTCTCTTCTGAGTTTGTTTCCTGAATGTCACTGTTACCATGATAGTTTCTTTATGATGGAGAGATAAAACATTTGGATAAGCTTTCACGACACTTAACAGTCTTACAGATAGATAAGATATTGCTGTATTTAATTATAATATACAATACAACATAATCAGTACATTAGAGGAGGTATAGAATATACTCTGGAACTAGTCTCCCAACCCCTTCTTGCATTGACATCCCAAATGGTGGCTGCTACAACACCCCTTCAGAGTTCAAGGGGCTATCCCTAAGGTAATGGTTTTTTCTAGTACTTTAGCTTACAAATCCCTAGTGGTGTGGTTGCTGTATTGAATAGCCATTGATCTTGATTAACCAGCTACATTATTCAGTTTTAGAAAAGGTTATTTGCTAAGGTGGTTCAATAAGATCATTTGGTATATAATATTCTCCTCAGAGTTTATGACACATTTTCCTTCCAGTATATACAGAAACTAGGCATGAATGAGCTTGAGTTTGGAGAGCACAGGCAGTTAGGTGATAACTCACAATTCCTGTTTGCTGGAAGTCTTTTTCTTCCTTTTGTATATTAGTCATGAACTTCTCCTTAGGCATGGTAAAGATTCCTTCTGGGTCCCTCATAAAGTCTGCCTTTTCTGCTTGTCTTCAGGGGTGGGGAACCTGGGACCTCGAGGCCACATGTGGCCTTAAGGCCGCAGATTCCTTACCCCTGGTCTAGTTGTTCCTTGACTCCCTATAAATTTACTGTCAGTAGCCATTGCCAACCCAGGAATGCTGTTAGGATGCAGTTGTGAAGGCCAAATCCATCAATTTTCTAAAGTCCACAAGGTCATTCTTTGGTCAAGGTGAGTGGAAAGAGACAGAAGCTTTCATGTACTTCTTCCCCAAGTGTTTCCCTCTAAGGAGATTGGCTTGCTTTCTCCTCAACCCTGACAGACACTTGATTTCCTAAATCCAAATTAGCTTGTCTTTTTATTTTTGTCCATGCCTCATAGGACATGACCAAGTTTCCACTTGATTAATTAAGCTGCTCTTGCATAAACTTCATTTAATGCCTATGATTGATTGATTAATTGGATAGAGATGTCTGGGCCTTATTCACAGCTAGTTTGTATTTCTGGTTGATTCTGTCAATTGGGAAGTCTAAGCTTTCTGTACTTACAGAGGCAGGAGTGTGGAATGCTCCTATTATCGAGCGCTGACCTTTGCCAAGAAGATGTAAGTTCAGGTCCTTCCTCTGATACTGGCTATAAGACCCTGGGCACGTCGCTTAACCTCTCCTTTCCTGTGATAGCTCTCAAAGGCTTTAAGTTAGAAAAATTTCTATCCACATTAATAGGAGGAGTTTAGAAACGGGTAGTCCCTCAAGTTAATGAAAACACAAATCTGCACAAAAAAAACCCCAAACAAAACAAAAACCTTTTAATAACAGGCTGGTTTTATGAAATGCAAGTGGCTGCTTGGTAAGGAAGATCGGAAAACTGCTCATGAACATTTAATGTCTTCTTTATTGGGTTCCTGTATACTCTAATAAAGGGGAAAAGAAAGTGTGCCGGCACATTTTACCTCCTGTCATTATTCAAACTATTTCTCAACAAAGTACTTGGAGTACACAGGTTGATTGCACTTGCCATTTTCTCCCTAGAAGATTTATATGTAAGGAGAAACTTTGGTCCTAAACACCACCAATAAATTGGCACTCTCCAATATAGTTTGGTTATCCCATTAGAGGCCTTTGTAAGGAGTTCAATACAACAAGGTAAATAAATTGATACAAATAAAAATGCCATTTAGCTGAAGGCTCTCCTCCACAGGATGTGAAGAGACCAAATTGTATCTTAGCCTTTCTTCCAGGGCTTTTGGACCCCTCATTATTGACTGGCTCTGTATAGCAGTTGAAAGCAACAGAAATAGTGAGGTTTGTGCCAGGAATTGTACCAAACAGAAATGTCAGTCTGGGAGGCTACCATGCCTCCATTAAGCACAGAAGGCCCAGGCTTTTCAGTTGATCAAAAGGGTAAACTAGGGTTGAATAATATTTTAATCAATTTGGGAGGAATGAAGTGATTCGGTTACTAGGAAAAAGCTCAGATAACTCCATACAGGAAAGTATGGAGAGTAGAGGGATTAGATATGACTCTGGGCCCATTTATATCATAGAAAGCTAGTTTGGAATTGGAGATCCCAGCAAGGACATTTGAGCAGGAGATTACAGTATTCAGCAGTAGCTGATGTAATTGCTGTTGTCCCTGGTGGTAGTGGAGGGGAGATCAAGTTTCTCTCCCCTCCCCTCCTTGACCAGAGGATTACTTTGTGAACTTCAAAATATCAAAGATTTGGATTTCTTATCAGCATTGGTAGCAGTATCCTCAGAGCAGCAGCAGCTCTTGGCAGAATCTGTATTGGAAGCTGAAAAGACACACTCCAGACTGAGGACAAGCATTTTCAAGATTCTACAGAAGCATCAGTCTTTATAGCAGAGAGATATCTCTAAAGGGAATTTCATGAGGCTACCATGAAAGGAGAAAATAATTTCCATTACTCAAGAATTGTGAGTTACCTTATTACTACATATACTCTCTCAGATTAGTCTCATTTCCCCTAGAGGTCATGTGTATAATTGTGAGAAAGTATGTCCCCAGCTTTTTTTTTAATGGTACCAAGTATTTTTACATTACCACCTTAACAAATACTCTTTTCTAAAAGCTAATAAAGTCTGTCTAATAATCAGTGAGGAACACACTGAATGGGGGCATGCCAGCAATACTAAAATCCTAACCCCTCAGAAATGTCCCTAGAATCCTTAGGGGAGATGTAGTCAGCTGACCTCTAAGAACCCTGCTAGGGCTAATGGAAGATGGGGAGAAATCTTGGAAGGAGTGCTACATAAAGGGAGCTAAAAACCATCCTTACCTTCAGTATTTTTTTTATTCTAATTGGAGAGACAGAATGCAAACAAAAATGTACAAAGAAAATCCATAATAGAGACAGAAAGCAACTTTAGAGAGGATGATTATAGCCACTGGAGACAGGGGGAAGCTGGGACAAATCTTCTCAGATAACATTTCACCTCAGTATTAGGAAAAAAAACTCAAAACTTCTGAAAAGATCTCTGCAAAAGTATAATAAGTTTGCTCAAGACATAGAAAATTCTCCATTAATGAAAATCCATTAGATTCTGGAGACAACTTGTAGGGATTTTAAGAGGTGAATTCTGATTAAGTACAAACTGATAACTAGATCACCTCTGAGGTCCAACTGTTTCTGAAGTTCTTTGATATAGGGGAAAGAGAAGATAAGATAGAGCAAGGAAGAGGGAAAATGCCAGTAGAATACAAGATCCTTGGGGACAGAGGCTATTTTATTTTTCTCTTGACATCATTGCACATAGTAGGCACTTAATAAATATTATTATTATTACTGTTAATAAATAATTATTGTTGACATATATGTGTACATGTATACATACACATATATGTCACTTAAATGTTTGTATGGCACATTATATAACTAATCTCATTTGACCCTTGTCATAACACAGTGAGTTATGTGCTGTTGTTATATTTGTTTTGTAAATGAAGAAACTGATCGTTTAGGTTATTTGCTCATGGCCACAAATATTAGGAGCATGATATAGTGCTAATGGTGCTGGATTTTGAATCAGAGGACCTGGGTTTGTTTCCCTGGCATTGTCATTTCCTACCTGTGTAACTCTGGTCTCAGGCATTTAATCTCTCTGGTCCTCAGCATCATCTGTAAAGCAGGGACAATTACATATGTCACATATCTTACAAGATTGTTGTAAGGGTAAACGAGTTCATGTGTTATGCACATGTAGGTGTATGAGAGAGAGAGAGAGAGAGAGAGAGAGAGAGAGAGAGAGAGAGAGAGAGAGAGAGATACAGAGATACAGAGATACACACAGAGGGAAAGAGATGCAGAGAAACATACTGAGAAAGACAGAAGGACAGAGACACACAGAGAGAGCAGTGTTGGCTAGAAAGAACTGAAAAATGAAGGGAGAGACTAAACATTTTCCAGGAAAAGACATCCATTTCCTGTGCCAAGCTGTTTTCACGTTAATGTTATTCCACTGCATACAATCCCTATCCAAGCATGACGTGCCCATTACAACCCTTTGCATAAATAATATATGCTAAAATGCTTCCCTGCGCCACAAATATTGACCTTGTTTAATAATTGATTATGGACTTGTACACTCCCCAGAAAGTATGCTGAGAGTACTCTCTTCTTGGAGGAATGTAATGGTCCCATGATCCCAGGGCCCCTAATATGTGACTAGACTCTTTGTAGAAAGATAGCCAGTAGAGCCAAAAGAAGACTCTGTCTCTCCCAGAAAACACTTGAACATTTGCTTTTGTTCTTTGGAGTTCTCATCTAAAATGGATGAAAAGTAGCCTTCCTGCTCTGCAGATGACAGTGCTGAGCCAGTCATTAAATTGTGGGGAGACAATTCTCATTCTGGTGGCTAGTCCAAGTAGGACAATGTTGTTTGCATCCCAAGAAACACAAAATCATTGTTGCTGATTTTTCACCTGGATCTTAGAAATGTGAAATAGTAGATTGAGAGTGGAAACAGACCTTAGAAACCTTCTAATGCATCCCCTCCCTTTCCCTTCACCTCATTTTACAAATGAGAGAGACACTGTGCAGGGACTACATTACCACTTGTCGGAGATTGTTATGGTGGGAATTTTCTTTATGTCTAAGTTGGAATAGATGATGACCAAAGTATTTTAAAGTTTTCTGATTTTGTGATGCTTAGAAACAGACTTGAAGAGGTTAAATGATTTGTCTAATGCCATACAGACGTTCAGTGGCAAAGGCATGATTCAATCAGATGTCTTCTGCCTCCAAATGCTCTGGAATGACAAAGAATAGTATAGGTTTTTTTTTTTTTATATTTTGTTAATGAGGTAATTGAGGCCCAAATTAAATATCTTCCTTAAAAAGTTACTCTTCCTCTAGATTTCCCATTTCTCTTACAAACCACCATTCTCTTGGTAACTTAGGTATGAAACTTTGGAATTTCAATTTTCCTTTTCCATCTTTTACAGAGAGGCATGGTGGTATGGATAGAGTCAGCCTCAGAACCAGATAGACCTGGTTTCACATCTTACCTCTGATGCATAATAGCTATGTGGCTTTTACCAAGTCACTTAACATCTTTATGATCCAAGTAACTCTTTAAGATTATAATTGCAGAGATCTTTTATTGGTAGGGGGGACTTCTTTACCAGGATGAAAGTCCCTATCCTACTACCCAGTAAAATATGGTACCAACTTCTACCTATTCTTTTAGTGTTGCTGTTATATTTATTATTTTTTCTTTTTTGGATGGATTTCTGATGTGATGTAAGTTCCTTGAGGGCAGGGATTCTCTCTCTCTCTTTCTCTGTCTTTCTCTCTCTCTGTCTTTGTCTCTGTCTGTCTCTCTCCCCACCCCCTTCCTGCTACTCTCCACCTCTCTCTGTCTCTCTCATTTCCTTACTACCTAGCAAAATACTTGACACACACTAGGTGCTTAGTGGAGGTTAGACGGTTAAGGGACAGGTAGGTGGCTCAGTGGATAGTGCTGAGCTTAGAATCAGGACAACTAATTTTCCTGAATTCAAATATGGCAGGGGCCGCTAGGTGGCACAGTGAGTAGAGCGTCGGCCCTGGAGTAAGAAGGACCTGAGTTCAGATCTGGCCTCAGACACTTAACGCAAACAAAAGAAAAACCTAGCTGTGTGACCTTGGGCAAGTTACTTAACCCCAGTTGCCCTCCAAAAAGTAAATAAAATAAAATAAAATAAAAATGAATTCAAATATGGCCTCAGACACTTACTAACTGTGTGATCCTGAGCAAGTAAGTCATTTAACCTTGTTTGCCTCAATTTCCTTAGCTATAAAATGAGCTGCAGAAGAAAATGGCAACTACTCCAGTATCTTTGCTGAGAAAACCCCAAATGGGGTCACAAAGAGTTGGACATGACTGAAACAACCAAACAGCAATAAGTAGGTGCTTAGTAAGTGATTGTTGACTGATTTATTTCTGTTCTTTCCCTATGGCCATCTTCCTTTTCCTATTCATATCATAATAGATGATATGATAGCTGGAAGGGACCTTAGAGATAATCTAATCCAGTCCTTTCATTTTATATAGGCCACATATATGGCCACACAGTCAAGAGTTAGGCTCTGACAATAATACTAAATATTATACTGAACACTAAATACCCTAAACCCCCTATTTCCCAAAATATAGAATAATTTTTTTTCTACCTTTGTGCATATAAATACCTTTTCCTTTAGCCTGGACAGCTCTCTTATAGTTATCTCTAAGTGTTCTAAAATCTGACCCATTCTTCAAAATCGATTGTATTTCCAAGATAATATTCACAGCTCCAATGCTGATGTAGGTCTGAATTGCAAACTATAACAGACGGTCCATATATAAGACAGAAGCAAGACATTTATTTAGACACCAGAAAGCCAAATCCCAACACCAGAAAATCAAATCCATTATAGTAACAAAGAAATCCATACACAATAACACTGCAGAGGGCAATACCATCCCAAAGCTTTTCCCCTGTTCAGGCCTTCTCACAAACACTCACAGTCTTAGCTGTCTGCTTGCCTGTGTCCCCTCCCTCCCTCTGCTTTAACTGCTGACTCTTTTCCTGCTCTACTCCTTCCTGCTCCACCCATTCAACAAACTCTTTCCACCACAGGCTCCATGTGATTATATTCAGCCCATTAAGGGGCAGGGAAGATCTTCAAATTCCTATTATCATTAAATCTGTCTAATGGGCCATTTACTTCATGCTGCCTTCCCTGATTCCTCCAGGTGGAACTGACTCCTATCTTTCTCCCTCCCTTTTGCCTTCTAATAGTACTTTGCTTTTATCAGTCATTTGAAATGTCATATATTGCCTTGTTACTATTATCTTTGTACATGTCCTGTCTCTCCTATTAGGTTAGTCTTCCACTAATTCCCTTCTTTTCTTCAATAGAGGCTTGATGGGAGTGGTTGACAGACCCAAAGATTAGACACATCAGTCTCATTGCTAACAGAGGTCAGCAGAGCTGGAGATAGTATCCCAGTACTCAGTGGTTTTCTTATGTATTTTGTACATTACACTTATCTGTGACACATAATTATATAATTTCAGAGGGGTTTTGAGTGGAATGGGCCTGGCTCATCCTGGAGCTCCCTCATTGGTCATTCCAGGCAACCCCTGGAAAGTCTTATAGGAGGAACTCAACTTTTACTCCTGTATGACTCGTGGTTGACATCCCCTTAAAAGGAAGGACACCCTCAAGGTCTCTCTGAAGAACTTTAGGATTGATTTTGAGACATGGGAGATGGGACCACTCATCTTGGCATGCCTATATGAAAGAAAGTACTGTGCCCTATAATGTAACATGCAAAAATTTAAAGACATCTCTTTCCCAAATGTTTGTATGGATTATTTGTGCCTGATCTGTGCTAGATCCTTCTGAAGTCATATTGGTCTGATCAGCCACACTTGGATATATGGTACCTTAACCCCTACATTATAATGTATATTTTGATCCTCTGCAATGAGTGGCTGCTAACCCACTTGACAATCCCTCTAATTGTTTGGAAGATTTTTCTTGACATTCAGTTTAAATTTGTCTCTTTGCACCTTCTACCCACTGCTCTTGTGGTACGTAGCAAAACAAATCTGCTCTCTGTTCTGCTGTATATGCCTCAAATACTTGAAGATAGTTACTATGTCTCTACCAAGACTCAAGAACCTTCATTATCTTGCTTGTCCTTCTTTGGACATACTTTATCTCAACAACGTCATTCCTCAAATATGATGTTTCAAACTAAACACAATTCTCCAGACAATATCTGAACAAGAAAGAATATATAGCAGGATGGCTATCTCCTATCTCAAGAAATTGTGTTTTTCTTAATGGAGCCTAATATAATAGCAACAATAACCACAACAATAATATTGGTAACATATATTATATAGCACTTACAAATTTTGTGAAATGCTTTCCATCCATTTTCTCATGACACCTTTCCATATAATATTTGTGTCTCCCCTGATGTCAAGCACAGCATTTCAACAGAGTAGGCACTCAATAAGTGTTTGTTGATCAACTAATTAATTGAATAATGAATGAATGAAAACCTACAGAGGTGCCCCTTTTTAGACATTTTTAAATAGCTCTGATGAAGGATCAAGGATCACATACTTGGTTGGTACTGAGCTATAGTATAAAAATCAGTTTATCTGAGTCAGACATCATGCATCAAGTGCTTGGTTTGTTCTCTACCATTTCCTCCCCTTCTTGGAGAATGATGAATCAGACCTATCACAGCATTCAATTAATTTCACACAGCCAAATCCCAGGAGAGTTGGTACCCAAAGCCCTCTAGCCGATGATCAATCATTCCCCATGGCTGATACTCCAAGACAGCAGGCAACAGTCAAGAGATGTGCACTAGGCCGACGAACAAAATGTGTCCCTCTCTTTGTAGAAAAGGTTTTGGTGACCTTTGATGGCATTTGTGAGAAGCCGTTTTCCCTGGCTCCTTCATGGCCATATTGATCTCCGTCCAGGATTCAATTTTAGACAAACAGGCGAAATAATTTATGTAAACTGGGCAGGTAATTAAACTCTCCTCACAGACAAAAAGGTCAGAGTAGAATATTTAAAATTGCATTGATGAGTGGAAGCATTTCGCTACAAAGAGAGAAAGAAATCACCTTTGGGATGCCACATAGTTAGGGGATAAATCTTGAGGGCTTGGCCTTCTTAGGCCTGCCATAAGGTCTTGCCTTCTTAAATGTTTTTTAAGTCCTCAAAGATTTTTTGTTCTAAAAATGATGAAGTAGAAACCCTCCTGGCTTATGTTTGCATAGTGATTCACAAAGCACTTTCTGGGCTAAACATTGTGAGTCACATAATGAAAGTACTACTATTCCCATTTCATAGATGAGGAAACTGAGGGAAAGAAAGTATTGGTGTAGTAGGAGCACTGAATCTGGATTCATAGGGAGTTCAGATCCTGACTTTGACACTTATCATTGGGGTGTCTTTGGGCATGTCATTTAATCATTCTGGGCCCAAGTTTTCTCACCTGCAAAATGAGGGGTTTGAACTTGATCTCAGGAGCTCCAGTTTCATGATGCTACAACTTACCCAAGTTTACAAGAAATGAAGTGTATGGGCCAGCTAGGTGGTGCAGTGAATAGAGCACTGGTCCTGGAGTCAGGAGGACCTGAGATCTAATTCAGCCCCAGACACTTAACATTTACTAGCTGTGTGACCTTGGGCAAGTCACTTAACCCCAACTGCCCTGCCTTCCCACCTCCAAAAAGCAAAAAAAAAACAAAAAAAAAAACCAAACAAAACAAAAAGAAAGAAAGTGTAGATATATGAACTTAGGTTTTTTATTTTTAGGTCTAGGGCTATTCATCAGTGTCCCAAATAGACAGAAGTGGGGCTAGTCCATGATAAAATGCTCAGAAATTCTTTTGGAAAAATATTAATGCTCTTTAAATCACTACTTTATAAGAATATCAATTCCATCTATGTCACAGAGTGATTGTGGATCAAATAAGCTTCATTAATGAAATAAGTTCATTAATTTACTGTATAAACATTTATTAATTATTTTCTATTTATTAATTATTATTTATTAATTATTTAATTATTTTCTATGTAAGTGACTTCAAGGCCTTATACGGCCGTCTGGGTCCTTAAGTGTGGCTCTTTGGGTTGAATCCAAACCTCATAGAACCAATCTCCTTAATAAAAGGATTTCTTGTATAAAACTTAGTCAAAAGGCTGCACCTTAGGACCTAGAAAGCCACATATGGCCTTGAGGCTGCAGGTTCCCCACTGTTGTTCTATGTGATATGTATTATACAAGATGGTGGCAGAGATGTGCAGACAGAAAATCTGCTCTCATGGATGTGACATCTTGATGTAGCTGGTCTTGCAGTGAATAGAATTCCAGGCCTGGAGTCAGAAAGACCTGATTCAAATACAGGTTTAGATGCTTTCTTTTTAAAGTTGGGTCACTTTAGGGGAGACGAGGTGGCGGAGTGAATAAAGCACTGTCCCTGGAGTCAGGAGGACCTGAGTTCAAATCAGGCCTCAAACACTTAACACTCACTAGCTATATGACCTTGGGAAAGTCACTTAACCCCAATTACCCTCCAAAAAGCAAAGATAAAATAAAATAAAATAAGGTGACCCAGGAATTTAGCTTCTGTTTGCCTCAGCTTCATCATCTGGAAAAGGGCATAGCAATAGCACCTACCTCACAGGGTTGTTGTGATATTAAAATAAAATAACATATATGAAGTATTTTGCAAACCTTAAAGTTCTATGCAAATGCTAGATATTATGATTTTTAATGATTATTACATTATTATTATGGGGAGAGAGAAAATATCTCCCATTCTTATGTTATTTGAATGTCTACAAAGTATTTTCCTCACAACAACTCCCTGAGTAGTAAGTGCAAGTATTATTATATCTATTTTATAGAAGAGGAAACTGATCCTCTGAGTTGTTAAATGATGCTCCCAAGGTCATAGAGTTTGAGAGTGGTGCCTACAGGGCCTCCTGACTCCCAGTCAGGCACTATATTCATTATTCCACATTGCCTCGCTACAACTACATAGATAAGTATAATACAAATTAGAGAATCTTAGGTCTGTCAACCAACATTTAGTAAGTGCCGTGGACTGTGTTAAGTGCTGGGGGTACAAAGAAAAGCAAAGGAAAACAAAACAGAAATAGTCTCAGCTTTCAAGGACCTCACAGTCCAATGGGAGAGACAATATACAAAAACCTATGTATAAACAAGACTCATACAGGACATACTGAGGATAGTCTCAAAGGGAAGGCACTAAGATCAAGGAGGACTGTGCTATGAGATTCATATAAGTAAGGGATCACTTCTGCTTTGGAGGATCAGGAAAGGATCGCACAATCAGATATTAAGTGTCAAAGGAGAACTTGGAAAGTTATTTGGTTTAACTCCCTCATTTTACAGTTGAGGAAATTGAGCCCCAGAGAGGGGAAGTGATATACCTCAAGCTTCATAGAGAGAGAAGTAATTTGACCTTGAACAATAGGCATGATGTCAAGAAGCAGGGGGTGAAGTGGGGAATGGGAATTCCAGGCATATAGAAGAGAGGGCAAATGATACAGAATGGAAAAAGTAGAGAACTTGTTTAGAAATATAGCAGTGTAATGGCAAGCACAGAAGTAGTTCACACCTTGTTTCAGTTATTGAATTAACACCTTGTTTCAGTTCAAGTTTCTTTTGAGCCTTGTATCAAGTCTGTTAAGAAACAGAGCATGTGAACCTTACAACTTGGGAACTTCTGGGGAGAAGTGGTGTCATATATAAGGAAGAGCACAAGTTGGACAGTCAGAATTTCTTGGGATGAGTACCATCTCATATGTTGCTGCTGGACTGGAACTTCTATGGATAAAGTGATTTTTTTTTTTTTTTTTTTAAGCAATTGGGGTTAAGTAACTTGCTCAAGGTTACACGGCTAGTCATTTGATTTATGCGTGGGTGCTCATTTTCTGAGGCCGGATCTGATCTCGGGTCATCCGAACTCCGAGGCCGGCACTCTTACTCACTGCGCCACCTAGCCGCCCCTTTCGGGCAATTGGGGTTAAGTAACTTGCCCAAGGTTACACGGCTAGGTTTTTTTTTTGTTTGTGCGGATTAAGTGTCGGAGGCCGGCTCCGAACTCAGGTCCTTCTGATTCCAGGGCCGGCGCTCTATTCACTGCGCCACCTAGCCGCCCCTGGATAAAGTGATTTTGATTTTGAGAATGGAGCTGCCGAAAACTTCTGAGGGTCAGCCGGAGCTGCTGAGGCTGCTGAGGATTTCTGAGGGCCAGCTGGAGCTGTCAAAGGCTGAGGTAGCATGAATGTGGTGTCAGTATTCTGTACAAATATTGTTGTGGCTTTGTTAATGTGCATGAATGTTCTTGTGGCTTTGTTAAGCCTTGTCTTCCCAGAAACAGAGACTGTGAAGGATTTTAAATGGACTGGACACTGTGAACTCCAATGTGGAGCAGGAACTGCATGGAGAGCTGGACAAGGAACTGGGAGCTGTCTGCTTTTGAACTCAGGTGGCAGTTGGTTAGATTTGGGCAGAAGCAGGGACCATGGAAAAGGAGCCATAGAAGCTGAAAGCCTGCCCCGAGTTAAGATGAAAAGACCTCTCCATGGTTACTGAATGGTGACTAAAATTGTAATTTAATAGTGACCTAGGGGTTGATGGCTTGTGTATTTCCCACTACCCCTTAAGAGGGTAG
Organism: Gymnobelideus leadbeateri; assembly: GCA_011680675.1. NCBI lineage: Eukaryota > Metazoa > Chordata > Mammalia > Diprotodontia > Petauridae > Gymnobelideus > Gymnobelideus leadbeateri. The sequence continues at coordinate 118,094 of WOXC01012316.1, forward strand.
TAGTGACTGATGACTGAATAGTGACTGATGATTGAATAGTGATTGATGACTGAATAGTGGCTGATTTGTAAATTAATGTACCCTATGGATGGAGGACTTTGACCTTTTGTACTTTATGATTGAATGATTGAGTTACTAAGTGATTGATTAACTAAATGATCGTACTTTGTTCAAAACTATGTGACCACTTTGGTGAAAACTATGTGGCCATTTTAGTGATAAGTTGTTGAGTTGTGACATGGTGAATGTTGTATTCTGATTTTCTGTGATAAGTTGTGATATTGTGAATACTGTACCTTGATTTTCTCTGAATGTTTTGCTCTGATTTGTTATTGAATAAATAGAGAGTTCACTATACTGTGTAACCTGAACTTTGAAAAGCTGTTCATAGCAGCATTCTTCTGGAAACCTGCTTGTGCTTGGCTTTGCAAGCAGCTAGGCCAGTAGAGTACTTGGGGGAAACTAGTATGAGATAATCTGGAAAGATAAGTGAGGGGCAGACAGCAAGCAATATTAAACACTTACTACATGCTAGGGATTGTTCTAAGTGCTGGAAATACAAATGTAGTCAAAAAGAAAGATGGTACTTGACCTTAAGTAGCTTCCATTCTAATAGAGGGAGGTAGTTCCTAAAAGGGGAGGCAGACTGAGGAGGACAATGAAGGCTAGGGAATGAAGTTTTTACTTTATATAGTGGATGTCGAGGAACAAGGAAACATTTTGGAGCATTGGAGTCATGTGATCAGAACTCTACACTAGGAAGATTGCTCTGGCAATCTGCTATCCTTTGCTTTTCATATGTGATAAATCCAAATCCCTTTATAATCACATATCTCTCTGATTTGATCTGTAGCATCAATTATGAAACTTACTACCTGTGTGACTGTGGCATACCACTCCCCCAGTCTGTTCCTCAATTTTGTAATCTGCAAAATGGAGAGACTGAACTGGACTAGTCCCTGATATTTCCAAATCTAAATCAAATCCTAAAATTTTGTTTTTAATATGACTTCTGGTGTGAAGGATGGATTGGTGTGGAGAGATTTAGGGGTAGGGAAACTGATTAGGAGGTTGTTATAATAATCCAAATAAGAGACAATGAAAACCTACTCAAGGCAGTATGCGTGAGAAAGAGTTTTTAATAAAGTTGCATATATATTTACATACAGTGAATTATTTTTATAAAATATTAAGTAAAATGAAAGAATCTAGCATGTTAGTATAGAATTTAACAAAATAAAATACTGTCAAATTATTGATTTAGTCCTCATTCTGTGTACCAGACTAGTTGCTGTGGGATATATAAAGAAATATCCTTACTCTTGGAAAGTTTGCAGTTGAATTGAGAAGATGGAGTACTTTGATGTATCTGTACTATGAGTGGCATAGATACTCCCTCCAATAGTACAGATTGCAATTTACCAACAAGCACCTTTGATTCCTATATAATTCCTGTCCTTGTCTCTCCATAAATCCTCCAAGAGGTAGAGTGTGGAGGTGGTTGGGGGGAACTGTACATAAAACATATTTTGTCAGGATTTTTTGACTTCGAATAGATACCAGCAGGATATGTGGGCAGCCCATATGGTATTCCTTGCTCTTCATGTGCAGCAAGTCTAAATCCTTTTATAATCATTTATCTCTCTGATCTGATCTGTGCTATCAATTGGTCCACTCACTCCCAGTGTGACTCTGGTCCTACACTTGCCTAATCTGTTCCTCTGTTTCCTAACTTACAAAATAAAGGGACTGAATTACACTGAACTCAACTACTGATAACTCTAAATCTATGAACCTAAGTGACTTCAGGTGCTCAGTTATTCATTTGGAAATTTGCTGCAGTCTATATACAGTCACTCTGCATCTTTGTATTGTCTTTTGAGTGACCTGTAAATATAGGTTTTTAGGTATTGTAGTAGTCTATGATTTGGATTCATAACACATTATTGAAAAAATTATGGCATTTAAAAAATGGGCCTATATTTCAGGGAGGAGCTTGGTCAGGGAGCAGACTACATGGTCATTAAAAGTCACAATTTCCCAAAAGCAGTCTAGAGGTAGCTAGGTAGTGCAGTGTATAGAGTCCTGGGTCAAGAATTAGGAAGACATGAGTTCAGACCTAGATTCATACACTTCCTGGCTATGTGACCATGGGCAAGTGACAGCTTCTTACTACCTCAGTTTTCTCATCCGTAAAAAAATGAAGATGATAATATCTTTCTCCCAGGGTTTTAGAAGCTAAACAGAAATGATACAAACTTTCAAGTGCTACATAAATACTTTCTTCTTTTTTCTTTCTTCTGCTTTCTTTCTTCCTTTCTCTCTCTCTCTCTCTCTCTCTCTCTCTCTCTTTTCTTTTTCTCTTCTTCTTCCTCCTTCTTCTTCTTCCTCCCTTCTTCTTCTTCTTCTTCTTCTTCTTCTTCTTCTTCTTCTTCTTCTTCTTCTTCTTCTTCTTCTTCTTCTTATTCTTTCTTCTTTCTTCTTCTTCTTCCTTTTCCTCTTCTCTTCCTACTATTCAATTTTAAGCCCAATTCATCATCTATCCACCGTGTCCATATAAGATATATGTGCCAATGGTCCAACTCTGTGGGTTGCCCATCCAACTGCCTATCATAGTGTTTAATGGATAAACCTTCTGCCATTCACAGAATTCTTTAGGATGAGAATCCTAGGTAATAGGCATTCTTATCCTATGGTTAATAGGCTTCCACATGTTTCAGTTATAATAGTAGTGATGCAGAATCACAAAAACCACTCCCCCCAACTATTCCTCTTCTCATCACTTTCTATTTCAGTACTTGATTTACTTAGTCCCCAATCACCTATGTCTGACTCTTTCATTGTGCCACCCTGGAGTTTCTATTCTAAGAAGTAAGAAGTAAATAAATAAGTAAATAAACTAAGAAGTAAATAAACTTCTCTTCATCTTAGATATTTTCCTTTCATGTTCCCATCTTCTGGCATTCACAGAGATCTGGTTCCCTTAGAAGACACTGTGTCCTTGACTATGTTCTCCAGTATACGATACACATTATTTCATGCCCCCATGTACAATGAACCAGGAAAAGGAGTAAGTGTATTCCTTCTTCTCTATTTCTCCTTCTACATCTTATCTTTCCTGTCTCATTAGGTAGATCCCCCCCCCCCACTTTAAAGGTCCAAATTTGTCACTCCCTCCAGATTCTGGTGGCGTTTATCTACTAATAGATAAGTGGCCTAACTTCTCTGTTCATTTCCCTCCTTTCTCAAAGATTTTAGTACCTTGTAAGAGTCTTCCTCTCCATTCTAATCACTGACCCAGTGGGATGGATAGAAGAAAACAGATTGTTCTAACAGCCTTGAAGGTGGCTGAAGCAGGCAGTGTGGAATGCTTAGAGCTTAGTCAGACATTGAAAATGCCAAGGTCATCCACTGCTTCCTGGCCATAGCCAGTCTTCTTGAGTTTTGACTTGTCCCTGAACTTCAGTGACTTTGGAGGAAAGAGTGAGTCTGACACCTTTGAACAGCTCTGTCTCACTTAAATCCAATTCATGTGCAAGTTAAAACATCATCATTGTGATATCATTGGTCCTCTTAAAATATGAAAGATAAACAAACAATAACAACAATCCCTGACCTTATTTATTTAAAGAAATTTGAATACTGATAGGTAGGAATACTGATGTTATCTCAGTATTCTGCTTTAGCAACTCATTAATCTCCTCAGCTTCCATGACCTTCAATCCACCTCAGCCTCACATAGAGATGGTCACACCCATGATCTCACTATTACCTACATGGGGTTTCACTTATTAAGAATCCTGAAATTTGGCCAAAGCCAAGATGGCAGAGAAGAAACAGCACTTCCAAGGTGCTCTCCCCCACACCACTTCCAAACAATGTAAAAGGTGGACTCTGAACAACTTCTGGAGCTCCAGCGCCCACAGAACGACACAGAGAAGCTAACATCCTGCTGAGGACAGCCCGACAGCCCTGCAGGGAGCAGCCAGCACAGCACTCTGGGAGCCGAGCCCAGGCCCACCTGAGTCGCAGTTTTAGCCCCTGGGCAGCCTGGCCAGCAACCGGCTGGAGGGACCCCAGAACACCAGCAGCTATGGTGATTCCAGAATTATCAACACAGATATGCCTAGGACAAAGTGAGAGGTTAGTGCCCTTTGGACTTTGGGACCAGTATTTGGGGAATATGTTGGCTTCTTCCCCTGGGGGCGAGAAGCAGCTGAGGTGACATGGCATGGATGCCATTTTGCAGCTTCAGTGGCAGCTTCAGCTCCTGGCCTGCGAACTGTAGGGAGATCCAGCAATCAGTCTTGGGAGGTAATCACTCTTGCTTTAACCTCCCTGGATCTGGATTGAGGTTTGGTAGGGAGGTCGTGGGGTGGGTATCCAGCTTGCCAGAGTGTGTGGAGGCTCCACTCAGGCCACCCAAGTAATACCTCCAGAAGTTGTGAAGACCCCAACATTTGGGATGGAAGCTCCCCTGTCTGGTGCAGAGTCCTACTGTGGCAACAAGCCCAAAAGTCAAGTAATTAAGTGGCAACATGCCTAGGCAAAGGAAACAAAATAAACAGAAAAATGCAACATTAGACTCCTATTTTGGGGGGCAAAGAGGATTGAAGCATGGGACAGGAGGAGGATTGTGAGGTCAGAAATACTGTACCAAAAGCCCCAAATGAAAATATGAGCTTGTTACAGGCCATAGAGAACCTTAAGAAGGATTTTAAAAACCAAATAAGAGAAGTGGAGGAAAATTGGGAAGAGAAATGAGAAGGATGCAGGAAAAGTATGAAAGTCAACAAAAAGTATGAGAGTCAACAGCCTGACTGAGGAAAACAACACCTTAAAATTAGATTAACTCAAATGGCAAAGGAGGCTCAAAAGGGCAATGAGAAGAATGCCTTAAAAAGCCGAATTTGCCAGATGGAAAAAGAATCTCAAAAGCTCACTGAGGAGATTCATTCCTTCAGAGTTAGACTGGAGCAAATGGAAGCTAATGACTTTATGAGAAAGCAAATGCTGTTAAACAGATCCAAACAAATGAAAGAATAGAAGGCAATGTGAAATATCTCATGGGAAAAAACCACTGACCTGGAAAATAGATCCAGGAGAGATAATTTAAAAATTATTGGACTACCTGAAAGCTATAATCAAAGAAAGAACCTAGAAATTATCCTTCAAGAAATTCTCAAGGAAATTGCCCTGATGTTTTAGACCCAGAGGGCAAAATAGAGGTTGAAATAATCCACAGATCACCTCCTGAAAAAAATCCCCAAAAGAAAACTCCTGGAAATATTATAGCCAGGTTCCAGAACTCCCAGATCAAAGAGAAAATACTACAAGCAGCCAGGAAGAAACAATTTCAGTATTGTGGAAACACAACCAGAATAGCCCAGGACCTGGCAGCTTCTACACTGAGGGCCTGAAGGGCATGGAATATGATATTCCAGAGGGCAAAAGAGCTGGGATTAAAACCAAGAATCACCTACCCAGCAAAACTGAGTATTTTGTTTCAGGGGAAAATATGGTCATTCAGTGGAATAGAGGACTTTCAAGCATTCTTGAGGAAAAAACCAGAGTTGAATAGAAAATTTGGCATGCAGACACAAGAAGCAAGAGATGCTTAAGAAGGTAATCAGTGAAAAGAAATCAAAAGGAACTTATCAAAGTTGAACTCTTTACATTCCTACATGGAAAAACAATAACTGTGTCTGATGAAACCTTCCTCATTATGAAAATAATTGAAGAAGGGTATATGGGCATATGAATACATATGTGAATGTGTGTATATATGTTTACAGGTATACATGGATAGAGGGCGCAGGTTGAATTTGGTGGGAAGGGATGATACTTAAGGGGTGAAGTTAAGAGGTGAGAGAGGAATGTGGCAAGAAGAGATGGGGAGAAACAGGGTAGGATAAACTATTTCATGTAGAAGAGGCAAGGGGAAGTAGTAGAGGAGGGGAAGAACAGGAAGGCAAAAAGGCAAAACCATATTCTCATTGAATTTGGCTCAGGGAGAGAATGACATACATACTAAATGGGATATTTCACCCTGCAGGAGAGTAGGGGGAAATGGCATGAGAGGGGGGATGATGGAGGGGAGGGCATCCTTGGGGGCAGGGGAGGTTGGAAGTACCCATTTCTGAAGAGGGACAGGATCAATGTAGGGAATGGACCAGGTTAGGGTTGGGATGGGTGGGAGGGAAATATAAGCAGTCTTTTACAATTTACCTACTATGGTAATGTTTTGCATAGCTATACAGGTACAACACATACTGAATTGCTTATCTTCCCAGAGGGAGTGGGTAACAAGGGAGGAAGGGAATGGATCTGAAATTTGAAGTTTTAAAATTAAATGTTTCAAATATATATATATATATATATATATATATATATATATATATATATATATACTTTTATTAATAATATTTTGCATGTAATTGTGAGATAAGATGTGCAGGCATTGGGGCACAGAGATTTACCTTGCCCTAATGGTAAAGTCAAAGGGGGTATGGGAGAAGACATGGGAGAGAGCAGATTGGATGAGGGGATATCTTGTGGAACTGCTATTCTGGGGAGGTAGGTAGGGGGAAAATGGGGAACAATTGTAACTCAAAATCTGTGGGAAATGAATGATGTAAACCAGAAGTTAATAAAGCATTTCTTAAAAAAATAAAAAATATTAAAAAAAGAATCCTGACATTTCTTCATCAGTATATAACTTTCTATTGCATTTCTCCCCATGCCTCAGTCCTCCTGAGTTTATCCTTTATATTCTATGTGACTTTTTTCTTTTGCTTTTTGGAGGGGGAAGGCAGGGCAATTGTGGTTAAGTGAATTGCCCAAGGTCATACAGCTAATAACTTTTAAGTGTCTAAGGCTGGATTTGGACTCAGGTCCTTCTGACTCCTGGGCCAGTACTCTATTCACTATGCCACCTAGCTGCCCCTTGTATGTGACTTCTAATCCCTCCACTCCTGTGTGTTCTTTCAGGCCATTGACCCTGATTTGGTTTCACTTTTCTCTTTTCCAAATATTGATCCTACAACTAAGCAGTTCAACTTCTACTACTCTCTAATTTGAAATTCTACACTATGGAAGATTTTCAGAATGATATGGACAAGAATTACATAGTAGAAGTTATTGCAGGAGTGCCCATTGATGAGATCACAGACCATTCAAACATGAATTTGGCAGTGTCAGCAACTGAAAAGAGGAAATGAATGTGAAGGTCATTATGCATGAAGATGAATTTCTACAACCTGATAGAGTGAATATGGAATCAAAAGAGGACGATGAGGCAAAGATGATTGAGACCTTTGACTTGGGTGACTGATATATAAAGGGAAGTTGGGAAGTAAAGCTTTTGGGTGAGGGAAGGAAGAGTTAGTCAATTTTAGGTTTGAATTCATTGCAGTCACCTGGCTTTTGTTAAGCACCTATTATGTGACAGACACTGTGCTAAGCCCTGGGGATAAAAAGACATTTCAAAAGACAGTTCCAGCTTCCAAGTATCCCATAGCCCAATGGGGTAGACAACATCAAAATGAACATGTGGAAACAAGACATGAACAGAAAAACTGGGGGCAGTGTCAGGTAGGAGACACTAAGGCTAAAGAGAACTGGGCAAGTCCTCATCCTTGCAGAAGGTAAGGCTTTGACTAAGATTTGATGAAAATCAGGGAATCTGGCTTTCCTGGAGAAGGAGTTGGAGATGGAGATGAGTGGTGAGAACCTTCTAAGCATTAGGGACCACCAGAGAAAATACCTAGAGTCAGGAAGTGAAATGTTGTGTTTAAGAAACAGCAAGGAATAAAATTATGGGAAAAGTAAACTTAAACTGTTTGAAATGTTTCTCAGGGAGATATCTTCATTGGAGGTCTAGATTTGGGGGTCGTCCATGAAGAAATGATAACTATTGATAACCATTTGCTCTTTCTCACACAGCATTTCATCTTCTATTTTTGTGTCTTGTATTGGCTATACCCTGTGACTGGAATGCTCTTCCTCATCACCTCTTCCTCTTAAAATTTCTGGCTTCTTTTAAGATATATCTCAAATAGAACCTTCTGTAGGAGACTTTTCCCAGTCCTCTCCAGCAGATAGTGTTTTCCCATCTAAAGTTACCATACATCTACTCTACATGGAGGTTATATAAACCTATTTATAGAACATGTCTCCTCTATTGGAATGTAAGCTCTTGGAGGGCAGAAATTATTTCTGCTTAATCTTTGTATCTCTAGCACTTAGCATATTTTTTGTCAAATAGTAAGCACTTAATAAATACTTGATCATTAATTATACCACGAGGGTCAGATGTCTTTGTTAGTCAATTATTTTAGTCATGTCTGACTCTTTGTATGACCCCATTTGTGGTTTTCTTGGCAGATACTAGAAATGTTTGCCATTTCCTTCTTCAGCATATTTTATAGATGAGGAAACTGTAAGTGACTTGCCCAGGATCATCATGCCATCAAGTCTAACAATTTCCCAAACAACACTTTGCTCTAAAATTCATTCAATCTATGCTTGATGACATTCAACTCTTATTAGTGAATTTGTTTGTTGTTTGTTGTTTTTGACTAGAAGAGATAATAGATATTATTTACTTGAATACCCTTACTTTATAGGTTATAAATTGAGATCATAAAGATGAAATGACTTGTCCCAGATGGCAGAATTTGTTAGTGACAGAGCTGAGTTCTTAGTAGAACCCATGTCTTCTCATTGTCAGACGTAGTTTTACTCTTATAATTTATTATATTTCCCTGGTAGCTGCAGCTAAATTGCTGCCCTGTGTCTTAGAAATAATTAGGTACAGCAAAACTTGGCTATTATATGGCCTGCTAGTAATGTGTGTGTGTGTGTGTGTGTGTGTGTATTTTGCCCTCTTTATGTCCAGTTAAAAGAGGATTTTTGTATTTCCTGATTATCTAGTCATGTGAAATTTGAGATATTAAAAGATTACGCACGTTGACCTGAAAGGGACCTTAAAGGCCATCTAGACTAAAGCCCCTACCCCTGCATTTATTAGATCATAAGAAGTAAAGTGACTTTTCTAAGGTCACTCTGGTAATAATAGTGTTAGGATTAGAACCCAGCTCTTTTGACCCCAAATCTACTGTTTATGATGTTGTTCAGTCATATTCGACTCTTCATAACCCAATTTGGGGTTTGCTTTGCAAAGATACCAGAATGATTTGCCATTTTCTTCTGTAGCTCAGAGTCACATAGCTAGTGTCTGAGGCCAGATTTGAATTCAGGAAGATGATCAATCAGTAGATACTTAAATTATTTTTGAATTAAATGGAGAAAACTGTTGAACATGGTGCACCTTGGAAGTAAAAATCATCAGGAGGAAATGGAGTCCTTTGCCTTGACCATGTCTTTGGAGGTAAATGGGAACAATTAATGGAACCCATAGCCATGTTCATGTTTTTCTTCCTTCCTTCCTTCCTTCCTGCCTTCCTGCCTTCCTCCCACCTTTCTTTCTTACAACTCTTTCATTATCAGCTGTTATGAGAAAGTTATTTACAACAGAAGGGTCAGCTCACCTTCAATCCTTATCTCCTACTAAAGACCTGTCTCCCTTCTCAGGGAAAATAACACATTTGGATGTATGAATCCAGTGTCTGTGAACATTCCTCTTTGTTTAGATAGCCTTTCCTCACAAATTTCAGTACTTCTTTCCCTGGGCAATTCTCTTACCCCTTCTACCTCTCCATAGAGAAATTAATGGCCATACTAGGAATAAATATTTTCTTCTTCAGGATTGAATCCCCGCCCCCTGCCCTCCACAACATACAAGGGAGTAATTTTACTGGGGTGGAAATAGGGATGGAAGAAAAACATGGCTTATGTTACCAAAGGAAAGGGAGTCTGGTTAGAATCACTTCATGCAGTAGTAATCAAAGGGTGCGATTACAGGGCTGGGAGGACCAGGCTACAATTGGGTGACTCTGTATCATCTTGGTGAACCACTGGAAGTTCAAAAAGTCAACCTTTGGCACAGCTCAGTGCTACTTGCCTAGTTCCTCCTCCTGATTCTACTATCAGGACCACAGAATAGATAGCTGTGGCTGCACAGCTCCAAACATTTGGGATAAAACTGAAAAAAATTAAATTGATTACTTGGATGTCTGGTTTTATGGAAGTTAAGCCTGGAGTTCATGGAGATTCCCCCTTCTCTTTTCTTCTAGACAGGTTGGTCTAATGAAAAATAGTATTTTTTAAATGCTTTTCTCTCTTGATCCCAATTATGAACCTATTGGATAGACTGGACACAGCAGGTGAAAGGCTTTGATGTAGAAAGTAGCCTAAGATAATCTCTGTACAATTAATTTCCTTTCCACTTAATTAACAAGCATTTTTAAAAAAGATTGAATGTTTCATCCTCCATGAAATCTTTTTTCTTTTAGATAAGTTGGTATTAGTATGGCCAGTGTTTACTTTTTTAATTCTTAATTTTTCCAGCTATAAATAAAACAATTTCAACATTCATTTTTTCAGAATTTTGAGTTTCAGATTCTCTTCCTCCCTCGTCCCCCTTACCCCTCATTGAGAAGACAAACAATTTGATAGAGATTATACATATGCAATCATACAAAATATATTTCCATATTAGTCATGTTGTCAAAGAAAACACTGAAATTCCCCCCCCCACCAAAAAAAAGATTGAAAGTTAAAAAACTATACTTTGATTTGCATTGAGATTCCATCAGTTCTTTCTCTGAAGGTGGATAGCATTTTTCATCATAAGTCCTTTGACTTAGTTCTAGGAGTTTGTAAAGTTTTAGTTTTTCCAAGATATTATAATCTAAGGAGAGGCATGGTCATTACTCTCCTGGCTTGTGCTCTAGTCTGTGGGTGATCATAAACATTCTTTTCTGCCCTGGAACTGTGACCATCATTCCTGTTCCACTGCATCTGTATAGTCTGGTGTTTTCCTTCTCTCCCTGTGACTGTGATGGGGAGCCATGTTTGGGCAATGCAACAGAGTCCTTTGCAAAGTGCCATAAAAGAGTCCCCTGTAATCTACTTCTGACCAGTTTTCCAATTCACTTACTTTCTGTGGGATGAGAGTTTAGGAAGCTGCTGCTGCCAATTCAGCCACCTCCAAGACCTGCTATTGGCTTGCTGGGGAGTGGACTTCACTGGACTCTGTTACACCCTCACTCCAGCAAGACAGGTCTTTTCTGTTGACCTTCTTAGCCATTGTGGGATGGAAATTTGTTTTATCCCATCCTTTTGTTGGGTATGTCACTCCAAATTAATTTTGAGACATTATTTTAAGTTGTTTAGAAAGGAATTTGGGAGAGTTCACATGAATCCCTGCCTTTATTCTGCCACCTCAGATCTGCATTTCTTTACTTTTTTAAAGTGTTAACTTTAAGTTTTTTATTAGAGTTTTTACCTAATAAAGTAATTTTAACTAAGAAAAATCTATTTTATCTCCTACTAATCCCCTCCTCAATAAAAAACCAAAATATTTATAATAAATATAAATAACAAAGCAAACAAATTGTAGAACAACATATTTTAATACTGTGTTCTCTTTGACACAATTATAAAATTACTGGAAAAACTGGAAAGTTTCTGCCTAGGTGCACAAACTAGCACAAACTCCATAGTTTCTGATGAGGTCATTCCCTTTGCTTTCAACAAGTATCTATTAAGTGACTATCATGTTATAGCCACTGTACTGGAAGTGAGCAAATAAAATATAAAAAATAAAATAAATTGCCATGAAAATAGACAAATAATATTTATAAAATTATTTGTTATATATTTGTTACATAATATAAAACATATTATGTACAATTATTTTAAAATTAATTTATTAAATTGTTTATAAAATTTTATTTACAAAATAAAATATTTATAAGACAATAAAACTTAAGACTTCATATATCTATATACTGGCAGATAATATATAGATAAGAAACAAAGCAAGCTAGAGTCTAATGAATATCTTCTCTTTGTTGAATATTTCCAGTTTATTCTGTCTATAGTTTGCATATAATTGTTTTCATGTTGTTTCTCCTCTTAGAATTTGAGCTCCTTGAGGGAAGGGCCTACCTTTTTCAGGTTTTTGTTTCCTCAGTGCTTAGAACAGTGTTGGGCACATAATAGGTGTTTAATAAAAGTTTATTGATTATATGACTGACTATAGTATCACAAAGACTCAGTGGGATTGGGTCTATGAGTTGATTATGACTCTATAAGGAAAGTACACTTTTCAGAAGAAGGTGAAGGGAGCAGTTGTAGGATATTTTCCATACTAAAGACAACAATATTTGAACTGGAAAGGAAGAAAAGAAACTAACACAGAGTTGAAACCCAAGGTAAGTAGGGAGATAACAGAAAAGCACCTTGCGGCACTTGGTGAGTTCCAGACATCAGGTTCAGCAGACCCATATCTCAGATTACTGGGATCATTGAGTCATGGTTAGTGAATCAAAATCACAGGATTCCAAAGTTAGAAATCTTAGAACTTATCTAGTCCAACCATTACCTGAAGAAGTGCTCACTCTACAATGCCTCCATCAAGTAGCAGTCTAGTCTCTATTTAAAGATCTTCAGTGAAGGAAGAGGCTGTTATCTCCAGGTTTTAGAGGATGAGAAAGCGGCTGCAAGATTGGAGAAAAGAAAGATGTTCTGATTTTCAAAAAAAGAGAAAAGAATGGAGTCTAATACATACAGGAGAATGAATATGACTGATTTCTGGCATTATTCTATAACTTATTATTAAAGGTTGTTATTGTTGTTGTTTGTCTTTCATTTTTGAAGAGGAACATAACATCAGGAAGATGATGCCATGACTTACAGGTGAATTGGATTTAAATGATGGAGGACTGTGCAAAGTCACCAGCTTCACTTTACCTTCTGGAACCTTCTAGGTTCAATAGCAAGATATAAATCAGGATGACTGGAGATGACTCCCAATTAGAAACTAATCAATTCTAAAGAGTTAGGTAGTGAATATCTAGAAATGGCAGCACAAATCACAAAGAGACTGCATGGCTTCATTAAAAGCAGGTCATGCCAGACTGACTTCATTTGCCTTTGTGACAAAGTCCCTACATTGGAAAATCAGGAAATAGCTATAAAAAAACAAAGAGTAGATATTTATTGTTTCATATTAACTTAGAAGGTATATGAAAGGATATGAATTAAATCTGGGATTGATACAGGAAACTCCAGGTTAGGAAACTGTTCTCTTTATCAATGCAGGCATGGCCTCTTCCTGCAACACATAATCTTAAAAGACTGCCTCTAAAGAGTATTGAGAAGTTAAATAATTTACCCAGGATGACACAATATGTGTCAGAAGCAGGACTTGAATCTAGTTTTTCCTGGCTTTAAGACTGGTTATTATTTTTTACATGCAATGGGGAAATAAAATATATAGGCACTGGGGTATAGAAATCCATCTTGACCTACTAGAAAGTTAGGGGGAAATGGGGGAGGATATAAGAGAGAACAGATTGGGGGAAAGGGTATTCAATAGGCTTGATATTTTGGGGTGGGTGAGGGGAAAGACAGGGAGAAAAATTTGTAACTCAAAATATTGTAGAAATGAATGTTGAAAACTAAAAATACATATATTGGGAAAATTTTTTAAAAAATATATTATTTTTTCATTATGCCATGCTGCCTCTTACAATACAGTATGGTAGACAAAAACATATGTGATCTTAGTCTATATTACTGATTGGTGATTATGTAATACCACATTGTTAAGTAATATTGAGTTCACACTCCATTAAAATCCTCAAGTCTCTTTTAGATGAATTCCTTTCTAGGACATCATTTTCTACTTCTGGCATGCTTCTAAAGCTAATCAGAGAGAGTATGCTACAGGAGGCATGGTTGTATTAGAAGACATAGAATTAGAAGGTATCTTAGATGGAAGTAGTTCAACTGCTCTTCTCTGTCTCATTTTGATTTTTAAGTTCATAATTGAATAATTATGTTGATGTCTTGTTGGATTTCAGTCTTTAAGGGAATATTTTGCTTTGCTGAATCAAATTCTTTTAAACATCTCTATACAATAAGCACAGGGTGATCATATATTTTTCATACCTTTCAGTCAATTATTAGATGGTAAAAATGTCTACTATGTAATTGTAGCAGCAAGCACCCCAGCGTCCCCAGGGTAGCTGCCAATACAGGTTTTTAGATCTGCTTTTCTAAAGGAAAGCAACTCAAAATGGGTTAACAATCTTGCTTTAATCAATCAAACATATCATTTACCTATTTCAGGGAAAAAAGGTCAGCACCCTGAACTTCAGAGTATACCGACAGAAGTTACAAGACAGAGAAACATTTCAGCAGACAGGCTTCCAAACTGTCCAACCATTGCATACACCATACCTAATCACAGTTACCAGAGAGGGAAGCATCAACATCTGGGTTTTTCAAAGCCAGGGGCCTCCCAATGGCTGCCCAGAGTCTCATCTGGTCAAACCACACAACACTTCTCAAAGTGAGCCTCAAACAAAGCCGCACATCAGGGATTATATTGCCTTCTCTTGGGTCAGAGAATGTAACAACCCTCTTGACCCACTGCCCAATCAAAAAGCATCAAGGTGTGGGTGTTCCTGAAAAACAAGCCTCCTTCCACAGGCTCCAGGGGCACTTAACTTAGGGTCAAGGAAGATCTTAAAAATTTACATTTCCATTACAGTAATATTGCACTGGCCTCTTCTACACTAATATCCTTATCAAGTATGTTCTTGATGAATATTTAGAATACTTACAAAAATTATTTTTATGGGAAAGTAAGAATATAGACTTATGTTTATTGATATTTTCTCATTTGTTGTTGTTGATGTTCTGCTAGTAATAATATACAATGTTCCTGGGCTCCTCTTCACCCAACCATGGCTTTACTTTTTTCTCCTTCTTTAGATACCTTGAAGCAACTCAAGGATTCCACCAGTGAATTTGTATAGTTGGGACTCTTGGAAAGCTTTTTAAAAATTGGTTTTACCCTACACTGCTTTTCTCCATTTATGAGCTGATGCTGACCACAGTCTCTCACCATAAAATATTTGCTGTTTGAGGTAGTTTTTAAAGCTCTTTTGGTATCCTTGTTAGGGCAATTGACCATATTGGTTAAATTTTTGTGTGGAGTTATTGCAGTCTCACTGCCTATATCTTTATTCCATTTATGTCATCCATTTTCATCAATATCTCATTTAAATAGAACAGGATGGAGTTGTTTTAATTGTATTACATCTTTTTCTTCCTTCTAGTTTTGTATTAATTTTGATCTTTCTTCTAGCATGTTGTTTTTCTGATAACATCACTGTAGCTGGTTCAGGAATGATTTTCCCATTAGCAATAAATCAGGTACTGCCTATTAAACTATTATCAATTTCATTTTTATGATGCTATTACATGCTTACCATGTTCAGCAACTTCCAAGTCTTCTATGGAAGAAAGTGTTTATGAAGTAGAGACATAAGGCTCCTTTATTATCTTTAAGTATTTTACATTTCTTAATCCTTCCGGATACATTTTTACATACTTTTCACCAAATATCAACATCTATTTTGATTTAAGTAAACATGAACTGAGCTTTGAATGAAGCTAGGAGTTCTCAGAGATACAAATGTGAGGGGAGTTCAGCTCCATAGAAGAAAACAGGTTCTGCAAAGATCCAGCAGTAAGCAGTCCATAACTTTGGGTTCTGAGAATGGGGTAGACATATAAAAACTTCCTCTTTTAAGTTCCTGTTTTATTCCCTTTCTCCTCAATCTTTCATGCAAAGAACTAGCTAAGTGTCTAGTACATTGCATTTCATATGTCTTGAGTGTTCAACAAAGGTATAATATCTGAGAATTCCAACTGATAGCTTCCGATTAAACCTAGGAATATTTTATTTTCTTCAACCCACAAGAGAATAATGACATTTCATTCTCAAGCTATTTTTGTCAAGGTTATCAATTAGCTGGAGCTCTATTAAGTGTGAGTTTCATGTGCATGCATGTGTGTGTGTGTGTGTGTGTGTGAGAGAGAGAGAGAGAGAGAGAGAGAGAGAGAGAGAGAGAGAGAGAGAGAGAGAGAGGATTGTTTGCCTAGCCAGTTACTGATTTAGAAATAGAAGATCCAATATTTATATAGCATTTTGTACTTTCCATATGCTCACTCACTTATTCCTATGAGTCAGGGAATAGTACTGTTCACATTTAATGGATTCGTAACATGAGTGATTAGATGGTATCTCTGATCCATTTAATAAATTGGGAGCTGAGCCAGGATTAGAATATGGAATTTCCAGCATTATACAAAAGTTGTTAACAATATGATGCACACAAATATCCTGGGTGGAACCATAAACTGTACGTCAATTGTGCCCTTGGTTCCTGATCTGATGGACCTAAGGTATAATTTGGAGGGTGTCTCTCACAAAATCTCTCTGAATCCTGCCCTGCCCTGGAGAAACCTGGGGGTAGGGATGGTGTCTGTAGCTGGTATCTTTTCACCTCCCAAAGTACAAGATGGGGGAAAGTACAGTTAGTCATATCTGGGGGCTTAATGTACTGACAGTTCAATATGAGTCAACAACATGATATAGTAAGCAATAAAGTCAATGCAATCTTCTGTTGTTGTATAGAAGGTATAGAATTAGAAATAAGGTCATGGTACCCTGCTTTGGTCAGACAACACTTGAAAGTGTCATATATGAGGAGGGCTATTTGATAGGATAAAGAGCCACCAAGATAATGAAATACCTCAAGATTGTTCCATATGGAAACTGTTTAAAGTTATTAGCCCCAGTAGAAGAGAAGACTCAGGGGGATAGGATAGTTGTCTTTAAGAATGTGGGAAAACCAACTGACAAATAAACTATCACTTAGAAAAGTATAACTTTCCATTTGGCTCCAGAGGGCAAAATGGTGAATAATAGTTGGAAGTTTCAAAGAAAAAACAAGGGTTGATCTAAAGAAAGCCTGAGAGCAACCCGAAAGTGAAATGGTATGTAATGGGAGGTAGAGGGACAGCTGGGTGGTGCAGTGGATAGAGTGCCAACTTTGGAGTCAGGAAGACTCAAACACATGTTAGCTGTATGACCCTGGGCAAGTCACTTAACCCTATTTGCATCAGTTCCTCATCTATAAAATGAACTAGGGAAGGAAATGACAAACCACTCCAGTATCTTTGCCAAGAAAAGCCCAAATGGGGTCATGAAAAGTTAGACTTGACTGCAAAATGACTCAACAACAACAGATGCAATGGGAGGTAGTAGGATCCTCCTCAGCAGATGTCCTCAAGCAAAGGCTGCATAATTTCTTCCTGAGTATGCTGTAGAGAGGATTCACATTCAAGAATGAGTTGGATTAGATAGCCATTGAAGTTCCTTCTGATTTTATCGTTCTGTGATTCTATTATTCTACTATTTTCCTGCAAATACCCATTCTAACAAAACAGATTTTATTTTACTGGGCTTGCCCCAGCCCCAAACATTCTTATGGATGAACTCTTGATCATAAAGAAAACTTTCCTCTTTCTCCCAAAGGGAATTAAGAAACTCACTCTGGTGTGTTCATTTTCTTTTGCGACCCATAATTTCCTCACAAATTATAGTACCTGTATTGAAGAATGTGAGGACCAAATGAGATAACACACCCTCGCACATGACACTTCTTTTTCCAACTCCCTACCCTTTCCATGGCTGTCCCCTCATTCCTGGAATGTTCTCCCTCCTCAATCCCATCTCCTGAATTCCTTGGCTCCCTTCAAGTCTCAGTTCAAATTCTGCTTTATGCTAGAGGCCTCTCCAAGTCCCTAACAATGGTAGTGCCTTCCCTCTGAGATTACTTTCAATTTGCCCTGCATATATTTGACTCGTGTCTAGTTGTTTATATGTTTTCTCTCCCATTAGAATGTGAGCTCTTTGTAGTCAGGGAATATATTTTTGCCATTCTTTGTATCCCTAGTACTTTGCACAGTACTTGGCACATAACAGGCACTTAAGAAAAGATTGCAAACTTGATTTGACATATGGAAAACTCTTCACGTGCTATACAAATCTCATCTATTTTTATTATCTCTATTTGCATGGTCCAAACATTAGCTATTATGTCTAAAAAGCATATCTTTTCCATGTGGTCTAGAAAAACTTGTGAAAAAGGGAAGAAGCGTTAACATATTGCAGAATATATGTACACACATATACATACATGCATATGCATACACATATATCTCTGTGTATATAAATATACACATACATATATACACACATATATACATATACACACATATATATGGAGAGGAAGAGAAAGAGAAAGATATATATATATATATACATATATATATATAGAGAGAGAGAGAGAGAGAGAGAATATGTTAATTAGATATTCAATGGTTATTTATCAGTTCTTTGTTATATACAGAGCACTAGATTAAATAGTTGAATACACATAAAAATTTGATAAAATACAAACCCTCTGCCTAATAATAATTACATTCTGGCATTGGAATATGACCCATATAAGATTTAATATGATTCTAAGATGAAATTGTGCATATATTAGTTTTAGCATCACATATACATTTGTTATTTATATAAATTCTTGGTAATCCAGGTAGGTTAAGGTGATAATTTTCTATCAGAAGATTGAGGAAATTTGTATCAAAGATGCCATGTTATAGAGGAAAGAACACTAGATTTCATGCTAGGATTTCACAAATTAAGCCTCAGCTCTCTCACTTAGTAGTTATGAGATCGTACATAAGTCATCTAAGATTTCTCTCCTATGTAAAAGAAAACACATCCTCCTGACTCAGAGCATTATTGTGCTTTGTAAACTCTAAAGAATCTTATAAATATGATCTATTGTTAGAGCTAGCACACTAGGTTGAAAGAATCAGGACGGAAGAAAATCTTAGTAGGTTAGTGAACTGGGTCAAGTCTAATAAATAACATGAAATTGAAGAGCAATATATATACGTATATATATATGTATATGTATACACATACTATACATGTGTACAACTATATACAATATACTTACACATTCTACACACATATAACTATACATATATACAAACATATATGTAGTTGTTTACACTTGACTTCATAAAATCAACTTTATAAATATAAGATGGGAGAAGCCTGGCAGTATAGATGTTCCCCTGAAGGAGATCTGGGTATTTTTTGTAAATTGAAAGCCCACTATGAGTTTTATGGTATTAATGACGTCATATGAAATCTAAAAGTCTAGGGTGTAACCCCCTTACGCTGTGTAAAGAGCTAGAGCTCCCATGAATGTGGAGATGATCATACTGCTAACTTGATTCAGCCACACCCAGAGTATTGTATTTAGTTTGGGATGTTATATTAGATTTTGATACTGGAAGTTCCCTGGGCAGATGAAATCCCAGCTCCTTCTTCTATTTGCTAATGCTTATATATTGATTCATCCAATCACATTTTGCAAAATAGTTAATGTTAAAAAAAATAAGTAAAACAGTTACCTTTCTTTATCTAGAAGATTTAGTCTGTGCACCAACCTTGTGATGGGAAATATTATTATAAATAAAGGTTCTGTGAATAACTATGGAGGAGAAAGATTAGAGAGACACCGTTGTGAAAATCAATTTGCATGGAAAAAATGACACTTGAAATGATGTCTTCAATGAGTTTATTACAATTGTCTAATTGTCAGAATTACTGTCTCTGAAAAAAAAAAGATTTAATAAAAGGCCCAAAGCTCTTTGAGATGTGTTAAATCAAAGTGAGATGCTCCTAAATGTGATCTTGCTGCCAGTGCCAAGTGTTGAAGGCCCGTCTCAGGCTTTTAATCACTACTTTAGTTCATTTCCTGTCACACTCCATTTTTCTTTTTTGTTTACTCCCCTCCTCCCATTTGATTTCAGATCTATTAATCAATAAATTAATAGAAATTTTGTGAAAGGCATAGTGCTTTGAATTGTGAGGAATGTGAAGAAATACCAGACAAATAGAGTCTCAGTGATGGAGCAAAAAGAGCATTTGTCTAGGAGTTGGAAAAGCTTGCTTCCAGCCTAGATTCTAAAAGTACTACATCTACTGTTCATCTAATGAGATAATAAATATATTTTTAAAGCAATTAGGGTTAAGTAATTTGCTCAAGGTTACACGGCTAGTTATTTATGTGTGGGTGCTAAGTAACTGAGGCTGGAACCAATACTGGATCCTCCTGACTCTGGGCCTGGTGCTCTTACTCACTGTGCCACCTAGCTGCCCTGAGATAATGTATTTTAAAGTGTTTTGTCCAGTTGTTTTATACAATTATGAGATACACACACATGTACACACATACACACATTTCTGGGCAACTATGTTGCTAGCTGGTTAGGAGGACTAGCTAACTAAAGTCATTGGCCAGTGCTCTACTGTTGGGGACATGCCAAGTGGTAGATTCCACAGTTGCCAATTAGATAATATGAAGAAAAATGTTCCCTAGTTATAGACTCATTAAGAAAAGTTTTGAGACCTTTAATTTCCTTTATTCTTTGGAATGCGTGTATTGATTGACGGGAACAATTGTTTCTCCCAAGCACTAAAATACATATATTTTTTATAACTTTGTTTCAATGGAGCAGAGAAGTGGAAAGAACATCTATTTTCATGAGTTGAATGATACAATGACAGGCACATATTCCCAATGTTCTTGCGAAGAAAGAATTCATTCACAGAAATTAAAAAAAAGCATTTAAACTTTAGAGGAGAATACCTGTTTCAAATATTATGCAAACGTCTCTCTACTTGCTAGCTACTTTTACTCTGTTTAGACCAGAGCAGCTGTAGGTCAAAGATCATCATCTGGATGAGGAATCTGGAGACTTGTGGTGTTTGGCTGGTACCTGAAGTCAGAGACGTACCTAAGTCTGAGATCATTCAGGTGTAGGTTAGTCAAAACAATGGGCCAAGCCCAGAAAGGCAGAGACCAGGTAAAATTTTGTTGCTTTTTTTTGGAGGGCGAAAGGCAAGGCAACTGAAGTTAAGTGACTTGCCCAAGGTCTAGTGTATCAAGTGTGTCAAGTGTCTGAGGCTGGATTTGAATTTAGGTCCTCCTGACTCCAGGGTCAGTACTCTATTCACTGCACCACGTAGCTGCCCCAGAGACCAGGTAAATCTTGAAGGTCAAAGCTATCAAGTACTAAGGTCAGGGAGTGTGAAGTGGAATCAGGGTCGCTTCCTAGGTATAAAAGCAGACAGACAGACAGATAGAGACAGAAAGACAGAGACAGATAGTAAAAGGAAAACCAATTTTAGCTCTTAAGGAGTTTAAATTTTAATTGGGGGGCGGAGAGTAGAGAACACATAAAAGGAAGCTGAAAAATAGTGTTGGTTATTAGAAATCTGAAGAGTAAGTATGTAATATGTCCATTGCTAGGTAACATTTCTACATACGGAAGACTGAGTTCAATTTTGAAAGATCAAATATAATTCCTCCAGAACTCTGAAATAACATTTACACAGCCCCCCCTCTTAAATGTTTGTACTCTGTGCTGGGGGTTAAGAGCAGGATAGTACCTACTGGAACCAAGACATATCATATAAGCAACTGGTTGACTTCCCAAAAGTCTAGGACTAGGCAAAGCAAATAAAAAAATGTAAAGAAACTCTGGATCACTTTAGCCTGGCCTCACTAACTTCTTGGAGCATTAAAAGACAAGTCTCCCCTGTATTCTCCTTTTCTTCTTTGTGACCCTAACAAAAGATGGATTGAAATTATTTTTTTAAGATTTGTATATAACTACTGAATAAAATGTGATTCTAGCTTAAATGTCTCCTTTCCTCCTCCTCACCTGTGAATGGAGTCTTTGAAAGTCAACTCTAGCATTCATCTCCAATTGTTTCATTCTATCCTTATACCTATTGCTGACATGCACATCTTAGATGATAGGGGTGGCCTTTGACCCAAGGGTATTTGAATTTAGTCAAAGAGGCAGTCAAAGACTCACTTTGAGGGGCGGCTAGGTGGCGCTGGCCCTGGAGTCAGAAGGACCTGAGTTCGGAGCCGGCCTCCAACACTTAATCCACACAAACAAAAACCTAACCGTGTAACCTTGGGCAAGTTACTTAACCCCAATTGCTTTAAAGACTCACTTTGAAAAGCTGAAATCCTTTCGTGTAAGTCAAGATTTACCCTCTGGGATAGGGCTGCCAAAGGAAGAAACTTTGAATCATGCCAGATAAAGGTTGCATTGGATAGTGGGTTCCTATCAGTGTCTCTAGGTCCAGCCCCATTAGCCCAGTTCTTAACACATACTTTCTAACTTCTTTATTTGCTTTAAACCCCTATTTCCTAAAGCATAAGGAGTTTATCACAGATCAATTGTTAAGGGTTGTCCAAAGATTAGAACAAGAGAAATGTGAGGTAAGAGAGCCCAGACAAGGTGTTTGGATTCTAGGCAAGCACAAGAGATCAGCTGCTCTATCCACCTAATATTGAGAATTTTTTTAATCATTTATTTATTTTAAATTTTCAACATTCATTTCCACAAGATTCTGAGGTACAAATTTTCTCCCCATACTTCCCTTACCCCCCAACTCAAGATAGCCAACCTACAGAATACCCCTCCCCCCCAATCTGTTCTCTCTTATATCCTCCCCCATCCCCCCTAACTTTCTAGTAGGGTAAGGTGGATTTCTGTACCCCAGTGCCTGTATATCTTATTTCCCAGTTGCATGTAAAATAATTTTTTAACATTTGTTTTTATAACTTTGATTTCCAGATTCTTTCCCTTCTCCCCTCCTCACCCACCCCCACTGGGAAGACAAGCAATTTAATATAGGTTGTACATGTGTAATTACATAAAACATTCTCATAGTAGTTATATTGTGACAGACAACTATATTTCCCTCCATCCTATCCTGCCCCCCACTTATTCTATTTTCTTCTTTGACCCAGTCCCCTTTCAAAAGTGTTTGCTTCTAACTACCCTCTCCCCCAATCTGTCCTCCCTTCTATCATATCCCCCATCCCTTTCCCCCCTATTTTCCTGTAGGGTAAGATACCCAATTGAGTGTATATATTATTCCTTCCTTAAGCCAAATTCAATGAGAGTAAGGTTGACCTATTTCTTTTCGTCTTCCTGCTCTTCCCCTCCATTGTAACAGTTTTCTCTTGCCTCTTTTATTTGAGATAATTTACCCTATTCTATCTCTTCCTTTCTATTTCTCCCATTACATTCCTCTCTCACCTCTTAATTTTATTTTTTAGATATTATCCTTTTCTATTCAATTGATCCTGTTCCCTCTGTCTATGTACACACATATAACACACTCATATATGTATTTAAACACACATGCATCCTCCTATACATACATATATGTATGTGTGTGTATATATATTCCCTTCAACCATCCTCATACTGAGAAAAATCCCATGAGTTACACTTATCTTTTTTTCCACTTAGGAATGTTAATAGTTCAACTTTAATAAGTTCCTTATGATTTCTTTTTCCTGTTTAACTTCTTGTGCTTCTCTTGCTTCTTGTATCTGAATGCCAAATTTTCTACCCCAGACTGGTGTTTTCTTCAAGAATGCTTGAAAGTGTGGTGGCTAGGTAGGGTAGTGAATAGAGCACTGGCCCTGGAGTCAGGAGGACCCAAGTTCAAATCCAGCCTCAGACACTTAACACAAAACTAGCCATGTGACCTTGGGCAAGTCACTTCACCCCAACTGCTCTACTTTCAAAAAAAAAGAATGCTTAAAAATACTCTATTCCATTGAATGACCATATTTTCCCAGAAGCATTATAATCAGTTTTGTTGGGTAGGTGATTCTTGGTTTTAATCCTAGCTCCTTTGACCTCTGGAGTATCATATTCCAAGCCCTCCAATCCCTTACATAGAAGGTGCTAGATCATTTGTTTTCCTGATTGTGTTTCCATAATACACACATTTTTTCTTCCTAGCAGCTTGAAATGTTTTCTCCTTGACCTTGGAACTCTGAAATTTGGCTATTATATTCTTAGGAGTTTTCTTTTTGGGATCTTTTTCAAGAGGTGATTGGTGGGTTCTTTCAATTTCTATTTTGCCCTCTGGTTCTTGAATATCAGGGCATTTTTCCTTGAGAATTTCTTGAAGGATGATTTCTAGGCCCCTTTTTTGATCATGGCTTTCAAGAAGTACAATGATTTTAAAATTATCCCTCCTGGATCTATTTTTCAGGTCAGTGGTTTTTCCAATGAGATATTTTACATCACCTTATATTTTTTTCATTTGTTTGGATCTGTTTTATAGAATCTTGATTTCTCATAAAGTCATTAGCTTCCATTTGCTCCAATCTAGTTTTGAAGGGTTTTTTTTCTTCAGTGAGTTTTTGAAATTCCTTTCCCATCTGGCCAATTCAGCTTTTTAAGGCATTGTTTTCCTCATTGACTTTTTGAGCCTTTTTTTGCCATTTGAGTTAGTCTGTTTTTTAAGGTGATGTTTTCTTCAGTCATTTTTGGGTCTCCTTTATCAGGCTGTTGACTTTCATGATTTTCTTGCATTTTTCTCACTTCTCTTCACAATTTTTCCTGTACTTATCTTATTTGATTTCCAAAATCCTTCTTGGGACCTTCCATGGCTTGTAAACAGTTCATATTTTTCTTGGAAGCTTTTGATGCAGTAAGTTTGACTTTGTTGTTTTCTTTTAGTTCCATGTTTTGATCCTTTTTGTCCTCCAAAAAGGATTCTATGGTCTAATTGCATTTCCTCTGTTTGCTCATCTTGCCAACCAATTACTTGATTTTTGATCTCTTTGCCATGGTACAACTCTGATTCCAGTATTGAGATTGTTGTGTCCCAAATTTCTCAGGTTTTCATAGATGTTGTCAGATCTATAAGGAGGGCGCCCTCTCTACAGCCACCACAAGCTCTGGCACACTGGCCACACACCCCAGGACCACCACCCAAGACTGAGACCCAGATCCAAATAGGTCAAAGCAAGACCCTCCGAATGGTTGCTTGGTCCCCTACAATTTTAAGGCCAGGAGCTCCTGAGGCAGCCATGTGGCAACAACTGTAGCTGCTGCTCCTCTGTCGCCTCTTGTCCTGGGGTAAGGGTCAGACCACACTCTTCTGTCTCCCAGTTCCAACAGAGTTCTGTACTGACCTTTTACTTTCTCTTTGGCACTTATAGGTTGAGAAGTATGGAAATTGCCAGAGCTACTGGTGGTTCACTCTCCTGAAGTTTGCTCAGGCCGGTCTGTGGTACTGGTTTGGGTTGCCCTGGGTCTGGACCTGCTTAGTTTATGTGGGACTGCTCACCCCCCAGCCTGGTGTGACAGACCCTTCCTGTAGCCTACCAGGCTGCCTTTAGTGGGAGATTTTTTCTGTCACTTTGTGGGTTTTGTAATTCTAAAATTGTTTTGAGTCATATTTTACAGGTTTTGGAGGTGGTTGGTGCAGGAGCTTAAGCAAGTTCCTGCTTTTACTCCACCATCTTGGCTTCACTCCCCCTAGAATCTTCTTTATAATACATGTAACCTAATAGTATAAAACACATGTCAATGTACTTTGAAGAGTAGATTTTCTTGCATCAAACATATGCATGTTAATAAAAATCATATTAAAAGTGTTGCTAATTACTTTTACCCTCACCCCTCCATTTGTCCATTTTTGAAAAAGACCATGGAATGAGGGAGATGATTACATGACTTACAATTGACTTTGACTTGAGTGGGGGAGGGGAATGCTATGAAAGGTCATCAGCCTCACTTTCTCCTCTAGCACCATCTGGTCTCAGTGACCAGATATACATCAGGATGACAAGATGACTCAGGATGCACTGGGAGACCCTGGCCCTTTTAGGATAAGGTCTTTTCAGGTACTCAGTTAGATTGAGGTAATGCTTGTTCAGTGAATAGGCCTCTTAGAGCTCAGTGAAGGGATGACCATTTTAATTAGAAAAGAAGAAAAAAATCTAGCTGGGAGGGGAAGACCGTCAGTGTTGCCATGGTCCTCTTCAAAAGTGAAGGACAAACACAACCTGTGAGTATACTGAACTGCCTAAATGGTGACCCAGCTAGTTGGGTAACTCAGCTTGTCCTCTCCCCCTCCCTTTCCCTCTCCCTCTCCTCTCCCAAGAAAGCTAAAATGTGATGGTCAGAAGCTTCCCACTTAACTTGGGTTTTACTGGCTAGATTCTTTCCTTCCTTCCTTCCTTCCTTCCTTCCTTCCTTCCTTCCTTCCTTCCTTCCTTCCTTCCTTCCTTCCTTTCTTCCTTCTTCCTCATCTTTTTTCACAAAACCTTATTCCCAGTTCACTGTGAAGCTCATACATTGGACCACAACAGGTCCCTGCCCAAGCTTTACTTAATGGCTGTATTTTGGACCCTCCTGACTTAGAGTTAATGACAGTAATAAGTGTTTCTCTTTGGAACAGCAGTCCTGAACATCTGTCCCTCCCAGCTGGATTTTTTCTTTATTTTTCTAGTTAAAGGGGCCATCCTTTGATTCACTTCTTAAGGAGGTCTATTCAATGAATGGGAATTACCTCACTCTGAGTACATGAAAAGAATTTAGTCTAAAAGGGCCAAGGTCTCCCAATGCATCCTGGGCCATCTCCTGTCATCCTGATGAATATCTGGTCACTGGACTGAGATAGCACTGGAGGGGAAAGTGAGGTTGATGACCTTGCACAGCCCTCCCTTACTCAAATCAAAGTCAACTACAGGTATGTCATTTCCCTGATGCCATGGTCCTCTTTGAAAATGAAGGACAAACACAGCCTGGAAGTAGATTGAGTTGCCTGAATGGGGACTATCTACTTGGATAATTCAGCTTGTCCTCTCCTTTTCCCTCTCCTTCTCCTCCTCTCCAAAGGAAGCTAAAATTTGATGGCCAGAAACTTCCCACTTGGGGTTTACTGATTAAATTCCTTCCTTCCTTCTTTCCTTCCTTCCTTCCTTCCTTCCTTCCTTCCTTCCTTCCTTCCTTCCTTCCTTCCTTCCTTCCTTCCTTCCTTCCTTCCTTCCTTCCTTCCTTCCTTGTCCCAGCTATGGCAATCAGAAACAAATGGTAAGAGTTCAGTGTCAACTGAGTTTGACCAATATCTCTATGTTTTAGTTTCACCAGTTCAGTTCAATTCAAGCCACACTAAGGAATCAACACCACGTTAAACATTTAGAGTCTAGAGATGAACATACAAGGCAGACTTTGCCCTCAAAGGACTTACAGTCTTGTACTTATAATATTTCCATGGAAAGGTTCAGAAAACGTTGATAACCATTCAAAATAAAAGTCACAGTTCACTAAAAAAGAATGATGATAAGTGAATAACTTTTTAAAATTGTGTTTTAAGGTTTATGAAGTACTTCTTTGGTAAAACTGTGATTACAATAGTTTTATCCCCATTTTACCGTTTAAGAAAGTAAAGTCCAGAGTGACTTAAGATCACTTAAGATCTAGATGACTAGATTTCATAGAAATATAATATATGAAAACAAAGCTTCCTCTATCTGTTCTGTCTATTGGCCTATATGTATTTCTATGGATGTAGAGGAACCTCCTTACTCTAATAAAATCAGATGAAATCAAGTTACATTCATTTTTTACTTTTTTTTTTAAAGCAATTGGGGTTAAGTAACTTGCTCAAGGTTACACGGCTAGTCATGATTTATGTGTGGGTGCTCATTTTCTGAGGCCGGATTTGATCTCGGGTCATCCCAACTCCGAGGCCGGCGCTCTTACTCACTGCGCCACCTAGCCGCCCCAAGTTACATTCATTAAATAACTTTGTACCCAACACTGTAGTAGTACATGGTAGACAGGAAAGATATAGACACATAAAATCATAGGCTCAAAGAATGTTAGAACTGTAACGGACCTAGAAAATCATTTAGTCACCTCCTTATACCTGATCCCACTAATATATTTTAAAGAGATACACACAGAAATATATACAGCAAGTGTGCATACTTACAAATGCACATAAATAAACTGATGGAAGACTGCAATTAGATATTTAAAAGATAAAGAAAGGTCTCCCAGGCATGAGTTATAAAAAGAGTGAAACGTCCCATCAGATTAATTCAGTAGAGTGTCCAAAGTAGATTATGTTAATTTCAACAGTAATTTTTAATATTTGTAATGCAATACATTACTTGATAAGGTTGTGAAACCTTCTGACAGCTTATTAGCTGATGTCATTAAAACCAAATGTCAAGTTTATCAAGTCCTGACAGTGAAATTAGCAATGAAACATTCTCAAAGGCATTGAAGGTTCAATTTGGGCTGAATAATAATATTCATGGTAGCTTGGATTTTTACAGCACCTGTTCTCTGAAGAGTTTAAAGAGTTTACATACATCTCATTTATCTTCTCAGTATTCCAGTCTAAGAGGAAGGACAGGAATTATTGTCCCTCTGAGATTTGCCATCATTTTATAGATTTGGCTTTGCAAGGCTAGCAATCTGGAGGTTATTCCCTTCTTCCAGGCTACTTTGTTGACAATTAGAATACACTGATATCAAGTGGGATATTGTGCTTGGATTAGTGGGTTAAACAGGTATGATTCCCATAGGTATAATTAGTAAAGAGAATGAGAATATAATGTACTTTTCTACTCAATTATTCTTTTTAAAAATAATTATTTTTGTAGAATTTAGGGATAGAAGGGACCTTAGAGATGATGTAATCCAAATTCTTCATTTTAGAGATTTTATGTACACCTGAGGATGTATTATGTACTGAGCAGAAAAATTTAACTCCAGGTTGACAAATCTTTTCTGAATGTTGCAAAAGTCATGAGCTCCTCACAAAGTTTCAGGAGCTTGACTGGTGGCTAAAGATTAGGAAAATAATTTATTTCAGAAAGAAGCTTTGGTTTATTAAAAATACTGTGCAGTTTCCCCAAAGCAGACTAGTTTATTCTTTATTTTCCTGTTGTATTCTATGCCCAGGGCATACTTCCTTTGCAGAATCTGTCCTAATATCATATTTGGACAACAGAAATTCTTTACCTGTTGTTCTACCCATGTGGACTGTTGAGCCAAACTCTTAATCCTCTTGGTTTTTTTTTTTTTTTGTATTAGGACCACGAACCAGCTTATGTGTAAACTTTATCTGGAATGTGTGGGATTTATGTCACTAAGGCTCAGAATCCCTATTGGTAAAATAAATAATAGCAAGCAATATGACATAATGGGAAAGAAAGGAAGGAAGGAAGGAAGGAAGGAAGGAAGGAAGAAAGAAAGAAAGAAAGAAAGAAAGAAAGAAAGAAAGAAAGAAAGAAAGAAAGAAAGAGAAAGAAGGAAGGAAGGAAAAAAGGAAGGAAGGAAAGAAGGAAGAAAGAAAGATGAATTTGGAGTAAAATTCCAGTTTTTCTCCTTATTACTTATGTGATCTGGGGCCAATTACTTAACCTCTCTAAGCATTATTAGTTTCTTCATCTGTAAAGTGAGAGAGCAGAATAGATAATTTTAGGGTCATTTTCAGTTCTAAATCCTATGACCTATTATCTCTAAGATTTCTTACTAGCTCTAAAAATGTATGACTTCATAGTTCAATTTATTCCTTGGATCAATTAGTCCTAATTCACCCTTGCTCCCTGTTTTTTCTCGTGCTAAATCAGTACAAGATTAAAGACAGAAAGTCAGAAGTTGCCAAGCATTTGCAGGGGAAAAACAAAAACAAAAACAGTTACAATCAATGAGACACAAAGTCTTTGGTAACTCACAGTTGTGTGTGTGTATGTGTGTGTGTGTGTGTGTGTGTGTGTGTGTATTTAACCAAATAGGAGTAAGCTGAATGAGGATGACTAACCAGCCATTATCACATATTTTGAGAAACATCACAGATGCTATGCCTTCTAATGCCAATTTACATTAGTTAAAGGTCATTTTCTATTGAGTATTTGCACTTACATCTTTAGACACAAAAAGGCCACTCCTTGTCCTTCCAATTTGTCTGTTCCATGATCAATATCAGAGTCTAGACCAGGACGGCTACAGAATCTTATTGCTGCTTAATTTCCCATAAGAGTCACTGGACTTCCTGAAACATCTGGGCTATGTAGCCCTGTGAAGAGCAGCGAGAGTGACAAATGTCCTTATGCCACATTAAGATGCACAATTAGCAGGGCTGAGTGCTTCCTGCCTTTCTTGTGAGATATTCTACCGGGAGCTGCCAGCAGAATCTTATTTACCAGATAGAGGAAAGACTATGCTAGTGAGTCAGAAAACCCTTTCATTTGAGTGAAAGCCAACCAGAGCTTTGTTTTCCTGTTTCAGAAAAGAGTGATAACATTCTGGCTAAAACTCAATGCTGTGTTCATGCTCAATTGTTAGTGATCACCAAGATCAGTGGAAATGCACTGACTTAGCTCAGCTGGAAAGGTTTGTCTTGGAGACAAATTTAGAGACCTCTGACGATATTCACACTGTGCAATGCTCAGATGGCATCTGGAGAACTAAGCACAGTTCTCTAGCTCACATTTTATGAGGAATATTTTAAGACAATTGTTTATAGAAAATAAATGGATTATAATATGCACATGTATATATGTATATGTATGCATATATGTGTTATGTGTGTATATGTGTGCATATTTGTGACTTCAATAATGTAGGGAAATCACAGATCAGGAACTCCTTCCACCCATGCTAATCAGTAGCTGTTTTGCAAATTACAGTCTCAGAGAGTTATTTGAGGGGTTGTCACTATCCCAGGGTACCATAGCTGGTAAGTGTTGAAGACAGAAATTGAATCCAGGTCAGCCTGATTCCAACATCAACACTCATTCCACTGTGCCATTTTGTATATCATTGAATACCAGTGGTGGAAGGGGCCTCAGATGTGCAACGCCTGCCCAAACAACTCTTCTCTAAAATTTATTCCACTTATGCTTGATGACATTCAGCTGTTATTAGGAAATTTGTTTTGCTTTTAATGGCTAGAAGATATCATAGAGATTTTTTCTGTGAATACTCTTACTTTACGGATTAGAGATTGAGGTCATCAAGATGAAATCACTTGTCCAAGATGGCAGAATTTGTTAGTAACAGAACTGGCCCAAGAACCCACATTTTCTTATTCTCAGACCTATAGTTTTACTCTTATACTTTTTATATTTCACTGGTATCTGCAGCTAAGTTGCTGCCCTGTGTCTTAGAAACAATTAGATACAGTAAAATTTGACTCTTACAAGGCCTGCCAGTAATGTGTGTGTGTGTATGTGTGTGTATTTTGTCTCCCTTTACATACCCAGTTAAAGGGGGATTTTTGCATGACCTGATTATCTAGTCATGTGAAATCTGAACTATTATAATTATATACTTTGAGCTAATAGGAACTGTAAAGGCCATCTAGATCAGGCTTTCTTAAACTTTTTCCACTCGCACCCCCTTTTTCCATTTTTTTTTTAAAGCAATTGGGGTTAAGTAACTTGCTCAAGGTTACACAGCTAGTCATTATTTATGCGTGGGTGCTCATTTTTTGAGGCCGGATCTGATCTCGGGTCATCCCAACTCCGAGGCCGGCGCTCTTACTCACTGCGCCACCTAGCCGCCCCTTTAGGGCAATTGGGGTTAAGTAACTTGCCCAAGGTTACACGGCTAGGTTTTTGTTTGTGTGGATTAAGTGTGGGAGGCTGGCTCCCAACTCAGGTCCTTCTGACTCCAGGGCCGGCGCTCTATTCACTGCGCCACCTAGCCGCCCCCCCCTTTCCCATTTTGACAGTGTTATTTGGTGTTGCATAGCCTAAGGGTATGCCCAGTGTAAAGTGTGCATGCTGTGTGTTCAGAACTAAGACTGCAGTGAAGTTGTTCAATGCAACATGGGCAAGTGCCACCAGAAACACCTTGATTTCATTACTTGTTTGATTTTTAATTAATTTTTTGTTGTTGCATGTTCAGAAAGCTTTTACTATTGCCAAATTTTTCATGTCCCCATGTGTAGTCATGACCCACAGTTTAATAAGCCCTGAATTCTAGATTAATCCCTGGAGTATCCTTACCCCCATTTTTTTCAGATCAGAAGAAATAATTAAGTGACTTTTCTAAGGTCATTCTGGTAGTAAAACTGTTAGGATTAGAACCCAGGTCTTCTGACCCCAAATTAACTGTTCCATGTTGCTGTTTAGTCATGTCTAACTCTTCATGACCCAGTTTGGGGTTTGCTTGGCAAAGATATTGGAGGGATTTGTCATTTTTTAGCTCATTTTACAGATGAGGAAACTGAGGTAAATGCTGTTAAGTGACTTGTCCAGCGTCACACACCTAGTAAATGTTTGAGGCCAAATTTGAACTCAGAAAGATGAGTCTTCTTTACTCCAGGACCAGCATTCTATCAACTGTACCATCTAGCTGCCTCCACTGCTCCATAACCCTATAATAACTCGAATGGTATTGTTTCACTGCATTATTTTATATCCCACCAAGACCTTACTTATTCTCTACCCTCCAGAACCTTTGGCTCAAGGGCCAATTTGAGCACAGTAGAGGGAGATCCAAGAATCACTGGATTCATATGTTATGACTTCTTAGTCATCCTTCCTTTGGGTCCCACATTTCATCCCTGTTCCAGTAATTGGGCTTTCTATTTCTCATAACTAAACACTAACCTGGGAGGTACCCTATTTCTAACTATTGGGTACTTGTTCCATTCCTTCATGAAGGAGTTCCTTCCCAATGTCTTTAGACAAGGATATCTTCCTTGCTTCCCCACAATCTACCTGGAGACTGAAATCCTGTCCCTGATCCCCATTTGTTGGGGATTGGTTGTCTAGGACTTTTTTGATATATGTCGTTGATGCTACTTGTCTGACTGCCTGGACCTCTACCTTCCATTACCCTGTGCACCATTCTCATGTGGAGATATCTACTTGTCTCCTGTGTCTGACTATACCTTGATTTGTATGTATTGCCTTCCAGAATGCCTAGTCTTTCTTTTTTGTAAATTTAAAAAATTTTAAACTTAAATACAAAATAAGAAAAAAGAAACAATTTAAATATTAAACTAAAATAATACTAAATAAGAAAAGAAAAAGAAAACATTGTCATGTGCCTAGAAGAACATTTTGAGAGAGGATTCAAAATATACAGCAATAAATTTGAGAGCTGTCTATCTTTCCTTCCTTATAAGTTTTCTTTTGTTCTGTTTTGCTTTGTTCTTTCCCACCTCCCTCGCCCACCAAGGATACAATTAAACATAGATTAAATATATACACATACATATATATGCATGCACAGACATAAATGTATGTACATACACATATGCACACATACATGCACATGTAGACATACACACATATATTATACATGATATACCTGTACATGCATACACTTACACATACATATACTTGGATATTTACAATCATATTTATACATAGACATACTTTCATATGAATCTATGTAAGACTATATTATACTTATTTGTCCTCTGTTTCTCTGAGAATGGATAATTTCTTCCTTCATAAATCCCAATCTTTTCATATTCTTTCCAGTTCCTCCCTAGTCTTCCTTTCAAAGCTGTCACCCTTTTGGCTTATTCTCCAAGCCACAGATCCCCAATTCAGACATGGTGGTAGCTGGAAGA
Organism: Gymnobelideus leadbeateri; assembly: GCA_011680675.1. Lineage (NCBI taxonomy): Eukaryota > Metazoa > Chordata > Mammalia > Diprotodontia > Petauridae > Gymnobelideus > Gymnobelideus leadbeateri. The sequence continues at coordinate 151,620 of WOXC01012316.1, forward strand.
CTTTTTTTTTTCTTTTTTGGAGGGAGAAAGGCAGGGCAATTGGGTTAAGTAACTTGCCCAAGGTCTCACAGCTAGATAGTGTTAAGTGTCTGAGGCCACATTTGGACTCAGGTCCTCCTGACTCCAGGGCTGGTGCTATATTCACTGTGCCACCTAGCTGCCCTGAAGACTAACTTTCAAAAGGGTTAGATTTGACTGCAGCCAAACATTTTATAGTTCTATGATCTTGAGAGGCAGTGTAGTATTGTGTGCTGAACTTAGAGTTGGGAAGATCTGAGTTCAAATACTATGGCCATGAACAAATTATTTCAACTTTAGTTTCCTTATATATAAAATGAAGGGATTGTACTAGATGGCCTCTGAGATCCTTTCTATTACTAAATCTGTGATTTCTTTTTATATGAGTATAACTCAGATTCTCTCTATTCAACTGGTATGGAGCCTTTCAAGTGTACCCTTGGGTCATATCCTTTTAATGACTCCTTAAATTTTGATTCAGGTATCTATTCATGATTCTGGCAGACAGATCTTCTGATCCCTTGACTCTAATAATTGGGCTAGCTTTGCACGATCAGTCTCATGCTTCAGGCCTCTCCTTGAATGGGGCCTTTCTGCTTGCAGCTTTTCTGCTTCTCCTAGAATATCAGGGAGTTTTTAGTTTTGGAGGACTCTAGGGCTCAGCCCATGTGAGGAGTGGAGAGATGTATAGGTTTAAGGAATGCCATCTCTATACCCTTGAGACTAGGAATGATTTCATTCATTATATTTATATGCTTGGTACCTTGTGCAGTGATTGGTAAATAGTAAGTGCTCAATACATGGTTAATAGTACAAAGGGTTTTTATCTATCCTTTTGTAAACTTGACAATAAAGCCCTGTATTCTAACTTATTTCATCTTAACCCTTTCTCTTAACTCTCTAGTAAAACTTTCTACTTCTGACCTTGTCTGATTTGGAATAAGGGAAGATTTCACAAAAGCTCTAGACTGAGAGTCAAGGGGAAAGATCATGGATCCTCAGATATCAGGATTAGCTGGCAGCTGCCTATAGGAGAAAGGAGAAAGGAAGGTTAGGTCCTGCATTAGGTCCCAGAGGCATTTTCCCCCACTTAGTCATACTCTAACCTCACTTCCTCCCCAGATCATTATAACATTTGGCCCCGGGGTAAATAAAAATTTGAAAGAGATGAGGACATGGTTCAAGCATAGGTTACATGCCAATTTATCTTCTTACATATATTGAATCTATGTGATTCAATAATTCTCCCAGTAGTGTCAAGCGTTTACACTCAATAGTCACATAAAGCTTGTTCTCCAAAAGCTTGTAATCCAAAAAGAATCAAAATGATATGACACACAAATGAATGTAATAAAAGGAAGCTATCCCAAACAGAATTCATTTTCTCCTCCCTCTCTTTCTGATAGCTAACCATTTATCAAATTTCTTTCTTTTTTATCCTTCAAGTTACTCAGATTTGAAATCTTGGAGTTCTTTTTGACTTTCCTTTTCTTCTTCCTCACCTCCTATATCCTTTCTTGGATTTCTTTTTGCCTTTCCCATTTTTCTTCCTCACCCTCTTACTTATGTCCTCTCTTGAAGTTCTTTTTAACTTTCCTTTTCTTCTTCCTCACTTCCTATATCCTTTCTTGGAGTTTTTTTTTTTTTTTTGCCTTTGCCTTTTATTTCTTTCTCACCTCCTGTATCCTTTCTTGGAGTTCTTTTTGCTTTTCCCTTTTTTCCTCACCTCCCATGTCCTTGCTTGGAGTTCTTTTTGACTTTCTTTTCCTTCTTTCTCACCTCCTATATCCAATCAGTTACCAAATCTGGTCAAGTCTGCCTTCACAATTTCTCTCACCTCCATTCTCTTCATCATCTTTCATCAACAAGGTCATCACCCTAGTTCAAGCTTTTATAGCATCTCTTATTATTTGTTCACCTAGACTATTGTAGTAGTTTCCTAACTGCTTTTCCTTCTTCAGGTCTCCATTTCCAATCCTATACCACATAGCTACCAAAATAATCTTTGAAAAGCACAGGTCTGTTTATCCTACTTCATGGCTCAAAACTGTTCGGTAGTTCTTTATCATTTCTTTGGCAAAATACAATATTTCACCATTGCCTTTAAAACTCTTTATATTCTGGCTCTAATTTAGTACACATATAAAACCTTTTGCAAACTTCATAGCTCTATATAGATGCTAGCTGTTGTTTTGGCTGCTGTTGGCATTATCATTTTTCTGGACTTTTCTTACAGCTCCTCTTTACACATCTACATTTCAGCTTAACTGGACCATTTCTGCTTACCACATTTGACATTCTGTCTCCCACCTCCATGCTTTACCATAGACATCCCTATAACAGTCTTCCTTCCCTTGCTTCCACATTTGGAAGGTATTTCTTCCTTCCAGTTTCCATTTAGAACACCCCTCTTCAAATTATCTTACATTTGCCCATGTGTTTTACTCCAAGGAAGTATAGGAGGATGGAAAGAGCACTGGCTTTGGAGGATTTGAGTTCACATGTTGCCTTTAATACTTGACTATGAAACTTCAGACAAGGCACTGGATCTTAGTTTTTTTCAAATTTAAAGTTAGAGGATTGTAGTAGATAGCCTCTTAAATGCTTTCTAACTCTAGCAATATGATGCCCCAATCCAAAATAGAATGTTAGCTCCTTGAAGTCCAGGACTGTTCTTCATTGTTATTTTTGTATCACAAGTGTCTTGCACAATATGTGTTTGTTGAATCTAATTGGATGAAGAGGCATAGGAGGCTCAGTGCTCTGAGAAATTGGAAGAGAGAGGACTTCTGCAATACAATCAGGTCATAATCTGGTAAAAGTGGGGTAATGTTGCATCAAGCAGCTTTGTCTTTCTATTTATGACTTTTGGGAGCAAAAAAAAATGTTCCCACAACCCACAGGACAGATTCACCCATGAAACACCATATAAGACAATGAAGTAGGGGGGGCGGAGCCAAGATGGCGGAGTAGAAACAGCTCATCCAAGCCAATCTGCCCCCACATTCCCCCCAAATGATGTAAAAGGGGATTCTGAACAACTTCTGGAGCCCCAGCACCCACAGAACGACACAGAGAAGCTAAACTCCCGCTGAGGACAGCCCAGCAGCCCTGCAGGAAGGACCAGCGCAGCGGTCTGGGAGCTGGCAGCGTGCAGCCCGCAGAGCGCAGGAGCTGAGCCAAGCCGAGCCCAGGTCCGCATAAGCCGAGGTTTTAGCCCCAGGGCGGCAGGGCCAGCAGCCAGCTGGAAGAACCCCAGAACACCAGGAGCTGTGGCAACTCCAGAATTATCAACATAGACTTGCCTGGGACAAAGTAAGAGGTTAGTGTCCTATGGACTTTGGGACTGGTATTAGGGAATGCATTGGCTCCCTCCCCTGGGGGCTAGAAGCCGCTGAGGACAAACGCCATTTTGTAGTTTTCAGAGGCAACTCCCACTCCCAGCCTGCAAATTTGTAGGGAGATCCAGCGATCAGTCTTGGGGGGTAATCGCTCTTGCTTTAACCTCCCTGGATCTGGATTGTGATCTAGGGTGGAAGTTGTGGGTGGGTTTACAGCTTGCCAGAAACGGAAGTTGCCCCCCACACGTTCGGGACGAAAATTCCTCTATCTGGCCTTAAAGCCATAGTGTGGCAACAAGCCCAAAAGTCAAGTAATTAAGTGGCAACATGCCAAGGCAAAGGAAACAGAAAAATGCAACCCTAGACTCCTATTTTGGGGGCATAGAGCAGGAAAAGGATTGTGAGGTCAGAAGTCCTGCTCCAAAAGCCCCAGGAGAAACCATGAGTGGGTTGCAGGCCATAGAGAACCTTAAGAAGGACTTTAAAAATCAAATAAGAGAAGTGGAGGAAAAATTGGAAAGAGAAATGAGAAGGATGCAGGAAAAGTATGAAATGAGGGTCAACAGCCTGACTGAGGAAAACAACACCTTAAAAAATAGACTAACTCAAATGGCAAAGGAGGCCCAAAAGGGCAATGAGGAGAAGAATGCCTTAAAAAGTCGAATTTGCCAGATGGAAAAAGAATCTCAAAAGTTCACTGGGGAGATTCATTCCTTCAGAGTTAGACTGGAGCAAATGGAAGCTAATGACTTTATGAGAAATCAAGATGCTGTTAAGCAGATCCAAACAAATGAAAGAATAGAAGGCAATGTGAAATATCTCATGGGAAAAACCACTGACCTGGAAAATAGATCCAGGAGAGACAATTAAAAATTATTGGACTACCTGAAAGCCATGATCAAAGAAAGAACCTAGAAATCACCCTTCAAGAAATTCTCAAGGAAAATTGCCCTGATGTTTTAGATCCAGAGGGCAAAATAGAGGTTGAAAGAATCCACAGATCACCTCCTGAAAAAGATCCCAAAAAGAAAACTCCCAGGAATATTATAGCCAGGTTCCAGAATCCCCAGATCAAGGAGAAAATACTCCAAGCAGCCAGGAAGAAACAATTTCAATATTGTGGAAACACAAGCAGAATAGCCCAGGACCTGGCGGCTTCTACACTGAGGGATCGAAGGGCATGGAATATGATATTCCAGAGGGCAAAAGAACTGGGAATGAACCCAAGGGTCACCCACCCAGCAAAACTGAGTATTTTGTTTCAGGGGAAAATATGGTCATTCAGTGGAATAGAGGACTTTCAAGCATTCTTGAGGAAAAACCAGAATTGAATAGAAAATTTGACATCCAGACACAAGAAGCAAGAGATGCCTGAGAAGGTAATCAGGGAAAAGAAATCAAAAGGAACTTATCAAAGTTGAACTATTTACATTCCTATATGGAAAAGCAATAACTGTGACTGATGATATCTTTCTCACTATGAAAATAATGGAAGAAGGGTGTGTGGTCATATGAATACATATGTGAATGTGTGTGTATATGGTTACAGTTATATATGGATAGAGGGCATAGGTTGAATTTGTTGGGAAGGGAGAATACTCAAGGGATGAAATTATGAGGTGAGAGAGGAAAGTGGCAAGAGGAGATGGGGAGAGACAGGGTAGTGTAAACTATCCCATGCAGAAGAAGCAAGGGGAAGTGGTTGCAAAGGAGGGGGAGAATAAGGAAGGCTAAAAAGGCAAAACCACATTCACATTGAATTTGGTTCAGGGAGAAAATGACATACATACTAAATGGGATATCTCAACCTGCAGCAGGATAGGGGGAAGGGGGATGAGAGGAGGGATGATGGATGGGAGGGCATCCTTGGGGTGAGGGGAGGTTGGAAGTACCCACTATAGAAGAGGGACAGGATCATGTAGGGAATGGACCAGGTGGGGGGTGGGATGAGTGGGAGGGAATTATAAGCAGCCTTGTACAATATATCTACTATGATAATGTTTTGCATAGCTAGACATGTACAACATATACTGAATTACTTATCTCCCAAGAGGGAATGGGTGACAAGGGAGGAAGGAAATGGATCTGAAATTTGAGGTCGTAACATTAAATGTTTCAAATATATATAAATACTATTATTAATACTCTTTTGCTTGTAATAGGGAGATAAGATGTGCAGGCATTGGGATGCAAAGACTCACCTTCCTCTAATGGAAAAGTCGATGGGGGTATGGGAGAGAGAAGATTGGAGGAAGCGATATCTTGTGGGATTACTGTTCTGGGAGGTTGGGTAGGGGAATAATGGGGGGAAAATGATTGTAACTCAAAATCTGGCGGAAATGAATGATGTAAAACAGAAGTTAATAAAGCATTTGTTTAAAAAAAAGACAATGAAGTAATGCTTCTGAGAAATAACCATCATCAACAATTCACTTATGGATAAGGAGTCCTTTTGGAAACATAATTTGTTCTAAATATGAGGAAGTATTTCTCTCCTATTTTCAGTCTGGATGGGAACCTAGTTTTTAACTGTTAAGAAATAAAAAAACTCAAAAACCAATTTTCCAATTAAAATGATGTGCTCCTAACTGTCAAATATGGAAATAGTCAGGATGCCAGTACAGGAGGGGTAATTAAACAATCAAAAAATAGTGATTCATTCAATGTCTACAGTGTTATTTGTACCAGGTTACTGTGTTATTCCCTAGGGATAGAAAACAGACATAAAACAGCCCTTGCTCTCAAGGAGGTTACATTCAGTCAAATGAGAGACAATAAAGTACTGGGTAATAGAAATAGTAGTCCCTTCAAAATTGAGAGTAATTTGACCTTTTATCTAATCAGACAAACCATTATCCTTTATCTTGAGTGCCATAATCATCATCATCATCATCATCATCATCATCATCATCATCATCATCATCATCATCATCATCATCATCATCATCATCATCAACAGCAATAGCAGCAGAAGCATCCTTAGCATTTATATGGGGCTTTACGACGTATAAAAATGCCTTATAAGTATTATCTCATTTGACTCTCATGGCACACCTGGGATATAGGTGCTGTTATTGTTTATCTGCAATTTACAGATAAGAAAACTATGACAGACAGAGTTTAAATGACTTGCCTAGTGTCACATAGCTTTTGAGTGGCTGAGGCTGGATTTCAACTCCTATCTTCCAGACTCCAGATCAAATGTTCTATTCATTTGTGTATCTAGCTGTACCATTTGGCTACCTTATTCAACCTTGATTGCCTCCCTCAGAAAATGAGGGAATGGTATGAGATCATTTCCAAGGTCTCTTCCTTGTCAATAACTTTACTTTTACTCAATAGGAGAAAAAGTAGTGCTCTGTATCTTGAGTCAGATGCCCTGAGTTCAAATCCTGGTTCTGCCACTTACGATCTATGATTTTTGTTGCCACATAACCTCTGAGTGTTCTTATCTATAAAATGAAATGCTTGACCTTACAAAGTTCCTCCACTTCTAGATCTTTGGTCCTATACCTTGGTAGGAAATAACCCAGATTCTAGTTCTATGTTGATCACTAACATACTATATGATCTAGAAAGCACATTGATAAAATAGAGAGTGGCCAGAGGAAATTGAGCAGGGGTGCAATGGGACTGGATTTAATTCCATACATGAATTGGCTAAAGGAGATGGATATGATTAACCCAGTCTAAATCGAGACTTAGTGGAGACTTGATTATTGTTTTCAAGGATTTGAAAGCCTATCATAGAGAAGAGGGAAATGAATTGGGTTTTTTTGGTCCCTCAGAGCAAAGCCAGGACAAATTAATTCAAGTTGGAAAGAAAAGCATTTAGAGTTGAGGTAAAGAAAATTTCCTCACAACTATCGAAGTCCCAAAGTGAAATTGGCCACTACAGGTGATAGTGGAGTGTGGAATGTGGAGTCTGCTGGAGCCAACTCACAAAGGTTCATGAGAGCCTTTTTTTAGTGTGAACATTTACACTTCAGAAATAAAAAGATGCAACAATCCACTCCATGATTCATTATATTCTTGATGTAGAAATCTAGTCTAAGTCTAGAGATAGAAAAAATGGTAATTATGCAGATGAAATTTAAAGGTGTGTCATTAGTACCTTTATTTCCCCGAGGATCTGGTTATTAAACATTTACCAACACACTCTTGGTTCTATCTCATTGGAGTATTAAAAAATAGGATTATAATTTGTTGGATAAGTTTTAGAGGACATTCTTTTTCAGTATGACCTTTGATCACCCTTCTAATGCTGAGATTCTATGACTCTTTAATCCAAAAGCTCAATTTACTCATCTGTAAAATAAGGAGGTTAGACTATGTTATGTCTACAATAGCTCCCATTGTTCACATTCCATACCTAAATATGACATTTTATTTTTAAAATATTTCATCTTTTCCCAATTACATGTAAAAACAATTTTTAACATTTTTTTTAAATTGAGCTCCATATTCTCTTTTCCTCCCTCTCCTTGTCCCTCCCTGATATGGTAAGCAATCTGATATAGCTTATACATGTGTAATCATGCAAAACATATTTCCATATTAGTCATGTTGTGAAAGATGACAGACCAAAAAAAAGAAAAAAGTGAAAAATATTATGCTTCAATCTGCATTCAGACTCCATAAGTTTTTCCTAGGGAAATGGATAGCATTTTTCATCATAAGTCCTTTGAAATTGCCTTAGATAGGCAGAGGCCTGGAAGATGACAGGGGCCGGCACAGAGGCCTGGACGAGGCAGGATCAGTGTGGTGGCAAGGTGACCCACCAACCACAAGGGCAATTGCCAGGACTATCACTGCGGGGCTGGGACTGGACAGAGCTGGCTATAGAACCCACAAAATGGCAGAGAGAACATAATCTTCTGCTGAAGACAGTCCAGCAGGCTGGCAGGAAGGGGCCAGTCCAGCACTCTGGGAGCTGAGTTCAGCCCCACATGAGCCAGAGGTTTTAGCATCAGGGTGGCCATAGCCAGCCGCCGACTGGAGGGACTTCATATCACCAGCAGCTGTGGTGGTTTGCAGAATTATCAAGCCATAGATACTAAGGACAAAGTAAGAGGTCAGTGCAGTGTAGACTTTGGGATCTGGGAATTCAGGAATACAGTTGGCCTTTGCTTCAGCTGTGCAGTCACTGCCACATAGCTGCTTCAAAGCCCCTGACCTGCAGATTGCAAGGGGACCAAGCAACCAGCCTGAGGGGTAATTGCTCTTGCTTTAACCTGATTGGGTCTAGATTGCAATGTAGGGTGGAGGTCCTAGGGTTCGTGACCAGTTTGCCAGAGTGTGTGGAGGCTTCAGAGCAGGCACCCAGCTAATAGCTCCAGCAGCTGAGAAAACCCCAGCAATTTGGGACAAAGATCCCCACTCTGGTAGCAGAGTTTTACTGTAGCAAAAAGCTCAGAAGTCAAGTAATTGAGTGGCAACATGAGCAAATGAGAGAAACAAGGCAAGAGCACAGTGATCCAATTTTGGACTCCTTTTTTGAGGACAAAAGGACCAAAGCATGGAACAGGAGGAAGACAGCAATGTCAGAACTCCTGCACCAGGAGCTTCCAAGAAAAGAATAAGCTGCTTACAGGCCATAGAGGAGCTTAAGAAGGATTTTGAAAATCAAATAAGAAAAGTGGAGGAAAAATTAGGAAGAGAAATGAGAATGATGCAAGAAAATTATAAAATGAGAGTCAACAACCTGAATGAAGAAAATGACACCTTAAAAAATAGACTAACTCAGATGGCAAAACAGGCTCAAAAAGACAATGAGGAGAAGAATGCCTTAAAAAGCCAAATTTGCCAGATGGAAAAAGAATCTCAAAAGATCAATGAAGAGAATCAATCCTTCAGAATTTGATGGGAGCAAATGGAAGCTAGCGACTTTATGAGAAATCAAGACACTAGTAAACAGATCCAAACAAATGAAAATATAGAAGGCAATGTGAAATATCTCATTGAAAAAAAACACTGACCTGGAGAATAGATCCAGGAGAGATAATTTAAAAATTATTGGACTACCTGAAAGCCATGATCAAAAAAAGAACATAGAAATCATCGAGGAAAATTGCCCTGATGTTTTAGAACCAGAGGGCAAAATAGAGTTTGAAAGAATCCACCAATCACCTCCTGAAAAAGGTCCCCAAAAGAAAACTCCTAGGAATATTATAGCCAGGATCTGGAGTTCCTGGATCAAGCAGAAATATTACAAGCAGCCAGGAAGAAACAGTTTGAATACTGTAGAAACACAATCAGGATAACATAGGATCTGGTTGCTTCTACACTGAGGGATTGAAAGGCTTGGAACATGATATTCTGCAGGTCAAAGGAACTAGGATTAAAACCAAGAATCACTTACCCCACAAAACTAAGCATTATGTTTCAGGGAAAAATATGGTCATTCAATGGAACAGAGGGATTTCAAGCATTTTGATGAAAAAAAAAACAGTTGAATAGAAAATTTGACATTCAATTACAAGAAGCAAGAGATGCATGACAAGGTAAACAGGGAAAAGAAATCATAAGGAACTTATCAAAGTTGAACTACTTACATTCATACATGGAAAAACAATAAGCGTAATTTATGAAACTTTTCTCAGTATAAGAATAAATGAAGGCAATAGAAATGTATATACATATGTATGTATGTGTGTATGTATGTATTCATACATATATATCTATATAGGAGAGTATATGGGCATATGAATGCATATGTGAGGATGTGTATATATGTGTACAGGTATATGTAGACAGACGGTACAAGAACAGTTGAATAGGAAGGGATGATACTTAAAAGGTGAAATTAAGAGGTGAGAGAGGAATATAATGACAGGAGATGGGGAGAGACAGAATGGGGTGTACTATTTTATATGGAAGAGGTAAGGGAAAACTGTTACAATGGAAGGCAAGAACAGGGAGGCAAAAGAGAATGAGTCAACCCTATTCTCAATGAATTTGTCTTAGGGAAGGAATCACATACACACTAAATAGGGTATTTCACTCTACAGGAGAGTAGGGGGGAAGGGGTTGAAATGGATGTGATAGAAGGGAGGGCGGGCTGGGAGGGAGGGAAGTTGGAAGCACCCACTTTTGAAAAGTGACAGGATCAAAGTAGAAAATAGGACAAGTGGGGGGGTGGGATGGTATGGAGGGAAATATAGTCAGTCTTTTACAATATATCCACTATGGAAATGTTTTGCATGGCTACATATGTACAGCCTATGTTGAACTGCTTGTCTTCCCAGTAAGTATGGGTGACAAGGGAGGGAGGGAAGGAATCTGGAATTCAAAGGTTTAAAATCAAATGTTTAAAAAATGTATTGTTATTGTTATTATTATTATTATTTTACATGTAACTGGGGAATAAGATATACAGGCATTGGGGCATAGAGATCCACCATGCCCTACTGGAAAGTCAGAGGGGGGATGGGGGAAGACATAGGAGAGAGAAGATTGGGGGAGGGGATATTCAGTGGAATCGCTGTTTTGGGGTGGTGGGTAGGGGAAAATGGGGAGAAAATTTGTAACTCAAAATCTTATGGAAATGAATGATATAAAGTAAAAAAAATTAATTTAATTTAAAAAAGAAATTGCCTTAGACCACTGTATTGCTGAGAATAGCTAAATCATTCACAGTTCTTCATCACTCAATGTTAATATAACTATTTGAAATGTGCTCCTGTTTCTGTTCACTTCACTTTGCATCAGTTCATGTAAGTTTTTCCAGGTTTTTCTTTAAGCATCTTTCTTGTTATTTCTTAGAGCGTTATAGTATTCCATCACAATCATATACCACAACTTGTTCAGTTATTCTCAAATTAATGGACACTTCTTACTTCCAAGTCTTTGCCACCTCAAAAATAGTATAAATATTTTTGCACAAATAGGTGTCTTTCCCTCCCCCCTGCCATTTTTAAATTCCTTGGGATACAGACCTAGTAGTGTATTGCCAAATCAAAGGGTGTGCACAGTTTTTGAAAAATGAGGCTTTTATTGGAGGTACTTGCTGCAAAAATTGTTTTCCAGTTTTCTGCTTTCCTTCTAATCTATGTTGCTTTGGTCTTATTTGAGCAAAACCTTATTAATTTAATCAAAATTATCCATTCTACATCTCACAATGCTCTCTCTATCTTGTTTGGTCATAAATTCTTCACCTTTTTATAGATCTGACAGGTAAACTATTCCTTGCTCTCCTAATTTGTTTTTGGTATCACCCTTTATGTATAAATCATGTACCCATTTTGGACTTATCTAGGTATACAATGTAATAAATATGCTTTTCTAGAGATACAATATGTATTTTATCTTATTTTTTAATGTAAATGTGCTCAACTCTTGGGTATCCATTTGAATCAAGGGAAACAATAGTATATGTAATTCCAAATAGTTTATTCTTAATAACATTTAATGAATTACAGAGCATTCACTAAAAAAAAAAAATCCTGTACGGCATGCCTTAGGAGTATCATGATTTCTATAGCAAGTAATTTGTAACTGGAGGCCAGGTCACTTGGCTTTGGTCCCACGTTCTTCCTATTACATCAAGTGGTATCTCATAAATAGTCATAATTTAGGAGTCATCTATATTTAATTTTCCACTAAATTATATGATGTTCCCCAGAACTTCTTTTCTTATTGATAAAGTTTCAGAGCCCTTTCCTGAGTGAAAGGGAATGATCTCAGAAGACCCAATCAGGCAGGCAGGGAGGCAGGCAGCAACAGCTGTAATTGAGGTCCACTTTGTCATCAAGCCTTTCACATAAGTTTCTCATCGTCACATTAGGTCCTCACAATAAGCCTGTGGAACAGGTATTGAGGGTCTTCACATCCTGATTTTTAGATGAGACAACTGGGGAAATACCCTGCCTATTGTTGGCATAAACATACAAGGTGTACACAGGGAAAAACACACAGGACAGACCTTCCTGATTCCTTTTCCAGGGTTGGAGACAACCTGGAAAAACAAAAACAAACAAAAAAGACATACATGGAAGGGAAGCTTCCTTTAGAGCTCAGGCTGTGAGGTCTTGCTGTTAAGATAGTCCCGTCTTGCAGTTTTTCTGATTCCCTTCTATTCAATTACTCAGTTGGGGCAGAATTATGGGACTAGTTTAAAGGAAACATAAGCAACATCTCATTGTTTCTCACCTCTTACACACAGACTAGCTAATTGCAGCTTCTATTAAGGTGCTTTTGTTGAACTCTATTATCTTTTGATTAGCTTAATATTAAATATTTGTAGTTTCTGAGCATGAGCCTGCTGAGGAAGGAGAAAGAGGCATGGAAATATGATTGAGAAAGAAGGGAAGTCAAGAAAGAAAGAAGTCAAAATGCCATTTAAGATCCGTACAATTTTTACTCAGTGTGAATATTTCTCTGTGTGTGTTTGGGTGGGGGTGGTCCTCTACTATATGCTCTTACATAACACTTTCCTAGTTTAGCCCATAAGAATTTTTTTGGCCAGGATTTTCCTGCATTTCAGAAACACATAAGTGCTAGAATAAAATAAATGAAAGCCTCCCAAACTTTTTTCCTCATAAATAATTAATTGCCTCAGAACTATGGAGAATCAACCTCTTCTTGTGAGATTAATGAAAATGGTGATGATAGATACCATTTATATCACACTTAAATGCTTGCAAAGCCCTTTTCTGACTATAAGCCTGAGTGGTAGGCAGTATAAATGTTGTTATCAACATTTTTGAAATGAGGAAACTGAGTCTCAAAGAGGTAAAGTTACTTGCCACTCAACAAGTGTCAGAGGTGGTATTTGGACCTAGGTTCTCCTGGCACTCAGCTTCTTGTTACTTTTCCTAATGTAGACAGCTATGTCCTCATTGGTTGATCATATTTCTGAATGGCACTGAATTGTTAGTGAATAATTCAATTCAGTTGAATTGACAAACTCTCCAAGTCTCAATTGGAAGAAACCTCAGAAGTCATATAGTATAATCGATGCCTATGGAAGAGCTCTCTCTACAACATCCTTAAATAGTGGTTTTCAAACTTTAGTTTGAAGACCTTGAATGAGAGGGTACCAGCCTCCCAAATGAATTTAAATTATTTGATTCAATTCTGCCCAACCAATGTTTCAAAGAACCTACTTTGTGAAAGACATTATGCTAATCAGGGAACCTTGAGGTCACATGTGGTCTTCTAGGTCCTCAAGTTTGACTCTTTGACTGGATCCAAACTTCACAATACAAACCCCCTTAATAAAAGGATTTGTTATGTAAAACTTGGACTCGTTAAAAGGTTGAATCCAAGGACCTAGAAGGCCACTTGTGATTTTGAGGATACAAGTTCCCCACCCCTGTGCTAGGTGCTACAGATATAAAACTGGAAAATGACCTAGTGCCTACCTCTAAGGAAAGATATAATACAATCTAGTGGTGAGAGAAAGCAAACAAGTAACTATAATACAAGCTATAAAATGATTCAGCATAATTATCCAGTAAGATTAAGAGAGTGGTTATCAATTTTAGCTCCACTCTATTATGAAGGATCAAGAGAAGGCTTCTTGGAGTAGCTGTACTTTGAACACTTGACCTCATCCAAACAGGAAATACTGCCTGATGTTTTCAGTCATCCATTTCATAGGAAAATAGTTCTCAGGGGAACAAAGAGAATTTGACTTGTGACTATCAGGCTGTTATAAGTGAAACCCAACTTAACCTTTCCAGTTATTGCTGAGATTGGTAAGGTTAGTGGCCCTGGGAGGATAGACTAGAGGCAACATGGCATAAAGAACCTGGAATAAGAAAGGCTTGGGTTTAAAATTTAACCTTGGACACCTACTAGCTTTGTGCTCTTGGGCAAGTCATTTACTTGGTGGGAGGAGTCTTCATTTTCATAATCTGTTAAATTAGGGAGCTGGGCTTGAGGATCTCTAATGTGGAGGTAGAGTTCTATATCTATTAACCTATGACTGATTCAACATCCTTGAGGCAGACCATTGCATGTTGGGAAGAATACTTGATCTTGCGATAGAGGACATTGAATCTAGGTATTTGCTCTGTTCCATATAACCTATGTGACCTAGGTCTAAGGTTCCTCATTTACAAATTAAGGAAGTTGAACGAGATTATCTCTAAGGTCCTTTGGGCTGCAAATCCTATAAGGATATCCTATCCAAACCTGTGCTCCTTCACTTCTGTGCTATGCTTCACTGAAGGGCCTGGGGAGGAAATAGGACATGATGTCCTAGGACTGCAGTGTATTGAGTTGAACAAGAACATTTTTCTTGGCCAAGGGGTTTCTGTTGATGAAGTCTATTTCACAATATCATTTTCTGATTTTGGGTGGAACACAGCTTGTCCTGGAAAGGGTAGTGCATGAGGAGGGGGAAGGGCCTAGCTCATGTGATAATTCTGCATCCTAAACCTTTTTACTCTGTGAGAAGAAAAAACCCTGTCTCAAATTTTTAAGAGTTGACTGAGTGAACACCAATATGGCACTATATGATTGGAACTTGTTTTTTTTAACCATACTTACTCCCTGGATGATTGTGGTCACATATTGGACACACCCCTGTGTTGAGGCAAAAAAGTGATCATCCAGTGAACAAAGTTTATTAAAATTTATTTTCCAGCTTTCTTGTCCCTTTCCTCCCATCAATTTTTCTGCCTCTTCTGATGCTTGACTTCTTTATTGCTCTCTCAGGTTTTTCTTTTTCTTCTCTTCCTCCTCCTTCTCTTTCTTCTCTTCCTTTCTCCATCATAAGACTTGGCAGAACTTTCAGCCAAGGAGAGTCAAAGATACCCAGTCTTAAAAAAATATTAGCAATATTTACATGAATTCAGAGGGATCTGTGACTTCCTAGGTATCAAGAACTTCCTCTATCAAAGCGGATTGTAGCTTATCTTTGGCAATAAAGACAAATTGTAGGTTATTTGCCTTAAGTAATCAGAGGTTACAAGATTTATCTAGGATTACACAGCTGGTGTCAGGAACAGGATCTGAACTCAAGTTACCCTTTTTCCAAACTAGCATGGAAATCCCCTATGAATGAATGAAGAGGTATTTATCTAGTTCTTCTTATATGCCAAACATTATCCTTAATATTGGGTATACAAAGATGAACAACAAGCATACCCTGCCCTGAATAAGCCTATATTTTCTCATAGAAGAAAGCAATCTGATCAAATTGTTACGTTTTCCTTTTATTGAGAATGAATTTGCCTCCCCCCAACATCCACCCATTATTCCTAATTTTTCCCTCTTTAGCAAGGCAGTCTGAGTCATCTCTTCAGACTTCAACAAAAGTTTGTTTCATGAAATCACAGTAAGAGAAGCTGGAATGGAGCATTGAGATTCTTTCCTACAACCCTTTCATTTTCTTCATGAGAAAAAAGGAGAATCAGAGATGCCAAATGATTTACTTGCCCAAGGTTGTATGGGTAGCAATTAATAGAAATTGAGATTTGAACCCAGGTCTGATTTGAACTATAGGTTCACAAGATCTAGGGCCAAAAGAAACTATTGGGGTTGACCAATCAATAGACACTGTGCATATTCTGCCCTCCCAGAGTTTACATTAAAATGATAGAGTATACACACACATACACACATGTGTTTATATACATGTATATACACATTTATATACATATATACACATACATACACACACGCATACAAGAAACACTCACATTCAATGGAAGACAACCTCAGAAAGGAAGGAATTAGCAGGTGAGGGGACTGGGATATCCCTCCTACTGATGGTGGCATATTTTTGTTGTCTTGGAGGAAGTCAGAGAGATTCTATTAGGTGACTAAAGGACAATATTTCAGGTATACATTTAAAATACCAGAGCATGGATATAGGACATAAAGTAATATGTAAGGAAGAGGAAAGTAGGTCAGTATAACTGGACCACAGAGATCATGAAGAGGAATAATGTGTTAAAGGATTGAAATGCTACAGAAGGGCCCAGGTTGTAAAACACTGGAAACTCCAGAGCAGTTTTTATTTTATACCATATGTAACAGAAAGCTCCTGGAATTTATTGAATAATATGTGGTGATATTTTTGTTCAGTCATTTCAGTTGTGTCCAACTCTTTGTGACCCCATTTGGGATTTTCTTGACAAAGATCCTGGAGTGGTCTGGCATTTCTGGTGACATAGGGACACAGATTTAAAGATAGAAGGCACCTTAAAGGCCATCTATCCCAATGTGATTAGACCTATGCTTTAGAGAAAAATTACTCTGGAAACTCTGTGAAGGATAGATTGGAATGGGGAGAGGTCTGAGGAAGGTAGAGAAATTAGGAGGCTATTGTGCAGTCCAGGCAAAAAGCAATGAAGGCCTGAAGTAGTTATCACCCTACTTGTAAGGTATTTAGAGAAAAGGAGACTTACTTGGGAGATATTAAAGAGAAAGAAAAGGTAAGTTTTAGTGACTGATTGGATATCTGAGGTGAGTGAGAATGAGGAATTGAAAATGACACCAAGGTTGCAAATCCTGGTGACTGGAAGGATGCTGGTGCCTGAAAGAGTGATAGGGAAGGTGAGAAGAAGGATGAGTTTTAGGATAAAAAAATATAACGAGTCTTGTTTTGGACATAATTGAGTTTGAAATGTCTAATGGACATCTAGTTCGAAATGTCTGCTAGTTAGTTGTTGATTCAGGACTGGAGCTCAGTAGAGAAAAATTTTGTTTGTATTGTCTTTCCTGGTCCCTTCAGTTGGAAGGGATTCATTCCCCTGCTAAATTTTATGACAGGGAAAGTAGACCAAGAAATTAGTCCTTCTAGTAGCAGATGAGAAAAACAGTGGGGGAGAAATAAAGAAGGACAGAGCTGAAGGGAAAGTAGGGAGAGGAGCCTTCTCTTCCTCTCTGGTTAAAATGGAATTCAGAGCATTTGATCAAATGGTAATGACTCACATTGGGATTAGATATTTTATGTTAGGAAAACCAAAATCTGATGAGGCACTTAGTGATTTACTCATTCACTCAGCACATATCCAGTGAGGACCAGCCATAGGTATGTAAGAACTAGTCCTAGGTATGGTAGAGGATATAATTCTGACCAACACATAACTCCTGCCTTCACAGAGCTTACTCTTTGGAAGGTGGTAGTGGTTGCCAATGATAGTTTCTGGGTCACTTTAGTAGCCTGGATCTTGAATAAATCTTTTGATAATTAGAAAGATTTGTAAATGTGCTGAGTCATTTGGCAAGAGCTGAGAAGGAGCCCAAATGACCAGCTGAGGTTGTATGCTATATAGTTTTTATTTTTGCTTTTTATAAGCATTGAGGAGCATTCGTAGGAGTCACTGGGAGGGTTGCGTGTGAGCTATCCTTAATGGGAAGCCTAGTTCTAATTTATTATAAACAGTGTAAAGGAGGATGGGTGATGTCATGGCAAAGCAATGAATGAGTGTGAGGACCATTTTTAAGTTGGAAGTTTGGATGGAAAAGTTCTTAGCATATGTGTAAGCTAGTTTTAGATGAGAAGGGGCTGTGCATAGGAAGAAAAAGGATAAATAGAAGGAGGAAATGGAGGAGGAGGAAAAGGGGAAGGGAAAGGGAAAGAAAGAAGGAAGATTTGAGCCATTATTTGCTGAATTTTAGAAATGCAAACGAGATGTCTCTGGAAACCAATAGCCCTTGAGTACTGAATCTTTCCTCAAGTGTATTGGCTATCTCTCTCTTTTTAATGGAATCTGTCAGTTTGGTAAGGGATGATATAGATCACAGGATAGCAATATCTTTTTGAGGTCATCTAGTCCAACACTCACCCTCCTTTATTTTACTAATGAAGAAAATGAGACGTTGTACTTATGAAAGAATAGGTTTCATTGGAAGGAGAAATACTTTTAGCTATCTGTTATTGATAACTCAGTATGAAGGAGAAATATGAGAATGCATTTTGATAAAAGAATAAGCATTTATTAAGTGCCTACTCTATGCCAGGTATTGTATACTTTACAAGTATTATCTCATTTGATCCTTACAACAACCCTGTGAGGTAGGTGCAATTATTATCCCTGATTTTACAGTTTAGGAAACTGAGGAAGATAGAGGTTAAGTAACTTAACCAGGATCCTATAGCTAAGTAGTGTCTGTGGCTGCATTTGAACTCAAGTCTTTCTAACATCAGGGTCATAGGTCTATCCACTGTGCCACCTATCTGGAAGGGTAACAAGGATATAAGAAGGTTTCTTGAGAATGAGAAATATTTCATTTATGTCTTTTTATCTCTAGCACCAAGCACAGTGCCCAGTACATACTCAGAATTTAATACATGCTAGTCATTTGATTGATTAATTATAATAATATTTTATAGCAATATTAAAAGCTGTTTCAATGCAATATTTCATCTATTTTGATCTAAACAATAACCAGGTTTTATAGATGAGAAAACTGGGTTGCTTAACTTCCAGGGAATGACTTGACTAAGGTCAAAGAGATAATAAGCAGTAGAGTTGGCACTGGGACCCAGGTCTTTTGACTCTGAGTTCAGAACATTTTGTATTACACCACAGTAAAAAACAAAGGAGAGTACTGGGTGCAGAGGGAGTTTGAGAATAAGGGGTCAACAAGGTTTGAAAGGTACAAAAGGGAAGGTTGGCACTGGAAACAAACCTGGCCAATCTCACCATTTCACCTAGAGTCAGCTTTGATGTTGAACCATGTTTTACTGTAATTATTGTCTCAGACTGGAAGGAGATAACAAATCTCTAGAAGTGTGATTGATAATGTTTGAATTTGTTTAAGGTTCAAGAAATTGAATTGACTCTCAGAGGATGATAAAAAGTTATCAATTTTTTCCTTTTTCTGATTTTAGATTCTTCTTATTCAGCACTTTGTGCAGAATGGGAGGTTTGATATTTAAGTCCTTGCTAATCCCCTGTTGTCAAATGTGAGGCTCCTAGCAGCAGTTTTGTCATTATGCTATATAAATTCAGGTCATTACTGGTTATCAACTTGACTACAAGAGCTCAAAGCCAAGTACTATTGATCCAAGTGCAAGAGATAAGCCAGAAGGACTTAGTGGTTATATTATTAACTAACAAGAGGCTCCTTGGAGCTCAAGGTTCCTTTCTACAACAGTGGTGTTAGCTTTTGTGAGCACCGTTGCCATTTATCTCATCCATAAAAGCAAACTAGATAATTGTGAGGGCAAAAATTGGCCACTGCTAAAGAGTCAAATGTTCATTTTATTATGATCATTGAACTGAAAAGGAGATGACCATTGTTGGCCTACCGTCTTTCTAAATGGAAGAAGTGGAAGAGGGTGAGAAGGGAAAAGAAGGAGAAAGAGGAGGGAAAAGGGGGACAGAGGAGGATAAAGAGAAGTTGGGGTAAAGGGAGAGAGGAGAAAGAGAAGAAAGAGAAAGGGGAGGAGAAATTAGAAGAAAAGAGGAAGAAAAAGAGAAAAAAGAATGAGAAGAATGAGAAGAAGAAAAGAAGGAAGAAGAGGATTAGCAGGCAGAGCAGGAGCAGGAACAGGAGGAACAGGGAGAGCAGGAGGAGCAGGAGGAGAAAAAGACAAGATGACACTAAGAGGGAAAGGAAGAGGAGGAGGAAGAGAAGAAAGAATAGGAAAAGAAAGAGTAGAAAAAGAAAAAAATGGTGATGGATAGGGAGGGAGACAGAAAAGGGAAGATGAGTAAGAGGAAAAGAAGAAGCAGGGAGGCACCTTGATGATCCCTATTCTGAAGGCATAAGGTATGAAAATCCCAATAAGCTTTAACAATGTATTTAACAAGATCCGTTGTTTGATTTTGTTTAACTGCCATGACATAACTAAAGAGCCGAAGGGGAAGTGACTGATTATGTTGTGCCATACTGCTTTCACAACTGGCACTAATTTTCTCCTTTTGATTATTTCTACATAACAAAGTGAGGAGGAGAATTGGCAATTTTTTAGATTAATGGAGATAGCCAATCAGGATATTAAGATGATTTAGTCTTCAGAGAAAATGATTCACTCATTATGGGGAGGTGGTGGTAGGTTGGAGGAAGTATTTAATTATTTTGTTGTAGCCAATGTCCATAAGCTTAAACATAGTGTATGCTGCAAGTTCACCTCTTCCCTTAGTGTAAATTCATATCTAGACTTAGCATCTGAAGAAGACAGATGTCAAAAATATTCTTGTCCAACTTGAGACTAGTAGCTTAAGAACATTCTGTTGACATAACTTTTTAACTGGAAAACTTTGATTTATTCCTTACCAAAACTAGCCCTCCTACATGTATACTTGATTTTATCCCTTTTCATTTTCTCCATCAGATTAACGCATCATCTCCATTATCTTTCTAATATCCTACCTATCTAAATCTCCTTTTTCCTCCCTTGCTGCCTACAAAAACACTCATATCATTTCTATCCTTTAAACATAAAAATAAACTTAACATCATCTGAGCATCCTTACTATTGTAATACTATAGCTATTTGTTGTATTGCTCTCCTCCCTTTCTTAGCCAAATTTTAAAAAGGCATCTACACTAGGTGACTATACTTTCTGTCCTCTTTTGTAAGACTCCTGCAATCTGACATCAAATGCAATAATTCATCTGAAACGGTTATCTCCAAAGTTACCAAAGGTTTCTTTTTTTTTCCTTTTTTTCTTTTCCAAATGCTTTATTAACTTCTGGTTTACATCATTCATATCCATCAGATTTTGAGTTAAAATTTTTCCCATTTTCCCCCTACCCACCACCCCAGAATAACAGTCATACAGGATATCCCCTCATCCAATCTGCTCTCTCCCATCTCTTCTCCCATACCCCCTTCAACTTTTCCAATAGGGCGAGGTGAATCCCCATGCTCCATTGCCTGCACGTCTTATCTCTCAATTATATGCAAAATAGTATTAATCATAGTATTTATATATTTTAAAAAATTGATTTTAAAAGGAAGATAAGCAACTCAGTATATGCTGTACATGTATAGCTATGCAAAACATTACCCTAGTAGATATATTATAAAATATTGACTATATTTCCCTCCCTCCCATCCCACCTTCCACCTTGTCCACTCCTCATCTTGATCCTGTCCCTTTTCAAAAGTGGGTGCTTCCAACATCCCTCCCCCCAGCCCGCCCTCCCCTCCACCACCTTCCCCCATCCCCCTCTCCCCCACACTCCTGTAGGGTGGGACACCCTATTTAGTTTGCATGTCATTCTCTCCCTGGTCCAAATTCAATGAGAATAAGGTTTTGCCTTTTTGCCTTCTTGTTCTTCCCCTCCCCTGCAACCACCTTCCCCTGCCTCCTCTACATGAGACAGTTCACCCCATTGTCTCTCCCCATTCCCCCTCACCACATTACTCTCTCATCTCATAATCTCACCTTTTAAGTATCATCCCTTCCTATTAAATTCGACCTGTGCCCTCTATCTATGTATACCTGAAAACATATATACACACATTCACATATGTATTCATATGCCCATATACCCTTCAACTATTTTCATACTGAGAAAAGTTTCATCAGTTACAGTTATTGTTTTTCCCTGTAGGAATGTAAATAGTTCTACTTTGATAAGTTTCTTTTGATTTCTTTTCCCTGTTGATCTTCTCAAGCATCTCTTGCTTCTTGTATCTGAATGTCAAATTTTCTATTCAACTCTGGTTTTTTCCTCAAGAATGCTTGAAAGTCCTCTATTCCACTGAATAACCAAATTTTCTCCTGAAACATGATACTCAGTTTTGCTGGGTAGGTGATTCTTGGTTTTAATCCCAGGTCCTTTGCCGATATTCCATGCCCTTCGATCCCTCAGTGTAGAAGCTGCCAGATCCTGTGTTAACTAGATTATGTTTCCACAATATTGAAATTGTTTCTTCCTGGCTGCTTGTAACATTCTCTCCTTGATCTGGGAATTCTGGAACCTGGCTACAATATTCCTAGGAGTTTTCTTTTTGGGATCTTTTTTAGGAGGTGATTTATGGATTCTTTTAACCTCTATTTTGCCCTCTGGATCTGAAATATCAGGGCAATATTCCCTGAGAATTTCTTGAAGGATGATTTCTAGATTCTTTCTTCGATCATGGCTTTCAGGTAGTCCAATAATTTTTAGAATGTCTTTCCTGGATCTATTTTCCAGGTCAGTGGTTTTTCCCATGAGATATTTCACATTGCCTTCTATTCTTTCATTTGTTTGTATCTGCTTAATAGCATCTTGATTTCTCATAAAGTCACTAGCTTCCATTTGCTCCAGGCTAATTCTGAAGGAATGAATCTCCCCAGTGAGCTTTTGAGATTCTTTTTCCATCTGGCAAATTCAGCTTTTTAAGGCATTCTTCTCCTCATTGCCTTTCTGAGCCTCTTTTGCCATTTGAGTTAGTCTATTTTTTAAGGTGTTGTTTTCCTCAGTCAGGCTGTTGACTGTCATTTCATGCTTTTCTTGCATCTTTCTCATTTCTCTTCCCGATTTTCCCCCCACTTCTCTAATCTGCTTCTTAAGGTCCTCTATGGCCTGTAACCTGCTCATGTTTTCATTTGGAGCTTTTGGTGCAGGAGTTCTGACCTCCCAGTCCTCCTCCTGTTCTATGCTTTGATCCTCTTTGCCCCCCAAATAGGAGTCTAATGTTGCATTTTTCTGTTTATTTTATTTTCTTTGCCTAGGCATGTTGCCACTTAATTACTTGATTTTGGGCTTGTTGCCACAGTAGGACTTTGCCACCAGCCAGGGGAACTTCTGTCCCAAACACTGGGCTTTTCTTAACTTTTGGAGGTATTAGTTGGGTGGCCTCTGTGAAGCCTCCACACACTCTGGCAAGCTGGTCACACACCCCAAGACCTCCACCCCAGACTGCAATCCAGATCCAAGAAGGGTAAAGCAAGAGTGCTTACCCCCTAGACTGGTCGCTGGATCACCCTACAGTTCACAGGCCAAGAGCTGAAGCTGCAATGTGGCAATGTGGCACAAGCTGTGTTGGCTTCTCAGCAGCTTCTCGCCCCCAGGGGAAGAAGCCAATGCATTCTCCCTACCAGTCCCAAAGTCCATAGGGCACTAACCTCTCACTTTGTCCTAGGCATCTATGTGTTGATAATTCTGGAAATGCCACAGCTCCTGGCGCTCTGGTATCCCTCCAGCTGACTGCTGGTCTGGCCTCCTGGCCAGAATACTGCGCTGGTGGCTCCCAGAGCATTGTGCTAGCTGCTCCCTGCCAGGCTGCCAGGCTGTCCTCAGCAGGAGGTTAGCTTCTCTGTGTCATTTTGTGGGTTCTGGAGCTCCAGAGGTCATTCAGAGTCCCCCTTTTACACAATTTTTAAGTGGAGTGGATTGGAGCTCCAAAGGAGTGCTGTTTTTACTCCACCATCTTGACTCCGCCCCCACCAAAGGTTTCTTAATTGTCAAATCTAATTAGTTTTTCAATTTTTTTTCAATCTACTTCTATTGGATACTAGTTTTCTTTGAAAAAGTCTTTTTGTTTCTACCTTCACACCATTTTTTTGGTGTAGTACTCCTTTCACTACTCAAACACTGCCATCTCTAATTCAGGTACTTATCTGCTTTTCTGGAACTATTGCAACAATCTTTTAATTGGTCTCCTTGTCTCCTTTCTCTCTTTAATCCATCCTTCACATAGCTGTCAAAGTGATTTTCCTAAAGAAGAGGTCTACAGATGTCATTCCTCTCTTTTACATCAGTATCAAATATTAATTTCACTGGCATTTAAAAATCTTCATGACCTAAATGCTTTTTCACTTTCTGGGCTTATGCCTTGTTCCCCTCCACACACTGTATGATCCAGCTTCATTGGCTTGTTTGCTGTTCCTTCTAGAGAATATGCCATCACCAGTCTCTGTGCTTTTGTGTAGGTTATTTTCTATGTCTGGAAGGCTCTCCTTTGTCACCTTTAAGGCTCAGCTCAAATCCCACCTTCTACAGGAGATCTGTCTTAGTCTCTCTAGTGTGTAGTGCCTTCGTCTTTCAAATTACCTTCCATCTACTCTGTATATATCTTATATGTTGTGTGTTACTAGTTCTCAGGAAGACAAATTCTACCAGCTTCACAACTTTGCTATATCAAGTGATACCCTGACAAAACACATGTAGCAAAACAAAGAATATTCATTATGTGTAGTTCCCCACTGCTGGAAGCAAAAGAGGAAATGTGCATTTTACCAAATTTTGGCGGGGGTGGGGGGCCCAAGCTTGGTAATTATGGGTAGGCTAGATAGCACAGTGGATAGACTGCTGGGCCCAGAGTCAAGAAAACTCATCTTCCTGAGTTCAAATCTGGCCTCAGATACTTCCTAGCTATGTGATTTTAGGTAAGTCATTTAACCTTGCTTGCTTAAGTTTCCTCTCCTGTAAAATGAACTGGAGAAGAAAATGGCAAACCACTACAGTATCTATGCCAAGAAAACTTTCTAAATGGAACAATGAAGTCAGCCGCAACTGAAAGATTGAATAACAACAACAATTTGGCATTATAATTATATAGTGTACAGTTTCATTTTTGTTGTTGTTCTGCTTTAAATTTCCATAGTTATTTTATAGTTATATTGTTTTTCTGATTCTGTTTATTTCACTGATTTATCAGATCATAGGCCTCCCATTTTTCTCTTACTTCCTTCAGTTTTATTTCATTCTTTTCATTTATACTGTCATAGACATTGTATATATGATTTTTCTAGTTCTGATTAATTCAATCTGCATCAATTCGTATGTCTTCTCATGTATTCTGAATTATTGTGCTAGTCATTTCTTGAAGTTTAATAATATTCCCTCACATTCACGTACCACAATTTATTTAGAAATTAAAAAAATCTTTTTGAGAAAGCACTTGTTTCTAATTCATAAATGAAGATGTTAGGGTAGGTGACATCCAAAGGTCCTTCTTGCTATACACACATACACCTACCTACAAATGCATACATATATACATAAATATATACACATATATGCTGTTGTTATTGTTTAGTTGTTTTTCAATTGTATCTGACTCCTTGTGAACCCTTTGGGGTTTTCTTGGCAAAGATACTGAAGTGGTTTGTCATTTTCTCCAGCTCATTTCATAGATGAGGAAACTGAGGCAAATAGCATTAAATGACTTACCCAGGGTCACACAGCAAGTGGTGTGTGAATTCATACTTGAATTCAGGAAAATGTATCTTTTTTACTCTAGGCTTGGTATTGTATCCACTGAGCCACCTAGCCTATGTACATATATATGCATGTATAATAAACACACATTCATGTATTATTCATATTCATTTTAAAGATTAAATTGGGGTATTAAACCCACAGTGTCTTCTAGGATATGACTCAGGTTCAAAATGTATTCATTCATTCAACAACACATTTATTAAGTACCTACTATGTGCTACCAATACTCCTTGGGCTTCATACCTTCTGAACTGATGCCTTGAAAAACGACAGGTTTAGTATAAGCTTCAATTTTTTCTTTTCTTTTTCTTTTTTTTTTTTTTTTGCTTTTTGGAGGGCATTTGGGGTTAAGTGACTTGCCCAAGGTCACACAGCTAGTTTTTTTGTGTGTGTTGTGTCTGAGGCAGGGTTTGAACTCAGTTCTTCCTGACTCCAGGGCTGGTGCTCTATTCACTGCGCCACCTAGCCACCCTGAG
The DNA here is from genome assembly GCA_011680675.1 of Gymnobelideus leadbeateri. NCBI lineage: Eukaryota > Metazoa > Chordata > Mammalia > Diprotodontia > Petauridae > Gymnobelideus > Gymnobelideus leadbeateri. The sequence goes on from WOXC01012316.1 coordinate 177,526, forward strand.
ACTCAATTTTTAATGAAAGATGAAATTATATTCACTATTTTTACTTTCCAAGGCAGGAAAATACAACAGGACATATATCCATTATTTTCAACAATAAAAGTTTAAATGGAGAGCAAAAGCTTGAGAATAAATATCAGTTAAACATGAAACTACCTTTAAGAGATACACATTTTCTCAACCTTTATTTATTTGAATGTCTGACTACTTTATGTTATATATGTAAGTAGTACAATATTTCTTTCAAGTTACTAAGTGCCCTATCTTTTTTTTTCTGAAATCTATAGACTAGTTTCTAATTTCAAATGGTCAAAGTAAGTTCCCTTTCATATAAATGAGTTGAGAGCTAGCTTTGCTGGTGGAAAGAGGTCCAGTCTTAGAGTCAAAAAGATTTCGGGTTCCGACTTTGAACCATCCTAACATTTTTGACCATGGATAGGTTACTTAATCTCCCAAGCAGCCCTAAAATTGTATGATACAGTGGATGAGCTGCTTATCTACATTTCTAGAGGGATTTTCCATGCCAGAAAATCTCATGGAACAGATAACAACCCAAGTCCAGACTTCCCCTCCCCTGCTCTTGCCAAAAAGAAAAATAGATGAGTTGGGTGTTACTATATTTCGCTGATATGGTAATTCCTCTAACCTCTAATCTAAGAGGATTTTGAGCTAGAAAAATCCTTAGAAATCATCCTGGTCAAACCCTTTATTTTACAGATTCAAATCTTGCCTCTGATGTTTATTACGCACCCACAAGTAAGCCAGTTTAAATGCTCTGGTCCTCAGTTTCCTCATCTGTAAAACCAGAATAATGCTATCTAGAGTATATATCTCAATAGGTTGTTGAAAGGATTAAAAGAAATGAGATGTGTAAAGTGCTTTAAGCACTCTATAATTGTTATTTACTATTTTACTACATAGCATAGCATGGTGGGAGTCAGTTTTAAAGTTAGGAAGACCCAGGTTCAAGTCCCACTTATGATGAATCCTGGTATTATGACTCCAGAGAAATCACTTAACTTCTCAATGTACCTTGGGAACTCTGGAAGTCTAGAAACTGTGAAGCAGTTATGCATGTTCATGGGCAGAGAGTTTCATTACCAAGTTTCCCCAATACATATCAAATCACAGGTCTAGGCCCAAAGTACTATTGCTATAACAGGTGAGAAAATGGGCTCAGAGTGTTAATGGACTACCCAAGTAGTAGGTATTTGAGCCAGGATTCCAATCCAAGGCTTTAGACTCCAAATCCAATATGCTTCCCAACACACTCTGAGGTTTGGGGGGGGGTATTGCTGGTAAATCTCAAGCTAGCTATAGTCATATATCTAATTACATATTTTATGATGTGCCCCGTGTTAGATATGGCAGAATCCTAGGCACCCAGATGTTAAAGGATTTTCCCAGGGTCAAACTGTAAGTCAGTGGCAGGACCTAGTACAGAATTCATTTCTCTGAACATCTAGTCTGTAGTCTTTTGCAGTTGACTGTGGGCTTTTTTCCATTCCACAGGCACCCACTGGACTGAGTGTAGTGGGGGGGGCAAGGAAGAGACACAATTAATCTCCCTTTTACTAGCTGCCATGTCTTTTTTGAATAAGAAAAATTTTCCCCAACCCTCATTGGCTCATGAGAAGAAATTATGTCCCTTTCCTGTCTCTGGGCCATGAGAAAACTGGTCATGGGGCTCCATGGCTAGAGACAACCAATAAAAGATTCCATGCTTAGCGTCTGATTATTATTGCTGGGGCAAGGCAAAGCACAGAAGATATTTTGTCTGGCTTGCCCTCCATCTCAATAGCTCTCTCTTTCTATGTTGCTCACACAGACTAGTGACCTCGCTCTCACATACTTTGTGGTTTTCTCCTGTGAAAAGGTAGTATTAAGCCTCCAGCCATGGTCATAAAGTTGGACTTCATCAAGGAAGAGGTGGGTTGAATACTTCTTTCAAAGAAAGTTGGAATAGTGGCACTTACTATTCTCTTATCTTGACTAGTAGGTTGTTCTGGAAGGGATATAAGATTGCAAATTATTCCATGGTGTAGACCTCCCACGATGGGGTGGTTATGGTTTATAGCCTCATAGAATGTTGAGGGGGTGGCAGGATAGTTGAGTTCATTGAGGCCAACCTCTTAATTTTACAGATGGGGAAACTGAGGGCCAGAGAGGAGGAAGTGAATTGTCCACAGCCACACAATAAGATAGAGACAGAGCAGGGGCTAGCAGTCAGGCCTTCTGGCTCTCAATACAGTACTCATCTCACTGTGTTATTGTGTTTTCCAGTTCTATTATTATTGGGTGTCTATAACTTACTTGAGTCTACTCAAAAGATGGTCTACTAAGAACTGACTAATTACCCAAATATAAGCAGCAGCAGCAGCATCTTTCCTCCAAAAAAACCCAGACAACCTAAGGGGTTATATCACTGGTTTTATATACATAGTATTGTTAATCTATGTGCATACATGCATATATATATATCTACAATAGACACACACATACATATATACACACATAGTATATATACTATTTTGTTTGTATTTTTATATATGTATCTTGTTTACCTATGTATACATACATATATATCACAGATATGTATATCTATATGACTATCTATGTCTACAGTATATATACACACATACTCACATATATGTACACACATATATGTATGTACATGGCATCTTGAAGAGAAAGATGGTTCAAGATTCAGAAGTCCTTGGGCTTGGGAAATCTGACATATATTGTCTTGGTGACCATTGGAAGTCACTTAATTGCCTAGTGCCCTAGGCAATTCTCTACTATTATAAATTGGAAATCAGTTACTAGTATGTTCCAGAATATGGTAGTTCTCTCAATTGGCACTTTTTAACCTGATATAATAATTGGTATGAATCAATGTTTATGTGCATGTGAGTATGTATCTGCATGTGCAATAAACATGTAGCTATCCCTCTGAAATCAGTCTTATTTATTGATGCATTTAGATCATTAAACTTATAGCATAAAAGAAGTCAGCAAAGACTTATGACTGGGTGGAAACTAGGTTGTGTAATGTGAGTAAGAGACACCCTTTGGATAGTGTATGCGTTCTGCTGGCAATGCAAAGAAGTTTAGAAGATGCTCCATATGCCAGGTGAACCCTCTTGGGAGAAATGGGGAGCACTTGGACAAGGTCAACACAAGATAAGAAGCTATGAATGGGGTGAGATCTGTACCACTGAAGGGAGTATTTACATAGATGAGACTACAGATGCTCCAAAGTCTGAACTGTATTTAGCCCAATGTCACCATTAATCTGAAAGCCTGAAGGAGCCTCAAGAGATCATTTATCTGACACCCCGTTTTCAGTATTAATACATGTCACTTTTCCATATGCAGCAACAGAGTCCCTGAATGCTTAATCATCGGCACTTAACCTTACTGTCACATAAATGGTAAGTGGTGGAAAGGGTGTAGAATAAAAATGGTAACTTATTATGTGTTGTCATAGAGCTCTTTCTTCTCCATTATGCTACTTCTCTTTTGTGAACAAGTCAAATCAATAAATATTTATTAAGTACAAACTATATATTAAACCCTGTGCTATCCACTGAGGATGCAAAAAAGGTCAAAACAGTCCCTGCCTTCAAAGAACTTGCAATCTAACAAGAGATATGAGCCAAAAAACGTGCCAACAAAATATATGCAGAATAAATTGGAGATAATCCCAGAGGGATTGTTGGCACATAGGCACTGTGATGGGTGGTCTTCAGGGATCTATTTTATGTTTTTATCAGTGACTTAGATAAAGGTATTAATGGCATAGTTATCAAATTTGCAGAGGGCACAAAGTTTGGATCGATAGCTAACACTGGACGATCAAGTCATTATCCAAAAGGATGCTGACAGGTTAGAACTTTGAGTTAAATCCAATAAGATGAAGTTCACTAGAGATACCAAGTCTTAAATTTGGGTACAAAACTCTGTCATCTAATGACATTTCACTAATTTATCTGTTTATATGTTGTAACTGTCCAGTAAAATGTAAGCTGCTTTAAGGTCTGAACCTATTTAATTAGTTTTCTTTGTATTTCTGATGTTTTACAAAGTACCTAGCACATGCTAGCTGCTTAATAAAAGCCTGTTGAATTAAACTAAATCATTGTTGCTATGATTCGTCTACCAACATCCTCCTTCAGTACCTCGTTGAAGTGTAGAGGTGACCTTCAACTCTCAGTCTATGCCAGTTGAATGAAAGAAAGCTCTGGCAGGTCCTCTGAAATTGGAAAGACTTTAACTACGGCCTGGCAACAGACCATATGTCAGTCATCTGAAAACAAGCCTAGCTAAATTTAGGTCATCTCATCACAGGAGGTTGTTCAAAGGGTGGTGCATATTTTTTGCCACAAAATCTCATCACATCATTTCTTGGGGCATAGAGATGTTTAGGAAGGTTCCCTGTACCAATGAAATTTCAGGTCCAGTCCCTATCCACAGGTTCAGGCATATAGTAGGCAATTAATAAATGCTTGCTGAATTGAATTAAATGTGAAAGGGAATGGGGATGTGAAAAAAATAAACATAAATGTATATAAACACATGCACACGCATGCACATATGTATATGTATGTATATGGATATATGTACACATACATACATATATACGTGTGTGTATGTGTGTTTATACACACACATTGTTGTTGAGTCATTTCAGTCACGCCCAACTCTTCATGACCTTACTTGGAGTTTTCTTGACAAAGATACTGGAGCAGTTTGCCATTTCCTTCCTAAGCTTGTTTTTACCAATGGACAACTGAGACAAATAACTTGCTGTGTGACCCTGGGCAAGTCACTTAAATGTTTGTCTCAGTTCTTCATCTGTAAAACAAGCTATAAAAATGAACTCAGATCCTCCTAACTCTAGGGCTGGGACTCTCCCCACTGTGTCACCTATTGCATATTCACACACACTCACGTATATGTCACCTGCTAAACACTTAGCATATATTATGCCATTTGATCCTCAAAACAATCCTGAGGGGTAAGTGTTGTTATTATCTCTATTTAACACTTGAGGAAACCGAGGCAAACCAAAGTTAATGACTTAGCCAGGGTCACACAGCTAGTAAATATCTGAGTTCAGATTTGAACGTAGATATTCCTGATTCTAGGCCTAGTATTCTTTCTACAATGCTACATAGCTGTCTCTAATCAGAGTATTGAATTTGAAGTATTTTTAATTAACTTTTTAAAAAAAATTGTTAAGCACATATTTTATCTTCCCCCCTCCCTTGAAGTTAATGATGATTATTCTAAGTGCCAATGGGATGGAAAATGCAGAGTCCGTGCAAGCCAGCCATTAAAACAAATAAACAAAGAATTCCCTATAGACTGTACATTTCTCCAAATGGTTCTCTTTGCAAATGATGACACTGTGGTAATGACACGAAGCCCAGAAATAGTACAAGTTTTCCTCAGCGGAATCCATAACATCAGATAAGAAGAGATAAATCCAAGCATCTGCAATGGGGTAAAAAACCAAATAATTAAAATGCATGTGAAACATTATAACAAGTAGCTGGTCATGCATTCCACTGAATTCATCTATCAGTATACATGTCTTAGATGCTCAATGAGCCAGGTAAAGAACTGGATAGAAGGATAGCGGTAGACTGAATTCCCTTTGGGAAATGAAACTTTCCATGATTCTAAACTTCCCTCTGTCTCCAAAGCCCATCACACTAGTTTCAAACTTCTCCTACATAGTTATGAATCAAAGAGCACCATGCTTATGTAAGAATCAAAATTAAAAGTAAAAAGACAAGGCACATCTGCATGACAGATGTAATTAGGCTTAAGCATATTTCAAATCATGACTTGCATGCCAGTGGGGCTGTAAGGGATATATAAACCCAGAAAATGAGGTAATGAGAATGAGGGAGAATGAAGAGTAGCTTGGGTAATAATAGTTAATGTTTATATAGTGCCTACTAATATGCCAGGCACTATGCTTTACAAATACTATCTCATTTCATCCTCCTGACAACCCTGGGAGGTAGATTCTATTATAATCTTCATTTTACAATTGGGGAAACTGAGGAATGCAGAGGTTAAATGACTTGCCAAAGGTTGCACAGCTAGTAAGTGTCTGAGGCTAAATTTTAATTTAGGTTTTCCTGACTCCAGGCCCAACAGTCTATCTACTGCTGATACTTAAAAGCAAGTTCATTGAGTGGATCCTGCTTGAAGTACTGATGGAAAGATGTAAACAAGAATAACACAGCTAAGAAGATATGGAAGTGTTGTAATTGGTACCCACACTGATGAAATAATAGACACATCAAAAGAAACAGCAAATAAGCTGTGATTTTATTAGTGGAGGGAAGTCTCAGTAAGGAACTTCCATTACCAATGCCGATTGTCACCTGCTTTGCAAATTAAAGTCTTAGAGAGTTTACTGTACCCTGGGAGGTTCAGTGAAGTGCCCAGGGGTACACAGTCAGTGTGTGTCAGAGGTGAGACTTTATACAGGTCTGATTGACTCCAAGGTCAGCTCTCTGGCCACATCAAACAGTAGTATTATTGCTTTCATTTGGGAGAACTTTCATTAATGTCACACAATCTCAATAGTGACCTCTAGCCTTGAATTTAAAAGCATTTTTCCCACTTAGTGTCTACCAGGCATCATGCAAAAAGCTAAAGATAGAAACAGAAAAAAAATCCTAAAGAAATACAAAGACTACTCTTAAGTAATGTACATTTTAATTAAGAGAGACAAAACATAGAGGAGGTCCAGATTCAGGGCAGAAGAAAAAGCCAGAGTTTCTAAGGTATATCAGGTTGTCTGCCCCACAAGGTGGGTAGCCTCCAGTGGACAAACCCCCTATCAGCAGGATTCCAGGTTCCTTTTGAATCCTTAGTTCATTTATGCCACTTTGTATGAGATCTATTGGAAATGGTCCAAGGCCTGGTAAATAAAATGACTCTGCAATTAACAATGCTTACATCATTGGCCATCCCTGTTCTGTGACTCTGTGACATTTGTCATCCTTAAATTGTTCACACCTGTTGTTACTATTTGGCTGGCCCTTCCTTTGGTGCTTCAAGGACAAAACAGGTTTGGTTGCCAGGAGATGGAGCTGAAATGTGCCATTCACTGTCTATTGTGTCAACAAAACAGAAAGCTCTGCAGCGCTTTAGCTTACAGAGAACTCTGAGGATGGAGCATGCTGTGTGGCATCTGCCCCACTCAAGAGAGTAGCCTTCACTTAGCTGTGCAGTGGGAAGAGCACTGAATGTGACCTTCCAGGACATGAATTCAAGTCCTGCTTCTGTTAATGACTTTAACCTTGACTTTGGATAAGTCACTTCGAATCTGTGGGTTTCAATGTCCTTATCTGATGTATAGCATAGTGTAAAGAATATTGGATTTCAAGTTAGAAGACCAGAGTTCAAATCCCATGCCTGCCACATACTATGAATGTAACTTTGGACATATTATTTAACCGCTAGAGGCCTCAGTTTGCTTATCTGTAAAACTACAGTAGTCACCTGGGTGATCTTTAAGGTCCCTTCTAGCACTAATCCTGTGATCCTATGGTAACCTTCCATCTAAATCTTATTATGCTATAGTTACTTTAATAGCTGAGGGATTGCATACTCCTGATACAGTGCATAGGGCAATGGCATAAGTCAGAAGACCGGGGTTCTAACTTTGGCTTTTATACTAATTTGCTATATGACTTTATGACCTTTCAGTAACTCATAGTCCTTTGGAATATTGTGGTCCTATGAAAAGAATATTGCACATGTAGCAAGAGAGCCTGGTTTCAGATATTGGCTTTACAACTTGTTATCTGTATGGCTTTGAATAGGCTGCTTACCCTCTCTGGGCCTCCCTTTCTTCATCTATGAACTCAGATGGGGAGAGGAGGTTAGTCAGCCTAGAGTATATGATCTTGCTAGATATTGAAAATCTCCTCTAGTTCTAATATTCTGAAAGACCATGGTGCTCAACCATATTCATTCAGCTGCTAATTAACAAATCACATAATTAATATGTTTATATTGAGTGTTTATAACTGGTACAGCATTGCCACATGAAGACATCTAGTGCTTACATAGTTCACTTTACCTTGAGTTTTACATTATAGTATAGAAAGAATGCTAGATTGGCAGTCAAGAGACTTGGGTTCTAGTTCTGATTTTTCTCTTACTAGTTAGGTTACTTTCGTCCATAATGATCATAAAGGCTCAGGTTCATATCTTTATTTTTATTTCCATCTCTATCTCTGCTTCTACTTCTCCCACCTTCTCTCTCTCTCTCTCTTTCTCTCTCTCTCTCTCTCTCTCTCTCTCTCTCTCTCTCTCTCTCTCTCTCTCCCCCCTCTCTCCTTAACTTTCTCTCTCTATTCATTTTTTCTTTCCCTTCCTCCTTTGCTTTCTTTCCCTACCTCTTCCTTTCTACACTTCCCTCACCTTCTCCTTCTCTGCCTCTTTCTTTCTGTTTTATTTTATCTCTAACTCTATATTTTTTCTTCTTTCTCTACCTCTACACCTTTCTTTTTTTTTCTTTAGTTATTACCATTATCAGTGGGAATCAAACTGACATTTTAGCTTAGGAAGTTACCTCAAATGTTAAGCTTCATATATGACATATCCTGGATGTGTGGCTGTTGGTAAATCATTACTCTCAGAGATTGAGACAACTGCTTAAGATTCAACTGCAGAGCAGGTGTTAGTTTCCTTGCCTAGGAATTTTTTTTTTATCTTTTTTTTTTTTTTTAAAGCAATTGGGGTTAAGTAACTTGCTCAAGGTTACACGGCTAGTCATTATTTATGCGTGGGTGCTCATTTTCTGAGGCCGGATCTGATCCTCGGTCATCCAAACTCCGAGGCCGGCGCTCTTACTCACTGCGCCACCTAGCCGCCCCTTTAGGGCAATTGGGGTTAAGTAACTTGCCCAAGGTTACACGGCTAGGTTTTTGTTTGTGTGGATTAAGTGTCGGAGGCCGGCTCCGAACTCAGGTCCTTCTGATTCCAGGGCCGGCGCTCTATTCACTGCGCCACCTAGCCGCCCTTGCCTAGGAATTTTTAATTCCCAATGCCTACCTATATAAATTCTATATTGCTTTAAAGTTTACAAAGCATTTTAATCATAACATTCTTGTGAAGTAGATTTTTATCCATCTTTTACAGATGGGAAAACTGAGGCTCTGCAGAAATTAAAGAATTTGCTTATGATTATGCACCAGCAGAATACAGTCATGATCCAAATCCAGGTGTCTTGGCTCGAAGTCCAATACTTTTTCTATGACATCAAGCTCACTTCCTCACTGTGCACTATGGTTTCCTCATCTATACAAACCACTGTTTTTACTAAATGGACTCTGATTTTCCTTACATCTCTAACATTCCATGACAAGCAAAACAAAAAAAAATAATTCTTATGTCTTTTCCTCATGTTTGGCAAGATGGTATAGTAATGATTGGTACACTAGTAAAGTACATGCCTAAAATGTTTTAGGTGCTTGAGGAGGTGGCGCTGTGGATAGAGTGTTGGGCCCGGAGTCAGGAAGACTCATCTTCCTGAGTTCAAATCTGGCCTCAGACACCTATTAGCTGTGTGACCTTGGGCAAGTCACTTAACCCTGTTTTTCCTTATCTGTCAATTAAGCTGGAGAAGGAAATGGCAAACCACTCTGTATCTATGCCAAGAAAACCCCAAACAGGGACACAAAGAATTGTACATGACAGGAACAACTGAATGACAGCAACAATAAATACTAATGGACTGGTAAACTGCTGCTGGACATGTTTCAGGAGTTTTGGATTCAAATTTTTGCTCTTGACAATGAACAAAACTCAGCCTCTCTGAGTCTGAGTTGCCCTGCCTATAAAATGAAGTTGATAAATTTTGCACTCCATACTTCATAGTAGTTATGAGGAAAATCTCATATAAAATTTAAAGCTTGGAACAATTGAAATAAGAATAATTATTTTATTTTTTCCTATCTATCCCATTAACTTGAACATATTTTTAAAGGGTATTGTTATTGTCGATTTTTTCCCTTTTATAATTTCCATGGTTCTCTAACCAACCCATAATACTCAGTAGTTGCTTTGGAAATGCTGCTGATGGAAGAGGCTTTTTTTTTTTTTACCTTAGCTTTAAACTAGGGAGAATAAAGGCGCTGCCTTTGAAACCAAGTCCAAATGAGGCATCTGTTAACTGGAACTCCCAAGCGGACATATTTTGCCCACAAGCTGAAGTATTAATGAGCAGTCTAGAATCAAGGAGGGGCAGAACTCCTTGCTATATATGAGGCCAAGCTGAGTAATGCCTGCAGTCTAAATTCTTTCCATGAGACAACAGAGAGTGAAATATTTTGGAAGGTGGCTTAAGTCAATATATATACAAATGGTTCTCTATGTGTATCTCCCTATATGTGTGAGGACACACACACACACATATACACACAGACACACACACAAAGTATATCATCTTACAAGCAGAGAATCTCAAGTGATTTACTCCTCACATTTAAGAAATGTTGTTCTCTGAGTTGTGATTCAAGTAAGTTTTTGAAACTATGAATATGTGAGACGTATACTCATGGCCAGTATCATATTTGTCTCTGGAGTATGATTAGAATTATATACCTTATATATTATATAAGCATGTATAAGTATACATAGTATGATTATAATTATATACCTTACATATTATATTATAATATTTAATTATAAAAGGAAGCATGTATTCATGGGTAGAAACCTAGATTTGTAGTCAAAAAAATCTGGGTTTAAATTCAGTCTTTGACATATACTGACTATGATTCTGGGCAAGCCACTTAGCCTTTCTGTGTCTTAGGCAAATATGTTAAACTGTATTATAGATGAGTTAGTCACCAGTATTACTGTGAAACAACAACAGATTCATCAATTAATTTTTATGACATTCCTGTCATAAGATGGGCTCTATGCTAGGTGATGAGGCTATAAAACCTGAAATGAAACAGTCTCTTTCCTTTCGGGGTTTACATCTGCTTTTTGATCACAAGTATACTGGCCACTTGGTGATGAATTTTTGACTAAGGAAATTAATGAGTTTTTTTTAAAAATGTAAGTTAATCAAGGAAAACTTCCCTGATATCCTAGAACCAGAAGATAAAATTGAAATTGAAAGACTCTACATCATCTCCTGAAAGAGATCCCCAAATAAAAACTTCCAGGAATATCATAGGCAAATTCCAGACCTTTCAGATCAAAGAGAAAACATTATAAGCAGCCAGAAAGAAACAATTCAAATAGCCACAGTCAGGATAACACAAGATTTAGCAGCTTCTGCATTAAAGAATCAAAGGACTTGGATTATGATATTCTGGAGGGCAAAGGAGGCAGGATTACAACCAAGAATCACCTTCTCTGCACCACTGAGTATAATCTTTCAGGGAGAAAAATGGATATTTAATGAAATAGAGGACTGTCAAGCATTCCTAATGAAAAGACCAGAGATGAACAGAAAATTTGACTCTCAAATACAAGACTTAAAAGAAGCATAATATGTAAAAAGGAAAGAGATATAATAAGGGATTCAATAAGGTTAAACTGTTTATATTCTATACGGGAAGATGACAGTTGTAAATCCTAAGAATATTCTCATTATTTGGGAAGTTAGAAGGAGTATACAAGGAAGGCACAGGTGTCAGTTGACTAGGATTAAATGATAGCTAAAATAAAATTAGAGGGTAAGAAAGAGTGATGCACTGGGAGAAGGGGAAAAGAAGAGGTAGAATGGGATACATTTTCTCATATAAAAGAGGTACAAGAGAGGGGAACAGGATAGTGGTGGCAGACAATGCTTGTACTTTACTATCTTCAGAATTGACTCAAAGAGGGAAGAACATACACACTTACTTGGGCATAGAAATCTATCTTACTCTACTGAGAAGTAGGAAGGGAAAGAGATAAGATAAAGGGGGATGTGATAGAAGGGAAGGTGGATAGGGGGAGGTGGTGGTCATAAACAAAACACTTCTGATGGGGGACAGGATGAAAAGAGAGAGAGGAGGCAAAACAGGGGAAGATGGGATGGAAGGAAATGCACAGTTAGTAATCATAACTGTGAAAAAATTTTACAGTAGTTTTCTCTGATGAAGTTCTCACTTCTCAAATATATAGAAAACTGAGTTAACTTTATAAGAATACAAGTCATTCTTCAATTGATAAATGGTCAAATGATATCTGCAGGCAATTTTCAGATGAAGAAATCAAAGCTATTTATGGTTATATGAAAAAATGCTCTGTCACTATTGATTAGAGAAATGCAAATTAAAACACCTCTGAGATACCACACCATGCCTATCAGATTGGCTAAAATAACAGAGAAAGAATATGACAAATGTTGGAGGGAATGTGGGAAAATTGGGACATTGATGGACTGGTGGTGAAGTTGTGAACTGATTCAATCATTCTGGAGAGCAATTTAGAACTATGACCAAAGGGCTACAAAGCTGCATACCCTGTGATTCAGCAGTACCACTATTAGGTCTATATCCCAAGGAATTAAAAGGAGTAGAAGGGACCTATTTGTACAAAAATATTTATAGTATTTTTGTGGTGGCAAAGACTTGGAAATAAAGGATGTCTATCCATTAGAGAACAGTTGAACAAGTTGTGGTATATAATTGTGATGGAATACTACTGTGCTCTAAGAATTGAAGAGCAAGATGCTTAAAGAAGAATCTGGGAAGACTTACATGAACTGATGCAAAGTGAAGTGAGCAGAACTAAGAAAACATTGCACAAAGTAACAGTAATATTATACAATGATCAGCTGTGAATGACTTAGTCTCATCAATACAATGATCCAAGACAGTTTCAAAGGATTTATGATGAAGAGTGCTATCCACCTCCAGACAAAGAACTTGTAGAGTGTGAATGCAGATAAAAGTGTATTATCTTTCACGTTCTTTATTTTTCTTGTTTTTTTATTTTTAGGTTTGTGTTTTTTTCACATCATGACTAATAAAGAAATATGTTTTGTATGACTGCACATGTATAACCTAATTGCTTGCCTTCTCAATGAGGGGGCTTTGGAGTGACAGCATTTGGAACTCAACATAAAAAAAGAATGTTAAAATGGTTTTTACACATAATTGGAAAAAATAAAATATTTAAAGAGAAATACAAGTTAAAATAATCAAATCTTAAAACATTAGTCTATAAACTCTTAGAATTATGTCAGAGCTCACTCTTATCTTGTTCTTTTCTTTTTCATTCCAGAATGAGAAAACACTCTCATGACCACCCACATGAATTGGTGTATTCATTACTTACTAAGGATTCTTACCTCTACTCTCCTTTCTGAGACATTTTTCTTGTAACTGCTAGATGAATTTAATGTATGCACAGATATGAATACATCACTCTACTTCTCAACAATTTTGAGAGGCATCTTATTGCTTATGGGGTAAATTCCAAACTCAACCTGACATTTAAAGTCCTACCTAGTTGTAATCTCCCTAGCCTGACTTTTAAGGACCTCCCTCCCCCCTAATATATATATATATATATATATATATATATATACACATTTCCAGATTGATCTTATGCCACTTCTGGACACATATGCCATAACCCAGTTCAGCTGAACTGTTTATATCCCCCCAACGTGGCTGATATTGCCCACTTAAAGTCCCTTTGCCCTATTTCTTCCTTAGGCCTGAAGTGTCTTCTTTTCCCTTTTTCACCTCTGTAATTTCCCCATATCTCAAAGCCCACATTAAATATCAGTCATCAGTCAGTCAATAAACACTTAGTATGTGCCAAGATCTGCATTAAATTTTAGGGGCAAAAGACAATTAGAAAAAGGGGCAAAAGACAATTCTTGCCCTCAAGAATCTCAGCATTAAGATTTCTCTTATGTATAAAGCCTAACACAAAAATATTTAACTAAGACTCAATTATTCTCTCTCTCTCTCTCTCTCTCTCTCTCTCTCTCTCTCTCTCTCTCTCTCTCTCCCCCCTCCCCCTTCCTCCCTCTCTCTCTCTCCATCTAAATGTCCACCATCTATTGTCTATCCATCTAAATATCTGTTTGTTATTTATCATGGGATATTTTCTCCTTAAACCTCACATTCCCCAATGTCTGAAGCATGGTCCATTCTCATCTTAATCTTACAAAATCTCGACTTTTTTTTTTTAATCAACTCACAGTCTACTTTCTAAAGGAAGACAATCTTGATCCGCCACATTCCTAGTGTCTCTTCCCTTCGAAAAACACTGTCCTCTACTTTGAGATAATTTGCATAATATCGGCCCCAAGTTTCCTTCCAATGTCACTACTGTGGAGACTTGGTAAGCTGAGGAACCTCTCTGCCTCTTAGCCAGGCAGACTGTACTCATGGTTCACCCTGGTTTTGTGGGGGATTTGGGGTTATTGTTGCTGTTGCTGTTTTTGTTGTGGATGATAATGATCTTGACCTTGAACAGACTTCTGAAAAAAGACCAGGGGACATATCCATAATATCCATATTGCCAGATATGTGCATGCGTGTGTGCATGCGTGTGTGCGCACGCGTGCGTGCGTGTGTGTGTGTGTGTGTGTGTGTGTGTGTGTGAATTTGGTGGGGGAGCAGTCTGCGTGTTGCTTGAGAATATGAGTCACTGGCAGTGATACTAGAATGAGAGACTGGTAGGAACTCAGGAGACTGTTCCTTGTGCTTGCTTTGCCAGATCAGGAGCTTGTTTGCCTGGCTGATCAGATGCAAAGGACAGAAACCATCAGGTCAAGATGAGAGATGGTGATTGCTGAGATAGACTCTATCTTTGCCATTCATTTCCCTCTACTCCACCCAGAATCACGAACCACTTAATGTTTAACTTTCCCATATTCACTTTCTGCTTCCTCCTCCTTTTGGTTTTATGGCAGGAGGAGAAGAAGGGAGAAAAGAAGATTTTTATCCCTTGACAATGTGACTGTAAGCAAGGAGTGTTTGAGTAAATTGTTTTTCTGGTTGCTCACTTTTATTCTTTATGTTATTCAACGTTATTACAAAAACACTTAGTGATGGTTAAACTGAGCTTCCTAGGTTCTTTGACAACTAGAGAAGGCAATATGTTCCTTAAAAGGTTGGCTTATTTTTGTCCCTCAGGGCTGGCCAAAATCAATGAGAGGGTGATAGACTATACAATTTATTGTCAATACATTTGAATCCTAGACAGTTCCTTTTTGAATCGTGGGGGAGAAGACAAAGAGTGAGCTGAGAAAAGCCAGATGATATGGGAAAAAACAGTTGTTTCTTTTGCTAGAGAGCCCTGATAGCTGATGGCCTACAGTTGCTTTTCAATGATTAAAGCTGGGACTGTGGGGAAGTAGAAAATTTGTACATAAGTGACCTTTGGTGAGAATACAGCTAGACAGCTACCCTAGTTTCTGCTTTAGAGGACCCTGACGTTGCTCATGTGCTTTATCTGTTTTAAAGTAAGATAAATTACTTTGTGTTTATTTATTTATTTATTTTGCCAATAGAACATAAGCTTCTTGAGGACAAGAACTACTTAATTGTCTTTGTGTCTTCAGGACTTAGCAGATTGTAGATGCTTAATAAATGTTCATTGAATGAATAACATATTCACCCTATTCCAGAAGAGTTGTCATGGGATATTTTTATATATTTTCTTTTCCCCCTAAATATATGTTAAAGTAACTTTTTAAAAACAATTTTTTCAACTTTGAGTTCTAAATTCTGACCCTCCCTCCCCTCTCCCTTCCTTGAAATGATAAATAATCTGATATCATTTACACGTGTGCAATAATTTAATACATTTGCATAGTAGTTATTTTTTATAAGAAGACACAAAAAGGAATTGTGGAGGGAGGGGTCGGATTGTGTTTGTTCTCAGTCCTTGAAAACCCTGGGTCGGGGTGCTCTGCTTCCACATGGACGGACACCTGGCTCCTGAATATTTTTCGCTGGAGTTTCTGAGCCTATGTGTTGTTGGCCTGGCTTTCAAGGCCTACCCGGCGGGGCTGGAACCGGACCGGGACCCGACGGGTGGCGAATGGCCCTGTAGCACCCCTTGTATGATTTGTGGGGAGGGGCTGTCTACTGTGAACCTCAGCCCAATGTGAGAGTGATGACTCAGCCTGCTCAGGAGATCGCGGTCCCAGATGGCGATGCCGTTCCTGGGGTAGAGAGTCCTTCCGAGGGCAGCTCTCCAGAGCCCCGAGCCACCGCTCGAGTCACCAAGACTGGGCCGGTGGAGAGTGGAGACAAGCAGCCACCGGAGGTCGCTTCCCCAGAAGGACTGGAGCAGTTTGCCAAGGAGCTCAAGCAGAAGCGGATCACTTCGGGTTATATCCAGGCTGATGTGGGCATCACTTTGAGGGTTCTCTTTGGCAAGGTTTTTAGCCAGACCACCATCTGTCGGTTTGAGGCCCTACAGCTCAGCTTCAAGAATATGTGTAAGCTGAGATCTCTGCTACAGAAGTGGCTAGAAGCTGACGACGACCACCGCCAGGAGCTGTGCAAGGCTGAGACAGTCCTTCAACAAAGCAGAAAGAGGAAGCTTGGAAGCATTGGAGAATGGAGCTCAGGGACGGCTAGGTAGTGCAGGGATTAGAGCACCAGCCCTGGAGTCAGGAGGATCTGGGTTCAGATCTTACCTCAGACACTTAACACAAAAACTATGTGACCTTGGGTAAGTCACTTAATCCCAATTGCCCTCCAAAAAGCAGAGAGAGAAAGAGAGAGAGAGAGAGAGAGAGAGAGAGAGAGAGAGAGAGAGAGAGAGAGAGAGAGAGAGAGAGAAGAGAGAATGGAGTAGTTTGGGGAAACTTGGAAACAAATGTTTCTCCAGTGCCCCAAGCCCACACTTCAGCAAATCAGCAATATTTCTGAGCAGTTGGGCCTTGAGAAATAATGTTGTCTGGATTTGGTTTTGTAACAGATGTCAGAAGAGCAAACGCAGCCATAGCAACTCACCCTGAGAAGATTTTGTTGCAGCTGGTTTCTTCCCTTCCATAGGTTTCTTACCTATGCCTTTTCCCCTAGCTCCAGGCCGTCCATTCAGTCATCCCAGTTATGGGGCCCTTATTTCACCACTCTCTATTCCCCAGATGCTTTCACAGAGGGGGAAGCATTTTCCTCTCTCCCTGTTACCCCTCTGGGCTCTACCATGCCATCAAGCTGAAGGGCTTAGCCCATCCTTGGGCAGAGGAGGTGAGAGATTAGATATGAGGAACACAACAAATTGTTTTAAGGTCAGGGAGTTGGACGACTAAGCCCTGTATCCTGGGGGTATTTAGGAACAGGGAAGGGTGGGATCAATATTTCAGAGATTCATAAACAGATTTTTTTTGAGGGGAATGGGTGGGAGGGAAGCTGGGAAGTTTGCTGTTTGTTAGTTCTGCGTCTCTTTTATCTCCCAACTCTTAAATAAAGCAATGTGAAAAAAAAAGACTCGGAAGGAAGAAAGGAAGAAAGAAAGGGAGAAAGAAAAAGGAAGAAAGAGAAAGAAGAAAGAAAGAAAAAGAAGAAAGAAAGAAAGAAAAAGAAGAAAGGAAAACAGCGTCTCAGTCTGTATTCTGACAGTATCAGTTCCTTTCCTTTTCTTTTATTTTCCTTTTTTCCCTTAAATTTTAGACTCAAGGGCCAGAATACAAATACAGAGTAGAGCAAAGAAACAGAAACACATCATAAACTTAAATATTGGAACTTAAATGCAAAGAAAGAAAAGCATGCCATGTGCATAACTGAATATAAGAGAAGACTGAAAATGTCTAACAATAACCAGCTCTTCCTCTGGAGGCAGACAGCATGCTTCATCATGAAACTTTGGGGATTGTCTTGGATCATTGTATTGCTGAGAATAACTAAGTTGCTTACATTTTTCTTTTATCTGTTAAACACTGTCTATTTGCTAAGCACTGGCCTAATCAGTAGGGATAGAAATATAAAGAATGAAACGGTCCTTAGCTGAAAGAGATAGGTATGATATACTAGACTATAATAGAGCTGTGCTCTATTCACTGCCCCACCTGGCTGCCTCCACTTTGACGCTCTTGATCATGTTTTACTCCTGAATAGTCTCACTTCTCTAGGTTTTCATGACACTGCTTTGTCTAGGTTTTCCTCATACAGGTGTATGACTACTCTTTCCCAGTATCCTTTGCTGCATCTTTATTCAAATCATGCTCACTGAATATAGGTGTTTCCCAAAGGTCTTTCCTGGGCCGTCTCTTCTGTCCTTCCTTTAATATTCCATTTGGTGCTCCCGTTGGCTCCCAAGATTTGGTTATCATGTCTATGCAGATGATTCCCAGATTTACATATCCAGCCCTAATCTCTCTCCTGAGGTCCAGGCCTATTCAACAATAGCCATTTGGGCATCTGTCATTAGATGTGTTGTAGATATCTTAAAACCAACATGTCCAAAGCAGATCTTATTACATGTTTTCTAAAATAGACTTCTTTTCCTAACTTCCCTTTTACTCTCGAGGGTACCAGCATCTTGCCAATGACAACTTTTGTGCCATCCGTATTCCTTATTTGCACTCATCCCACATATCTCATCTGTTGACACACCTTGGAGTATTTTTTAAAACCTTGTTTAACACTTAAAATATACTTCCTGGCTCTCTAATAACACAGTTACCACCCTTATATAGGTCCTTATCATCTCTCCCCTAGACTATTTTAATATCCTGCTGGTTGTTCTCCTTGCCTCAAATCTCTCCCTACTCCAATCCATTCTCCATTCAGCTGCCAAAGTGATCTTCCTAATGTTATCCATGGTATCTCCCCATTCAATAAATTCCAGCAGCTCACTATTGTCTCCAAAATCGAATATAAAATATTCTTTTTGACATTCAAAGCCCTTTACAACCTTGCAATTTCCTACCTATCTAGTTTTATACTTTATTTCCCTCTGTACATTCTGTGATCCAGCAATTCTGCCCTTCCTCACACACAGTATCTATTTCCCATCTCTGTGCCTTTGAAATGGATGAACCCCATGTCCCACCTTTTACCTCATATCTGGAATCCTCTTCACTTCTAACTTTTGGTTTCCTTCAGGAATCAGATTAAATAATTTCTGCAGAATGCCTTTCCTTATCTTTAACTTCTGGGCCCCTCCATTCCTTCCTTGTAAGGTTGCTTTTCATTTACATTGTACATATTTTGTTTATAGATAGCTGTTTGCATGTAATCTCTCCCCTTAGTCTGTGAGTTCCTTGAGAGCAGGGACTATGTTTTGACTTACTTTGTATCCTTTGCACAGTTCCTGGCACATAGTAAACGTCTAATTAATGTGTGTTAACTGATGGAAACAGGAAACTTTCTCTAAGATCTTTTTCCTCATTGCCAGCGCAGACAGGTACAGAACATTCAGACATTTAACTCTCTTCTCTCATCTTAGAAGCAGATCTGGTTTTTTGTGGATGGAATTGGAGAAGTCTATATGTGTGGACTAAGATTTTACTAGGGAGTTACTTTTATTGGGACCTAGATGATTTAGGAGAAAGACTGACAACATTTCAGGAATCTAATCATAGACTGAGGCAATTCTGTAGGCATCTTTGAGAGCTTAAGTTTGTTTTGAGATAGACAGTATAGTGGACACAGTATAGCACTTGGAGTCAAAAAGACCAGAGTTCAACTCATTCCTTAGAGACTATCTACCTATGTGACTCTGCACAAACCACTTTACCACTCTGTGACTCAGTTTCCTTATCTGTAAAATGATAAGGGTGGACCTGATGGCCTCTGAAGTCCATTCCAGTTCTAAATCTATGATCCTATTAAAGGTTACCTATATTCACTTAGTGCAACAAGACAGAAATATTTTCCAGGTCATAGAAAACTTGCAGAGAGTCATCCAGCCCAATGCAGAATTTCTAAATGTTTGATTCATTTGGTCAGTGTTGTCACTCCAAATATTTTAGACAAAGGATTGAATACTAAAGATCTGGACATTTTCCTCCAGGGGTTCCAGTCTCAAGAAGAATAAAGACATTATTTGCATGCATTATTTTTCTTTTATAGCAATGAGTAGAATTCAGTCTGCTTTCCCTCCTGTTCACCAAATCTTGCTGGAGGCAGGATAAATAGGTGTTCTTTTAACAGATGATTTATTCAGTTCCTGGCTCCTTCTGCTCTCTGTGAGGAAAAAAAGAGAAATGCAATTATAGAAAACCATCAGAAAATCACATCTGTTTCAGACACACAGTTCACCATTACTTAGTTCTTTGAACTTTGGTATTTTTCAGGCTTCCAGACTAATGGTTGTCTAGGAGGAGAGCTATAGATTCAGTGTTGATAGAGATATAGGGTTTCCAAGCACCCACATCCTACTGGTCTAAGAGCCTGATGGCACAAAACAATGTATCAGGAATGTTTATTAGATTTGGATAAAATGTTCAAGTTCTCCCCAACACCTGGCTTGCCCTCAGGTTTACTTACTGCTGACTCATCATTTCATGACGTCTGTTTTGCTGACTTATTAATCGTGCTGCCTTAGGAGGATGATAAGGATGAAAGCTTTCCCACATTAACTGATGATAAAACTTTCATTTTTTTTTCCAAAATATTGCCAGTCAGCAGAAGAAGGAATATTACAGGCTAAATGACTAATTGAAGTTTAAATTTCCATCCCAGTACTGTACCAGCAATAGAACTTAAGCAAAATAAGATTATCTTCTCTAAGAGGTGACAGAGTGCACACCCAATATGGAAGTTTTACAGGGATGGGAAATCACCCATGTTCATATTCCATGTGTCAACCAAAAAAGAGAAGTAGGGAATAGTAGATCATCTGCCCTGAAATGGACCAGCATTCCAGGCTACAGTTATAAGGTTCTAGATATATCTATATCCTAGGAACATAGTTTCTTGAGTAAACAATCTACATGGTAACAGCCCAACTCCATTCCTCCTAAGTTTACCCTCTGTCTAATAATAGAATCATAGATTCTTAGAGTTGAAAAAATAAACTAGCCCAACCCTTATCAAAATCAGGAACCCTTAATCAACAAATGGTCATTTATCTTCTCTTTGAAGACCTCCAGAGATGAGGAAATCACTGCCTCATGAAGTAAAATTCATTTCACTTTTGGATAGCTCTCTTCCTGGCTCTGCTTCTGACTTTCCAGGCTTTCCCACTAAGCCTCAGCTGCAATCTCACCCTGGAACTTCACTCACTACCTAGGACCTCCACACCCTGGAAAATCCCTTCCCTATTCATTCATATGATCTTCTAACATTGAAATATCCCTTCACCATACCTGACTCCCATTCCATTGGTGAGTTCCTCCAAGAGCCTCCATTTTAGAGAAGGGCTCAGGCCAGTTAACCTTTATTTCCATATACTCTCTCCTTCTGCCTTTCCAGACATTGCTAGCAAGCCTGTGCATGGGTACTTCACCCTCATCTCCCTTTTAAGCTTTCTTTTGTGTGTTGTCTTCCCTCTTTAGAATATAAGCTTCTTGAGGCAAGGAACTGTTTATTTGTGTTTGTTTTTAGCTTGTTTCTTTGCTTTTACTTATATCCCCAGAATATAGCAATATTCCCCTAGAACATTGTTGTCCAGTCATTCACTCATATCTGACTTTTCATGACCCCAAAGATCATACTGTTCTGGGATTTTCTTGGCAAACATATGGGAGTGGCTTGTCATTTCCTTCTCCAATGGATTAAAATAAGCAGAAATTAAGTAACTTGCCCAGGGTAACATAGCTAGTAAGTGTCTGAGATCAGACTTGAGCTCAGGTCTTTCTCACTACTCCAGACCCAGTACTTTATCCACTAAGCTATCTAGCTGCCCCTATTTGGAACACGGTAAGCATTTAATAAATGCTTGTTATCTTCTATCCTTGCCTACTTGTTAGGAAGTTTATCACTGAATGACTTTGTATTATTCATGTAAGATTCATGAAATCTTCGTAACTTTCACCCATTTTTCCTAATTCTTCCTTTTGGAGTTAAGCAGAAACTATATAATCTCTCTCCCATATGATAGCTTCTCAAATATTTGAAGACACTTAATAAAAGACCATGGATCTAGATCAGGAAGGAAGCTCAGAGGTTCTAAATAATTTTTCAGCAATGATACGTCACTCCCCTTATAGCCCAGCCTTTTCTAGATTAAATATCCATAGTTTATTTCATTGTTTAGGTAGGCAAATCAGGCTATTCTTTAATATTATTGTTGAGGCCAAGAAGCACAAGTAGCTGATGATAAAACTTTTCCTATAAGTTTATGAATGAAACAAAAGTCACTAACATTCTATCTTTCTGCAACCTTGGGGAAAAGGGAATGGTTACCTAGCATATATGTAGGAAGGTTTACATAAATCACTTCAGTGATTTGGACCTCATGGTTCTGTGATATCAAGCAATAAATATTGTATACCACTTACAATCCCTTTTGTGGGGGTGTGACTCCTACCCCAAAGATGGTGTGGTTATGTCTGTTGTCTACATCAGAACATAAAATTGCCAAACATATGAAAATATTTATTCCAGATTCAGTTTATTTCCCATCCATTGCTGGGACATATCTATGGATTTATAGTTAGAACTCATGAAAGAGCAGAATGCTCAATTTTTAAAATTTTATTTAAATTTTATTTTTTAGAAATTATTTTTAATTTAATTTATTTTTCATTTTTTGGAGGGGGGCAGGGCAATTGGGTTTAAATGACTTGCCCAAAGTCACATGGCTAGTAAGTATCTCAAGAGTCTGAGGTCCGATTTGAACTCAGGTCCTCCTGACTCCAGGGCCAGTGCTCTATTTACTGCGCCACCTAGCCGCCCCGCTCAATTTTTTTAACATAAAAGTTTAAGGGCAGTCCTTATAGGGAAAGGCCCCATTCCTCAATTCAAACATCCCTTAGGAAAATGATGTATTAAGATGTTATCATTCCCAAACATATTGAGGTGAATTTATGGATTGGATTATTGACCAGAGATATCAGGGGATGGACAGGAAAGTCTGAAAGAGTTGTAAGGTAGATTAGGAAGAAGGAAACACAGATGCTGAATGTAAAGAAGGACAGAACTGGGTGGCATGTCGAAATGATAGCAGGAGATTAGCCTTCATATCCATAAGGAGTAAGCACTGAAAATGTGGAGAATGGCATAGAAAGGGGAGCTGAGATGGTGTGAAAGACAAACTCCCATTGCATTCTGTTTATGCTAAATGAAGATTGGTTGAAGGACATGGAAGTGTTTAGCCTGAAGAAGAAAAACATAGTGTAAGGTGGGTGGCATGTTATATGTCTTTTCGTATCTGAAGGACCATCAGATGGAAATTTGAATTCAATTTATTCAGCCAGGCCCCCAAGGACATTCCTAGGAGTAAAGGATGGAAATCATAGAGAGGCAAATTTAGGCTTGATAAAATGAAAAATTTAAGGATTAGAGTTATCTACAAGCAAAATAATGGGAGATAATGAATTATTTTCTTGCATCACAGTGGGTCTTCAAGTGGAGTCCAGAGAGATATTTTTCAGTGATACCAAGGTGAGAATTCCAGTTCAGGTAGAGATTGAACCTGATGTCCTCTGAGACTCCTAAGTCTGTGATCTTGTGAGATTCTGTCTGAGGGCTGGCCATTTTGTTGCTTCCCAAATAACAGCTGAGTTACATTTTAAAAACCATCTGAATTGTGGAGCTAGTACACAGTCTTAAAATGTGGTGTTCTTGAAGTATAATCTCTCAGAATCAGTAAAAATTGGTTCTGGGAGAAGTTTTAGAACAAAATGTTAGAACTGGAAGAGGCACAGGGTGTTAGAACAGTGAGTATTAGAGCTAGCAAAGGACCTACGAATATAGAATGTTAAGATCTAAAAAAAAACAGAAGGATAGAGAGAGCTGGAAGCGACTTTTGAGGTCATCTAGCTCACTCTCCTCCCCATTTTAAAAGGAAAAAAATAAACATTGAGAAGGGTGAAGTGATTTTCCCAGCATCACATAGTAAACTAATGGCAAAGATTGTATTTGAATTGAGGTCTTTTGCTTTCCATTCCACTTGCCGTCTATCCATTTGAAACACACACACACACACACACACACACACACACACACACACACACACACACACACTGAGTCAAGTATACATTAACCTGATATTTGTGAAAGTCCAAATTATTTTTTTCCTTTCCAAACTCAAATGCTATTTTGGTCTTTAAACTTCAGGCAAACTTCCAAGACAGACACTCCCTAATCCCAGCAGACTATATTACGTGTGTAAAAATATCAAGATTCAAGAAATATCACTGAGCTCACTTGCTCCTGGATCACTCACAGCAAACTTAGTCTCTCTCTCCCCCTATTAATTGTTCTTTTTTCTGCATCTGAAACAATTATTCTCTGAATCAATAGAGTCATTCTGACTGCAAATCTCCTTTTTTATATTGTCAGTAGGTAAAGAAAATCAAGGTAGCTGCGGGCAAGAAAGAGAGGATCTTCCCATAATGTCTTGAGTGGTCTCTCTCCAGTAGATGGATGGGGTTTCTTAGAGAAGCAGCTTTCGCGGCTCCAAAGAAGGTATCCCAGGAGGAAAAGAGCTGTGCTATGGATGAATCTGAGTGTTGCTTCTGCAGAGAGGGGAAGGGAAGGAGATTCCATAGGTTAGCAGGATGACAGAAAAGGTCTGCCTTTAGAGGAGCCATAGGGAGAATTTAAATGAAAAATTACTATTCTGGGAAGATGCTGGCGTATTTCCCAGATTCCATCCAGCATGGAAGATCAGCAAAGGAGGTAGCAGGGCATAATGAAAAGAGTGCTGGGCTTAGAGTCAGAGGATTTGGATGGCATCCCAGCTTGGCTACTCTCTAACTGTATGATTTTGGTCAAGTCACATGATGTTTTTGAGCCTCACTTTCCTCATTTGTCCAATGGACATTAAAATCCAACCTATCTTTCCCTGCTTTTAGCGTGTCTGTGAGGATGGTGTGAGGTAATGTCTATTGAGAACTTTGCAAAGTATAAAGCAGGGCAATACAAATGTCATCTAAGATGATGACATTGATGATGATGGTAATGAATGGCATTCAATCCAATTACGTTTTAAACTTATCACATGTGACAACGCTGATTCATGCTGGCTATATCAGTGATTTTCCCTTTGCCTGTTTTCCTCCACATAGCCTTCTAGGGATAGTAAAAGAAAACACACACACACACACACACACACACACACACACACACACACACACATACACACTGGCATTGGGTGTACAGAGATTACAGTTGGTCTAAAATCCAATTGTGTAAATGATAAAGTATCCCCAGGGAATACCATTTAGAAATATAGTCCTTGTGCCAGATACAGTCTTATGTCATGTGGGACCTATGTATGCTGGGGATGGGGGGAAAGGGCATTTCTCATTCCTTGTATCACCATCCTAAAAAAAGGGATGCTTGGAATTCTCTGGAGCAGTAAGAGTATATCACCTTCCTCGTTTTTTGCAAACATGCACACTTGCTATAATATAAAAGAGAGCAAGAAAGTTAAGACAATGGTCCTGTATAAACACATATTAGGCTGAAGAAAGTTCCCTTCCCTTTTCACTAGAGGTCTTTAAATTAAGTCTGCATGATCATTCATTCATTCATTTATCTATCTATTAACCTATTTATTCATCAGTCATTTATGTATTTGTCTATCTATCTATTCATCTTTTAGTCTTTGAATTAATGTCACAGGATGGAGAAATATGGCAAAATACATAAGATTCTGGACTTGGAGTCAGAAAATGCTTTTTTGAAATCTCCATCTCAAGACTTCTAGTTATTTGACTTTGGATATGGCACTTCACTAGGACCCTGAGGCATATCACTAGTGCACATTTACTAAATTTTAGAGGGGTGGGTATTGCATTGGTGGAAAGAATTTTCACACTGACCCACCCTACTCCACCCTCCATTAGGAACAAATCTTTTGGGCCTTAGTATTAACTATAATAAGAGATTCCTTATTATTGTTCAGTCATTCAGTCATATCCAATTCTTTGTGACCCTGTGAACCATTATCATACTAATACTCTCCATTGAATTTTCTTGGCGGAGGTACTGTAGTGGTTTGCCATTTGCTTCTTCAGGGGATTAAGGCAAACAGTGGATAAGTGACTTGCCCAGAGTCACACACTTCAAAAGTGTCTGAGATCAGATTTGAACTCAGGTCTTTCTGACAGCAGGCCCAGTACTCTATTCACTGAGTCATCTAGCTCAAATAGAGGTTGAATTAGATGATTTTTGAAGTCTTCTCTGTATGTAAATTTTGAATCCCTTAATATGAGACATTTCTTTCATACCAAGCTCCAGCTTGACTTACTGACCTTGCTGGTTGAAAGGATGGAGGACAGAATTTTTCTGTCTCTGTCTCTCTGTCTCTGTGTCTTTCTCAATGCAGTCACTCCTTATTGTGTTCTCCAAAGAAAAAAGTAAATCTCTAGGATTCTCTCACTTTTTAGGGCTAGCTACTCTGTGAAGAATGAGGGCAAGATATTGTTTTATCCTCCTCTCCTTTATAGTTGCCTTTTCCCTTTCCGCCTTATGTTGGACTGTTCTTTTTCTTCATTAGTTTTCACAAACCCCACCCAATACCATACAATCCCTCAAAATGAATACTATTTATTCTTTAAAATAATAAAATAATAGGGTTGATGGAAGAGGAAAATATCCCAGGACCCTCCAAACTGATCAAGGAGTCAAAAAGTATTAAGTGCTTTCTATTGCTAAGTAGAGTGCTAAATGTTGGGGATACAAAGAAAGATTTAAAAAAAAAACAGTCCCTGCCTTCAAAAGAGCACATTTCTATGTGACATAAACATTCATATGACAATATGTAAATATCTAAATACATATAAAATTTATATAGAATATGTGGAAGTATATTTCAGAAGGAAAGGCACTTGCAACTGGAGGGGTGTGTAAAGGCATCTTGCAATAGTGAGATGGTCTTCAAAGGAAGCAGAATATACCTGTAAAGGCAGATGATATGAGGGCTTTTGATGAGGTCACACAGAATATCAAGGTATACCTCATTCAGTGTGTAGGGAGGATTGGAAGAATGGGAAGGAAGGAATAGTCTTTAACACAGTTGAATCTTATTAAGAACTCTGATTTCCGCCCCCGACACACACACCCATAAATCTATAATTTGAAAGGAGTTTTGAGTTTGAACTTTTCTTTCCCCTAACATGAGGATATCTATTCATATCATGCCTTGTAGTTTCTTCTCTTTTACTAAACTGTAGAGTTTTTGAGGGTAGGAAGAGTATATTATTCATCCATGTATATATCCCAATCTGCCATTATAGTGCTTTGCACATATTATGTGGTTAATAAATATTTGCTGAAATAATAGATGAATTAATGGATGACTTAATGAATGATATTCTACTGTACCTTGCTTTCATCTTGTGACCAATCTGGTAAATGGTGTGAATTAATCTATTTAGCTATTTAAGCCTATATTTCTTTGTAAAAATTCAGAAGAGTTTGGATCCTTTTAAATGCCAATTTGTTTCATTTATTCAGAAGGAATAGCCCTAAGGGTAATGAATTAGAAAATCGGGAGCAGAAGCACTGAAGTTCATTCTCTCATGTTAAAGGCATTTGAGAGCCATTAGAGAAGGTAAAAAATGCTTAGCCTCATAATTGGTTGGTCAGAGAAATTTAAAGCTCCCTGAGTGAGTCAAAGGTATTAATAATATCTTTAGTACTACAATTGTAACTAGTAGATAAAGATAAGCTATAACAGTATTGCAAGCTAAAACCAGTGAAAAGTCTTAATGTAGCTACAAAGGGAAAGTTGGCAAGTTAATATTTATGAAAAGATTTGGTCACAGTTGAGTTAGTAACAAGGTACACCATTTATATTTAGGATATCTTGTTTCTTTTGGTTTTTACTCCAACTGGCAGATTTGATAATTTATAAATAGAAAATTATGCTGTCATAGGATGAATGGAATTACAGTTAGAAACATCCCAGGAGACTGACTGTGGGAAAAAATGATTCCTAGAGAAAGTAAGTGACTTGCCTGAGGTCATGCATCTAGTTAGCAAAGAAACTGGAATGAGAACACAGGTGTATTGACTTCATGTTCAAACGAAGCTGAATAATGATTGCTGTCTAATAAATAATTTTATTTTTTATGTTTTATAAAAGACATTAAGTATAACATTTGATTTTCCTATTACTTAGTTTCTTTTGCTTCCTTGGTTGTCAATTTCTTCCTTCTTCCCTCCCCACTTTTCTTCCTTTTCCTTCCTTCCTTCCTTCCTCTCTTCCTCCCTCCCTCCCTCTCTTCCTTCTCTCTGTCTCTGTCTCTCTGTCTCTCTCTGTCTTTGTTTGTCTGTCTATCTGTCTGTCTGTCTCTCTTTCTTTCCCTTACTCAGGGTAAAAGTTCAATGGCTGCTCACAGGCCCAGTTCCACTGATAATCAGCATCAAGCTTTGGCATGCTCCATTTCCAACATGGACCTGTTTTTATCTCCTTAGCCTGACTGATGCCTGCCCCTCCCCGCTTCAATTGTATTGGATCTAGCATGTCATATTTGTATTGGATCTAGCATGCATATTGATTGGAGTTAGCCACACTACATTTCAGAACTCTCCTGCTCCAGCTATTTACCAGCCACAGCCTCCTTGAGTAGCGAGGATTATAAACACGTCCTATCACACTTGGAAGCTATTCATTCCTGACATACATCTAACAGATAGCCCTTCACAAATCTGACACACTAGTCACAATGGCAGTACTGAGAAATTAATGTCTATGAACATCTCAAAAGTCTCTATAGGACATACTCTAGAACTTGTATCCTTTTTAAAACGAGACATAAAGGAAGCCTCATGTGATGAGATGAGAACAATTGACCCACAGCTGAACGTGACTTACAAATAAGAAATGGAAAGTTCCCTTTTTTAGAGGAGCAGAGGCAATAGTAAAGCAGAGTAATTGAATTTGTCCACAGATAACAAGCTTCTGCCTGCTTCCTGCTTCCTAGTAATGTCTGTGTTATCAAAATAGCATGAGGACAAATTCTCATTATGCCAACACCAATCAGATGAGCTTCACTTACCCACATAAACTATGTGACAGGCTTTGCTTATCAGTGCTCACAAACCTTATGATTGGCTCTCGGGGGGCTGTCATTCATCTACTGACAATAAGGGATTCAGAAAGGGCATTCATCTCTTGCCATTCTCCTCAAAGTTTTATTACTGATTTTACTGTTGAGTTGTTTCAGTTTTGTCTAACTCTCTGTGACCCCTTTTGGGGTTTTCTTAGCAAAGATACTGGAGCGTTTTGCCATTTTCTTCTCTAGTTAATTTTCCAGGTGGGGAACTGAAGCAAACAGAGTTAAGTGACTTGCCCAGGTTCATAAGTCTAGTAAGTGCCTGAGACCAGATTTGAACTCAGGAAGATGAGTATTCCTGACTCTAGGCTGGGAACTCTATCTACTGTGCCACTTTGATGCCCTTTATTACTGAACAATTTCGTAATTAGTACTTTCTTTTGGAATATAATTATACCTTCACTATGTTGAGATGCAAGTAACAGAGTTCAAAAAGTCATAGGATAATAGATATAGAGCTAAAAATGGCATCAGAGGGCATCTAAGTCAAAGCTCATCACTTTTTTCTGTTAAACAAATGGGGATCTATGACGTTAAGTAACCTGCACAATTGAGATCCATGAGGTGAAAGATGCCAGTGGCAGGATTCAAATCCATGTCATTTGGCACCCAGGCCAGTCCTTTTTACTAAAACACACTGACCTCTTTCCATCCCAGCCTTGGTCCCCAACACCTTAGACACAATATTTCCAAAATACTTCAGGGGCACTGTAGCACAGTGGAAACAGTGCTAGTTTTGAAATATGAAAATCTGTGTTTAAAGTGGAGTTCTGCCACTTCCTTGTGTAGCCCTCAGCAAATCAAGTGATGACTCTGGTCTTCATTTTCCTCTTCTGTAATATGATGTTGATTAGATAGCCCTTCCAATAGTGCATCTACTATCCTATAATCTGCTACCTTTTCTTCAAAACCTGCTCTTCTCTGCTTAATCTCTAAGTGTGTTGCTGTTCTATTTCTCCACTCATGCAAACTTGAAAACCTCTGAGTCATCTTTTAATTATCCCCTTTTTCCTCCTTAACATCTAGCCACTTTCCAAGACTTGCTCATTCTATGGACACCAGTCTTTTACATCCAACTTCCATTTTCCATCCCCACATTGATCATGTCACATCAAGTTCTCATCATCTATCTCTTGTATTATGGTAATAAGCTCTTAACTGATTTTTCTGCCTTTAGTCTCTCACCTGACTATCTCATGACCTATATTATTTTCCAAATCATCTTCCTAATGCACTGCTTGGTTTTCTTCAGAAATTCTCATCTGCTTCACATTGTCTCCAGAATAAAGTCCAGACTCCTTCTCTGGATATTCAAAACTTTCACAGTTTGATTCTACTCTTACCTTTCCAGTCAAATCTCTCTCTATTCCCCTTCATGTACTTTATATATTACAACAAAACTGGACTATTGGCCCCTCTTCCCCTTTCTACTGTCTTCTACCAAACACCATGACTAGAATAGATTCCCCCTCATCAACCTCAAACTTTAGAAATATTTTCTTTTCTAACAGACTCAGTGCAGGAACTAACTCCTTGAAAATATTTCATCCCCAAAGAAGTTACTTCTCTCATTTCATCTTTCTCATAATACTCTATCTACTATCTGTTTATCTATCTATCTATCTATCTATCTATCTATCTATCTATCTATCTATCTATCCACCTTAGACAAAATGCTATCAACAAAGAAAAAAGCACTATCTGTTGACATGTAAATAGATAAATTACTATTTTTATCCCCTTTGCTTTAGTTACCTTCTTTAGCACCCCCTCTGGGACCCCTCCACCCAGTCACATTTGACTTTCACTTGTGGATTGCGGTCCTTGAAGCAACTCTTGACCAGTACTCTCTTCAGAGGTCTAGGAAATAACCTGTAGGGGCTAAGTTTCTAGTAGTACAAATCCTGAGCCCCACCCCCACCAGTGTACTCCCCATTATAGATCTTTAGCTTTTAGAGAGGGACTTGGTAAGGAGATACAGCAAGAAGTGTTACAAAATATTCCCTCCAATCTGGGAGCACCCTCTCTTATTCCACATGCAAAGTTCCTTGGAAAAGTGGGTTCATAGTACAATGGTATTAAAGACTATCCAACTTGTCCCTGAGGGTCAGTGCCTCTCTTAAGTATGTTATGGTATGATTTTCCCCTATAAGTTAGCTCACTCCGTGAAGTTAGCACCGTTCACATGTGGCTTTCATTCCACTTCTATCTATAGATACTTCCTCTGTCAATAGCCATTCCCACTCAGGCAGCCACTGCTACTATCTTTGATAGCTAATGGGACTTCTAGATCTTCTTAAATCACTAGATCTCCTAGGGACTACCATTTTGGAAAGCTAATTCATTTAAGTTAAGAAGATATTAACATAAAAGGCACCATGTGTTCATATACACATGTCATTTGGGTGGTAAAATTCAGGAAGATACCCCTCCACCATCTAGAATGAGAAGTAACTCTCCCAATTTGAATGCTCTGAGGAAAGAGAAAGATAAATTCTCTTTTGTATATACATTCAGTTCTAGCTCAACCACAATAGAGTCATTACTTCTTAAGGCTCTACAGCCAAATAGAAGACTTATAACAATAACAACAACAACAACACAATAACAACTAACATTTATAGAAGCAGCTTGGTGGCACAGTGGATACTGTCTGGTCTAGAGTCAGGAAGACTTATCTTCATGAGTTCAAATTTGGCCTCAGACACATACTAGTTGTATGACCTTTGGCAAGCCACTTTAACCCTATTTGCCTCAGTTTCCTGATCTGTAAAATGAGCTGGAGAAGAAAATGGCAAATCACTTCAGTATGTTTGTCAAAAAACCTCAAATGGGGTCAAGATGGCAGAGCAGAAACAGCTCCTCCAAGCCACTTTGCCCCCAGATTCCCCCCAAACTATGTAAAAGGGGACTCTGAACAACTTCTGGAGCCCCAGCACCCACAGAATGACACAGAGAAGCTAACCTCCCACTGAGGACAGCCCAGCAGCCCTGCAGGAAGGACCAGCGCAGCAGTCTGGGACCTGGCAGTGCGCAGTGCGCAGAGCGTGGGGAGCCGAGCCGAGCCCAGGTCTACGTGAGCCTAGGTTTTAGCCCCAGGGCGGCAGGGCCAGCAGCTGGCTGGAGGAACCCCAGAACACCAGCAGCTGTGGCGACTCCAGAATTATCCACATAGACATGCCTAAGACAAAGTAAGAGGTTAGTGTCCTATGGACTTTGGGACCGGTATTTAGGGAATGCGTCGGCTCCCTCCCCTAGGAGCTAGAAGCCTCTGAGGAGACACGCCATATTGTAGTTTTCAGAGGCAGCTACAGATCCTGGACTGCAAATTGTAGGAAGATCCGGTGATCAGTCTTGGGGGGTAATTGCTCTTGCTTTAACCTCCCTGGATCTGGATTGTGATCTAGGGTGGAAGTCGTGGGTGGGTTTACAGCTTGCCAGAAACAGAAGTTGCCCCCCACACGTTCGGGACGAAAATTCCTCTAGCTGGCCTTAAAGCCATAGTGTGGCAACAAGCCCAAAAGTCAAGCAATTAAGTGGCAACATGCCAGGGCAAAGGAAACAGAAAAATGCAACCCTAGACTCCTATTTTGGGGGCATAGAGCAGGAAAAGGACTGTGAGGTCAGAAGTCCTGCTCCAAAAGCCCCAGGGGAAAACATGAGCGGGTTGCAGGCCATAGAGGACCTTAAGAAGGACTTTAAAAATCAAATAAGAGAAGTGAAGGAAAAATTGGAAAGAGAAATTAGAAGGATGCAGGAAAAGTATGAAATGAGGGTCAACAGCCTGACTGAGGAAAACAACACCTTAAATAATAGACTGACTCAAATGGCAAAGGAGACCCAAAAGGGCAATGAGGAGAAGAATGCCTTAAAAAGTCGAATTTACCAGATGGAAAAAAAGTCTCAAAAGTTCACTGAGGAGATTCATTCCTTCAGAGTTAGACTGGAGCAAATGGAAGTTAATGACTTTATGAGAAATCAAGATGCTGTTAAACAGATCCAAACAAATGAAAGATTAGAAGGCAATGTGAAATATCTCATGGGAAAAACCACTGACCTGGAAAATAGATCCAGGAGAGACAATTTAAAAATTATTGTACTACCTGAAAGCCATGATCAAAGAAAGAACTTAGAAATCACCCTTCAAGAAATTCTCAAGGAAAACTGCCCTGATGTTTTAGATCCAGAGGGCAAAATAGAGGTTGAAAGAATCCACAGCTCACCTCCTGAAAAAGATCCCAAAAAGAAAACTCCCAGGAATATTATAGCCAGGTTCCAGAATCCCCAGATCAAGGAGAAAATACTACAAGCAGCCAGAAGAAACAATTTCAATATTGTGGAAACACAATCAGAATAGCCCAGGACCTGGCAGCTTCTACACTGAGGGATCAAAAGGCATGGAATATGATATCCCAGAGGGCAAAAGATCTGGGAATGAACCCAAGGGTCACCTACCCAGCAAAACTGAGTATTTTGTTTCAGGGGAAAATATGGTCATTCAGTGAATAGAGGACTTTCAAGCATTCTTGAGGAAAAAAACCAGAATTGAACAGAAAATTTGACATCCAGACACAAGAAGGAAGAGATGCCTGAGAAGGTAATCAGGGAAAAGAAATCAAAAGGAACTTATCAAAGTTGAACTACTTACATTCCTATATGGAAAAACAATAACTGGGACTGATGATATATTTCTCAGTATGAAAATAATGGAAGAAGGGTGTGTGGTCATATGAATACATATGTGAATGTGTGTGTATATGGTTACAGTTATATATGGATAGAGGGCGTAGGTTGAATTTGTTGGGAAGGGAGAATACTCAAGGGATGAAATTATGAGGTGAGAGAGGAAAGTGGCAAGAGGAGATGGGAGAGACAGGGTAGTGTAAACTATCCCATGCAGAAGAAGCAAGGGGAAGTGGTTGCAAAAGAGGGGGAGAATAAGGAAGGCTAAAAAGGCAAAACCACATTCAAACTGAATTTGGTTCTGGGAGAAAATGACATACATAGTAAATGGGATATCTCAACCTGCAGCAGGATAGGGGGAAGGGGGATGGGAGGAGGGATGATGGATGGGAGGGCATCCTTGGGGTGAGGGGAGGTTGGAAGTACCCAGTATAGAAGAGGGACAGGATCATGTAGGGAATGGACCAGGTGGGGGTGGGATGAGTGGGAGGGAATTATAAGCAGCCTTGTACAATATATCTACTATGATAATGTTTTGCATAGCTAGACATGTACAACATATACTGAATTACTTATCTCCCCAGAGGGAATGGGTGACAAGGGAGGAAGGAAATGGATCTGAAATTCGAGGTCTTAACATTAAATGTCCCAAATATATATAAATACTATTATTAATACTCTTTTGCTTGTAATAGGGAGATAAGATGTGCAGGCATTGGGACACAAAGATTCACCTTCCTCTAATGGAAAAGTCGAAGGGGGTATGGGAGAAGGTATGGGAGAGAGCAGATTGGAGGAAGCAATATCTTGTGGGACTGCTATTCTGGGCGGCTGGGTAGGGGAATAACAGGGGGAAAATGATTGTAACTCAAAATCTGGCAGAAATGAATGATGTAAAACAGAAGTTAATAAGGCATTTGTTTAAAAAAAAAAAGAAAAGGGACAGGGTCAAAGTAGAGAATAGAACAAGTGGGGGGTGGGATAGGATGGAGGGAAATATAGTCAGTCTTTTATAATATATTCACTATGGAAATGTTATGCATAGCTACACATGTATAACCTATATTGAGTTGCTGATTATCTTCCCAGTAAGGGTGGGTGATGAGGGATGAAGGGAAAGAATATGGAATTCAAAGTTTTAAAATTAAATGTTTAAAATTTTGTATTATTATTTTTTTACACGCAACTGGCAAATAAGATATACAGGCACATAGAAATCTGTCTTGCCTTACTGGAAAGTCAGAAGTGGAATAGGGGACGACAGGAGAGAACAGATTAGGGAAGGGGGTATATAGAGGGATCATTGTTTTGGGGTGGTAGGCAAGGGAAAGACAGGGAGAAAATTTGTAACTCAAAATCTTATGGAAATGAATGATGTAAACTAAAAATAAACGTAAAATTTAATTAAAAAATAGTAAGAACTAAGTGTCCTGGATTCTAGTCCTAGCTTTGCTACCTATAGTAACCTATATGACCTTGCGGAAATCATCTCTTCTTTCTGGACCTTACTTTCCTCTTCAGTAAAATGAAGGGTTTTGTCTCTGGGCTATATTTCTAAAGTCCCTTTGAGCTCTGGCATGATGCTGGACTAACTAGGATATATTGGACAAATCACTTAACCTCTCTAGACTTCAGTGTCCTCATCTATAAAATGAAGGCTTGGGAGTATATGGTCTCTAAGGTCTCTTGAAGCTCTAGACCTATGATTTTATGATCCTGTGGATTGTAGAATCTTAAGTAATGTTTTCTAGTCCTTGAATTAATTCATTTATATCAAGCCATACAGCATTCTATGGCACCACTATGTGATAAAAGGTCAACAAAAATGGAATTTTTAAGAATTACTTTAACTAAGACCTAAAAAAAACCCCACCACCTTTGGTTCTGAAGTGAATCTATTCAATTTTGATCACCATTCCCAATGGTGAACAAAAGTAGCATCAATTATTCAACATTCATGAATATCTGCTATAAAGGAAGTTATGTTAGGGAATACCGAGAAACATGAAGTACAATCCCTGTCTTCATGTAACTTACGGCATATGGACACATATGCATGAACACTACAATCTTTGATATAAATCAAAATATGGTACTTGCAAAGACATCTAAATTAAGTGTTATGAGAAATTACAGTATGCCATTTTTGGGAAGAAGAGCCAGGATAGATCTTATAGAGCAAGTAAAATATGAGCTCATCCTGGAAGGAGGGAGGCCATATCAAGAGACAGAGATGTAGGGAAAGGAAGGGGAGTTGACTCCAGGGGTGGGAGAGGGATAGCAGAATCAAATTAGCATGATTAAAGGCATGAAGATGTAAAATTGTACAGGAAAAACTCATCATGGCTGCAAGCTAGAATATGAACAGGGGAATAAAAAATATAGGATAATAAAAGCAGGTTGAAGCCATATTTTGTAGGGATTTGAATGCCAAAGGTAATACGTTCAACAGGCAATGAGTACACCCGGGAAGTCCATCAAGAGGTTGAAAAGTGTAGGGCTTATTCAGTGACATGTTGGTAAATGTTTAATAATCAGTTCTCTGGAAAAAAAAAGTACTTATAACATACTTTTAAGTTTAATATACATTGTCTCCATTACCTTATTAAGTCTAATTAATCAAGAAAACAAAAATCAAACAATGATTTGTATTGTTTACTGATTTCAGAGGTAGAAGTACTCACACAGAAAATTTAACAGTGAGACAATTTGAACTAGCTCCAGTAGGAAACCATGCAGGACTTGTGCTATCCAAGTTAGGGAGTTTGGATGTGATCTAATATGGGAAAGGGAGATGCTGAAGATTGTTCAGCAGGGTTGCTATTTGTTTGATGCTGTGCTTTTAGAAAGTTTTTTTTTTTCTGGCAGTTATGAGAAGCATGAATTGGAGTAGCAAGAACCAGGAGAATATGAGTCTATTTCAACAGTCAAGATGAGAAATGATGAGTCTGAACTAGGTGGGTGGTAATGGTATTAGTAAGGAAGGGAGGAATGTGAAACATTTCACAGAAACAATTGGCTGGGGAATATTGGTTGTAGGAGTGAGGTAGAGAGAAAAGTCAGAGATCATCCCTTGCATTTGATTTCCATGGCCTGTTGAAGATGGGCAGCAATTACTTCTTGCCTAGAACCAATGTCAGTGTTACTTTATTGCTTAATCAGACAGTTCTCCTAGTCAAGGCTTTCTGGAAGAAAAATAATTCCAGTTTGGGATCTTTGGCATTCACTTTTGCGCTACTAGAGATGACATAATCTCTATTTTATTTGTGTGATTTGAAAAATATGTTTATTTCTGACTAGGATAAAGATGATTATTGACTCCTTTCCTTCCTGCTCCATGCCTCTTCTGTCGCAATTTTGACTATAGAATTATTGATTCTTAAAGCTGGATAGGGCCTCAGAGGTCAACCAGTCCAACATGACCTGAACATGACTTCCCTGGCAAATGGTTATTCAGGCTCTGCTAGAAAATCTCTAGTCCAGTGTTACGTATTTCACTGTTGGGAAGCTTGGATTAACAGAATATATCTTTTTACATCCAGCCAAAATCCACCTCTGCCACTTGCATCCATTGAAACCATTCAGAACAACCGATCTTCCATGTGAAAGCTATTCAATTGTAAAGATAGGTATTATTCCCTTGCAATCCAAATCAGCCAATTAAGCACTTCTCATATGACATTTTCCTCATTCCCTTTGTCAAACTAGAAAGGATTAATTTTTTTTTTTATTTTTGCTTTTTGGAGGGCAATTGGGGTTAAGTAACTTGCCCAAGGTCACAGGGCTAGGTTTTGTTTGTGTGTTCATTAAGTGTCTGAGGTCAGATCCAGACTCAGGTCCTTCTGACTCCAGGGCTGACACTTTACTCACTGCGCCACCTAGCCGCCCCTAGAAAGGATTAATTAAATCCTTACTATGTGCTAGATACTATGTTCAATGATAAGAATACAAATACAGAAAATGATATTTTTTTACCCTCAAGGAACTTACATTCTAATATGTGACTCAACAAATATAGAGGCATAGTGTCCAGGAAAAGGATATTTAGTCTGAAGAGTCCCAAGGATGGTGAGTAGAGCAATAAGTTCTGTTCCAGAAGCAATGGTTGTATTGTTTCAATTACTGGGTCTAGAGTAAGAGGTAGAGAGTGGGGACAGACACATGCTGTTCTAGTCATAGGGGTAAACAAATAGCTATAAAGGGCCCAATGAGAGAACCTTGTTTATGTGACTTTTTATAAACGCACATCTCTTAAACATCAGATAGCCCTCCTCTCCAAAACATGCAGATTCCTTTTTTGTTTTGACTGATAATCTAATCTCCAACTGGACACTAATATGCTGGAGGAGTGATTTTTAAACCTTAATTAGCTTATGAAATTACCTTTATCATTGTTCTATTTGTCTACCCATCTCAAATCACAATTGAAACAAGTTACTCAGAGGCTCTTGGTGACACATATATACACAATTATATATAGTTATAGTTATACACAAATATATCTATATATCTATACACATACATGTATGGGTATATATAGATATAATAATATGTGTATATATCAATCAATCAATACACATTTATGGCATGCCTACTATGTGCCAGACACTGCGCTAAGTTCTTGGGAAACAAAAAAGAGGCAAAAGTTAGACCCTACCCTCA
Organism: Gymnobelideus leadbeateri; assembly: GCA_011680675.1. Lineage (NCBI taxonomy): Eukaryota > Metazoa > Chordata > Mammalia > Diprotodontia > Petauridae > Gymnobelideus > Gymnobelideus leadbeateri. The sequence continues at coordinate 216,005 of WOXC01012316.1, forward strand.
AGAAGCTTACAATCTAATGGAAATTTTTTATAAAAGTATATCTGGCAGATGAGAGAAGCATGGATTGGAGTAGGTGGAACCAGGAGATGATGAGGCTATTTTTTTTTTGGCTTTTTTTTTGGAGAGCAATTGAGGTTAAGTGACTTGCCCAAAGTCACATGGCTAATAATTGTGTCAAGTGTCTCAGGACGGATTTGAACTCATGTCCTCCTGACTCCAGGGCCAGTGCTTTATTCACTAGCTGCCCTGTGATGAGGCTATTTCAACATCCAAGATGATAAATAATAAGAATCTGAACTAGGTAGCCATAGTGGTAATAGTATGGAAGGGGAAAATACGAGAAACATTTGAAAAAAAGATGTATCTAGATATTTATACACACATACTCACATATCTATATGTCTAAATAACTATTTGCATGCATACATCTATATGTATTTGTATGTATACATGCATATATATCTATATATCTTTGTATTATTGTTATTACTGTTTTCATTAAAGTCCTTCACTGACCTCTCATTACGGGATACAGCTAACTCCAGGTTCTCAAAGGCTATGACGGTAGAGCACAAGTTTTGACAGGTTCTGCTAAGTTGGATAGGATCAATAGGCCCAGTGACAGACAATATGTCTATTGCTCAAGGTCTAGCCTCTGCATTTAGAAAGGTTAAGCAGTTGGTATCTGATGTATTGTTGCTTTTTAGTTCTGACAGAAATTCAGAAAGACTGATGACCATAGTCATAGAAGTTGCAATATATGTAGTTAGAGGAAACAACAACCCTGATGAGATCACCTAGGGCTTTGATTGTGTGCCAGAAAGGATCCTAGTGGACTTTTAGTGCAAACCTCTCTCTTCTTCTACTCACCTTTTACAAATAAGGAAAATTATTCCCAGAGAGATTAAGACCCTTGCCCAATGTCACACAGGCAGGAAATCTCTGAGGTGGTATTCAAACCCAGATTCTTAAACTCAAAATCCATTCATCTTATACATATTCTTGAAGTATATTGAATTCATAGTAATAATAATTATTACAACCAAAAGAATTTATTGGTATGTCTATTACATTAAAAAACACATTTTAGAAACAACAATAGTTCTTCTATTTCTTAGTGAGTTTCACCAAGGAATTAGTGACTTTATTTTTCCTGGCCTTCTTCTCCCTTTCCCCTCCGGGTAGCATTTGCATGGATCTCCACCAAAATCCTCCTCTAATGCTTCGTTATGCCATGGGATGCCTCTGGGTTCCCCAAGTCTATTCTAGGTGAGTACAAGTTCTCACAGGTTTTAACAAATTAAAAGGCTTTAAGGATGAGCCCAGCGAGGGACTGTATGACTGTTGACCTAAGGGTCTTCCTAGTTATATTCAGGGAGGTTCATCAGCAGACAACTAGCCACCACCCGATGATCATGATTTTTCTTTATCTTCTTTCCTTTCTCCCTTCTTTCTTTCCTTCCTTCTTTATTTTTCTTTCCTTCTCTTTTTCTTTCCTTCCCTTTTTCTCTTCCTTCTTCATCTTCTTTCTTTTTTTCTTCCTTCCTTCTTTCCTTCCTTCCTTTTTTCTTTCTTTCTTTCTTTCTTTCTTTCTTTCTTTCTTTCTTTCTTTCTTTCTTTCTTTCTTTCTTTCTTTCTTTCTTTCTCTCTCTCTCTTCCTTCCTCTTTCTTTCTTTCTTTCTTTCTTTCTTTCTTTCTTTCTTTCTTCTTTCTTTCTTTCTTTCTTTCTTTCTTTCTTTCTTTCTTTCTTTCTTTCTTCTTTCTTTCTTTCTTTCTTTCTTTCTTTCTTTCTTTCTTTCTTTCTTTCTTTCTTTCTTTCTTTCTTTCTTTCTTTCTTTCTTTCTTTCTCTTTCATTATTCCCAAGCACCTCCTGAAACTGTTGACTAAGACCTGGAGTAGTTTGCAATCAGCATTGGGGAAGGAGTACCAATGCTGATGAGATTATGAATCTTTTGAAGCCCAGAACTCTATTTGGGACAGAGGTGGATAAAATCCTGTTGAATAGCCCTGAACCATATTCAGAGCCAAGGTTTTCATCAGAGGAATAAGTGTAGTGAGTCACTCAACTGACTTACTCAGATGGCCAGATTCACAGGAGGCAGTCCAGGCAGGAAGATGCCTACACATGGAAACAGCCAAGCTTGGCATTTCTTTTCATAAAAAAGTGCAGAAAGGCCACCCTTGGAGAGAATTGATTGACAGTAGAGACTCCTCATTGTCTAACTAGGGTTTCTGCCCCTGTATTTTCAACGTTGAATTTTCTAACTTACAGATGAAGGCAAAGGGAGTGATGACAACCTCAGTCTTGGCCAAAAAAGCTTCCCTGTCATAGAAAAAGGCCCCAGATAAGACCCCAAAGTACTAAACATCAGTCATTGGTTCCTGGAGCCAGACTGATGCCCTGAGTTCAAACACAAAAGTATTCGGTTAAAGAGGCTGCAAATGTGTCCCATAGCAGGGTGATTCTTTATGGTCTACTTAGAACTGGGCCCTGAGCCATTTGAGAGGTCCACACTGAAGCTGAATTTTGCATTTTAGCCTTCAAACGTGACAATATCACTTCTAGGTCCTTTATGTGATCCAGACAACTTCTCTGTAGACAGATCAGAAAGCTCTTCATGGGATATTGGCTTATGGAAATTCAAAAAACTGGATAGACATAGAATTAAGCCTATCTGTTGGGTGTTAGATGAGACTCAGTATATTGTAGTCTCCATGGAATTGTTGTTATAAGGTTGTAACTCAAGATCTTAGAGCTAAGAAAGATCTTGAAAATCATGTAGTCCAACCCCTTCATTTTTCAAATGAGGAGAAATAGAGTGGAACGGTGGAAAATATGTTTTAAAAAATTTAATTTCTGATTTCCAACTGAGATCTTGGAAAAATAAATTAATATCTTAGTCTCAGTTTCCTTATTGTATAAAGTGTGCATTTATATGTGTGCATGTGCATATATATGTAAGTGTGGGCAGATTAGACTAGATGAACTCTAATGACCTAGTAAGGGAACTTGTCTAAGATTTTGCTACTATCTAGTAGAAGACCCACACAAACAAACAAACAAAAGAAAAAACAGCCCCAGTCTTCTGACCCTCTAGTGCATCAAGATCCTTCCCAACAGAAATGAGATGCTTTGTGGTCTTCTCAGCACAGATATACTAGGTCATCAAGTATTTCATTGATAAAAGTAGATCTATAGGGAGATGTTCCTCTTGGGCTCTAAACTTTGGGCCCTACTTTAGAATCAGACAAAGGGATGTAGAGATGAAAGAAACCTTGGGGATCACAAAGAGCAAAATTCCCATTGTACAAATGAGGAAGCTGAATTTCAGATGGGTCATATAACTTGCCTGAGGTTGCACAGTTAGGAATTTACAGTATCTTGATTTGGACCCAGATGCTGTGGTTTTAATCTCAATTTCTTTTGCACTGCCCATGAATGGGACAAGCACTCAGGGATGCAGTAGCCAGGAATGCTGAGATTTCTTCACCAGCTATTGGTAAGAAAAAAGCATGTTTCAGCCTTTGGACATAGAGTCAGGCTATCCTCCCCTCCAATGTTTGTTGTTGCCTCCTCTAATGAGCACCCTCAGGCTGAATGTTTTTCATTTGGAATTTCCTTTGCCAGAATCATATCATCTCCTTCTAAAGGAAGCTCAGACTCATCTGTGTAGCTCAGCCGATTCTGTGGTTGATAAACAATACTACCTCAGCTGTTTGGAGGGGGGGGGTATCTTTTTACAAGACCCCCAAAGTGGTTATCCAGATATTTTTAAGACCTCCACTGAGGGTAAGCCACCATCTCCAGTGGCAACATGCTCCACTTATGAAGAGTTCTGATTGGTAGGAAGTTTTGTCTTACAATAAGCCTAAGTACAATAAGTCTTCTCTTTTAGTTCCCACCCATTACTAGTCATTTTTCTCTTTGTGATCAAGAAAAAGAACTCTCTCTCTCTCTCTCTCTCTCTCTCTCTCTCTCTCTCTCTCTCTCTCTCTCTGCTAAAGTGAGGGTTCTTAACCTACAGTCCATGAACCTAAGAAAAATACATTTTGACATTTATTTCAACACAATTCCTTTCCTTGCAATTCTATGTATTTTATTTTGTGCATACATTAGTCAAAGAAGGTGTCCATAGGCTTCATTAGACTTCCAAAGGAGTTCATGACAGAAGCAGAGTTAGCAATTTTTGCCCTAGATTTTCTCTTTTTCAAGCAAAACAGTCTTGGCTATTTCGATCAATATTTCAACAACATATTGTCTAGTTCCCTCACCATAATTGTCATCCTCTCTTGGATGTGCTTGACTTTGGCTCTTTCTTAAAATGAAAACCCAGAATTGAGCACAATATTTCAGTTTTGCTCTGACTCAAGTATAGTATAACAGCACTATTATCTCACTTTTCCTAGACATTAATTTCTCTCTCCATCAACCTAGGATAGCATAAATGTTTTAAATATATACTTTAAAAAATTTATTTCATTAAATATTTCCCAGTCACATTAAAAATTTAACATTCTTTTTTTATAAATTGAGTTCCAAGTTTTCTTTCTTCCCCTTCCCCACCCCCTGAGAAGGCAATGAGATATTGATTGTACCTGTAAAATTATGCAAAAAATCTTTCTATATTAGCCATATTGCAAAAGGAAATATACAAAAAGACAAGAAAAATGAAGAAAGTGAAAAAGTAATATTTACTTTTTTTGACAGATATGTCACATTGCTGGCTCATATGGAGTCCCCTAAAATTCCCTAATTTTTTTTTCTCCAAAGGAATAGTTTTATATTCACATCTCTCTCTCAGTAGCTAACTTTGAGACTTTCCCCTAACTGACTTTTTTCCATCTTTGAAATATCTCAGTTGATCTCAAAGATTCCTTGGAATTCTGACATTCCATAGTTAATCATACTTTTCACAGTAACATTCCACTCTGACATTCTGTAGTCTAAAGTCTTTATAACTCCTGGTCTTCTATAGTAGGTTTTCTGACTTTCTATGTTCTTTCATCAATGATAGCAACTAATATTTAAATAAATGCTTTACTTAGATTATTTCTGAAACTCCTAGTCAAAGTGTAGATACTGCAGGAATAATTATCCTCACTTCAGAGATGACAACATTGAGGCTGTAACTTGATCCAGGTCATAGTGTTAATAAGTGTGGAAGGTAAGTTTGGAACCAAGGTCTTTCTGACTTGAGTCTGGTATGTTACACATTATTATTGTTGACATCAATATTATTCATTCATTTCATTATTCTTAATATTTAATTATAACAAATTTATTATTAATATATCATTCATGTGTGCTATCAATATTGATATAAATTAATAACTCTGCTAAGTGTATAACTTATTCTAGTCCTTTCTACTCTAAAATTATGAATCTGTTCAGGATTGACATTTTATGCTCTTTCATGTTTTCCTAAATATTGGAGTCCTCTGGATCATCGCAGCTAGTGATTGAAGTGATGACAGCATCCTGTAGTGGGTGAAACACTGAGTTTGTGGTCAGAAGATCTATGTTCCAGGCCTGGCTTGGCAATTCCTTGTGAAAACTTTTCTAATTCATCAAGCTTCTCTGAGCCTTAATTTTTTTTTTTTTATTTGTGAAACAAGGGGTAAATATGTAAATGATCTCTAATGCTTCTTCCCTCTGTAAATCCTTTATAGGATGTGAAGAGGGAAGAAACTGGCAGAGATTTCCCCTAACTGATATACACACACACACACAGACACACACACACAATGAGTAATGATAATTAAAAATAATTTTTGCCTTTTGATTTATATCATATTCATTTTCAAATGTATATATTTTTCTCTCCTACCTGTGAGCCATTTCTTGTAACAAAGATTTTTTAAAAACACCTCCACCATATCTGATGGTTTTTTCCACACATAGAGCCTCTCCCTCTTCAATGAAGGGAGAGAAATGCATTTTTCAACTCTTCAGGGTACAAGTTTGAATGACCCAAGCTTATAATCATACACAATTTTGTTTCATTATGTTATATTTTTCTTTTTTTTTTCTTTTTTTTTTTTTTAAGCAATTGGGGTTAAGTAACTTGCTCAAGGTTACACGGCTAGTCATTATTTATGCGTGGGTGCTCATTTCCTGAGGCCGGATCTGATCTCGGGTCATCCAAACTCCGAGGCCCCCGCTCTTACTCACTGCGCCACCTAGCCGCCCCTTTAGGGCAATTGGGGTTAAGTAACTTGCCCAAGGTTACACGGCTAGGTTTTTTTGTTTGTATGGATTAAGTGTCAGAGGCCGGCTCCGAACTCAGGTCCTTCTGATTCCAGGGCCGGCGCTCTATTCACTGCGCCATCTAGCCGCCCCTATGTTATATTTTTCAATTACATTTTTGTAGTTATCCTGTATACATTGTAAACTCCTTGAGAGCACTGAGTGTCTTTTGTCGCTTTTTATAATCCCAGCTTTTAGCATAATGGCTGACATATAGCAGACAATTATTAAATATTTATTGATCAATTTACGTGACTCAGTGGATAGAACATTGCCTAGAGTCAGAAAGTTTTGAGTTCAAATTCAGTTTGACATACTTACTAGCTGTGTGACCTGAAGAGGTCACTTAAACTCTTTCTTTTAATCCACTGAAGAAGGAAATGGCAAATCAATCCTTTTTTTTGTTTGTTTGTCTGGCCAAGAAAACCCTATAATGGGATCAGGAAGAATTGGACAAAACTGAAAAATGACTGAACTATGATTGATTGATATTTTTCCCTGATTCTCCTTACTGCAGCAATTTATATAAACCTCCACAAATTTCTCTAAATTATTTATGTCTTGCCTTATGATGCAGTGTAATTCATTTACATTTATGTGTCACAACTCATTTAGCCATTATGGATCCCTTTAATGATTAAAAAAAAATGATTATTTTAGTCTTAAAGATTGAAAGCTTTCTGTTCTTATTGTTTTTTTTTTTTTGCTCCTCCTTATCTCTTTTTGTTTTAAAGTCTGTTCTGGAAGATTTCAACATCCCCCAGAAAGTATAGATTCAGGGAGATCAACATATGGAACTAAGCTTTAGGCAAAAAGAAGGTTGTTGCCTCATTAGCATCATAACACATACTTAAGCAAGTGGAGGCTGGGGGAAGGGATATATGTCTGACATCTGCTTTTTTCTCTGTCAACATATACACTTTTACTTGATCATTTGTTTCATGCCAACCATCCCTGTCATTTATGCATTCATTAGACCACAAAATCAAAGAATCAGAGGCTGAGATGGAAAGCACTCCATCTTCTCCAGCCTATACACAATAGAATCTCTTCCATAACATCCTGACAAATAGTCATCTAGACTTTGTTTGAATTCCACCAAGTTAGGCGAAGCCCATGACATCTCAAGGCAATCAATTTTACTTTTGGACCACTCTAATTAGTAGAGATAATTTTTTTTTAAAAACCTCAAATCTATATTTATCTTTTTGCAACATCTATTACCCCTAGTTCATCCCTCCAGCGACAAACAATGGCAGTCTATTTTCTGTTCTTTGTACAGCCCTTAAATATTTGAAGACAGATCTCATTTCACTCCTGAATCTTCTCTTCTCCACATCAGACTACCTCATTTCCTTCTGTCTATATGTCTGTAACCTAGACCCAAAGTCCTTTACCATCCTGGTTACCCCTCCTTTGAATGTTTTCTAGCTTATCAATGTCCTTCAATTGTTTTGGCCCTAATTGAACAAAATGTTCCAGAAGTGGTCAGACTCGGATAGAATATTAAGAGGCAATCAACTTATTCTTGGGAGGTAGTGTGCCTTTCTTAATACATTCTATTCAAGTATTATTCCATGCCAACTGATAGGTGCTGGGTGAGATACAAAGTTTATAAGATTATTTTAATATTAATAGCAGTTTACAATTCTATAGTTCCTTAAGGATTGCCAAGAATATTGATGGAACTTAAGGCCTAAAAGAGGGATAAACACCCATGGTTATAATATACATCACATGATGAGGGCATTAGAGAAGTACAAAAAAACCTCATTTGTGAGATTCATTGGATAATTCAATTGAAAAGGAAGATATAAAAATCTTTAATCTAAAATATAAAGAACTTTGTCAAATCTATAAGAATAGAAGTCATCCCCCAATTGATAAATGGTCAAAGGATATGAACAGACAGTTTTCTGATGAAGTAATCAAAACAATTGATAGTATATGGAATATACTCTAAATCACTATTGATTAGAGAAATGCAAATTAAAACAACCTTGAGATATCATTTTACACCTACCAGAATGGCTAAAGTGATAGAAGAGGAAGGTGAAAAATGTTGGAAGGATGTGGAAAAATTGGGACACTAATTCATTGTGGGTGGATTTGTGAATTGATCCAACCATTTGGAAGAGCAACCTAGAATTATACTCAAAGAGTTATTAAGCTACGCTTTGACCCAGCAATACCACTACTTGGTCTATTTCTAAAGATGATTTTTTAAAACAGAAAATAGCTTCTATGTTCTAGAATGTTTGTAGCAGCTCTCTTGTGGTGGCAAAGAACTGGAAATTGAGGGGAGGCCCATCAATTGGGTAATGGCTGACCAAGTTTCAGCACATGATTGTGATGGAATACTACCATGCTATGAGAAATTATGAAACATTTGGAAAGACTTGCATGAAATAATGAAGAGTGAAATGAGTAGAAATAAGAGAACAGCAACATTGTTTTAAGAATGAGTGAATAAATTATTTTGATTATTATAAGTACCCAAATTAATTATAAAAGACATATGAAGATAGACACTATCTGGGTCCAGAGAAAGAACAGATAAATAGAAGTAATTATAGAATACTTGTACACACATGTATGTATAAGGTATGTATAGTAGATATGTATGTATATGCAGGTACATATATATATTTGTAGGTATGGTGTGTGTGTATATATATATATATATATATATATATATATATATGTATAAGGGTAGGTATAATGGGGATAGGGAGAAAAACAAAATTTACATAATCACTTTATTGTATATTTGAAAGGAATAGTTAGTTGTGCACAGTAGATTTACAGTTTCATGTACGATCATCTTTTTTACTGTACTATGTTATGGAAATGCTTGTTTTATTCCATCAATTAAAAATAAAATAGAAAAAAGAAAAAAGATAAAGAAAAGGATATTTCAAGCATTTTCAATGGAAGTAAACAAAGGCATGGTGACAGAGAAGGATAAGAAAGCACAGGATGGCTTTGGGACAGGGGATGAACAGAGAATAGGTCAGTTGGACTGTAATTTTGAATTTGTGATGGGTAGATTTAACCAAAAGTACTTTTGGGGCTTATGGTATTTTTCCAAGGGATGAGAGCACATTGACAACTAGGATAGAATTAATAAAAAAACTCTCATATCTTGGAAGTTCAGCTAATCCAGAATCATATTATTTTAGAGTCTATTGAGTCTTATTACCTTATTTTTCTGATGGGAGGCACTAAGGGCCAACAATGGGAGAGACTTATCCAAGGACATGCAATCAACTGCTTGATCAATATTTGTTAGACTTCATATGTTCTAGACATTCTGTTCAGTCCTGGGCATAAAATATATTTAAAAAAAGAAAGTATCTGTCCTGAAGGAATTTGCCAATTAATGGAGGAAGGTAACATATAAATGAAAGCTGAAAATTGGGTTGGAGGACAGTGTTAGAACAGAAGATATTGCATACCACCTACAATATACCTACCATATGTTTTTGTTGTTGTTGTTCAGTCATATTTGACTCTTTGTGACTTCATGAGCCATAGTACACTAATGTCGCCTGTGGGGTTTAATTGGAAAAGATACTGGAGTGATTTGCTCTTTCATTCTCTAACACATTAAGGCAAATAGAGGCTAAGTGACTTGCCCAAGGTCACACAGCTAGTCAGCGTCTGAGGCTGGATTTGAACTTAAGTCTTCATGATTACAGGCCCAGAGTTTTGTCCACTGAGCCACCTAGTTGCCTCACCTATTATTTATCTCCCTGCCATTTAATTTTATGATCACAGATATCCGCAACCTCAGTAGGGCATCTTAATGTTTGTAAATGGCCAAAAGACTGATAAGATGAGAAAAAACTGTGAGGGTCACATTGTTGATGTCCATGATAAAGCTATCTAAACTACAAACATCTTTTCCATGGAGTCTATTCCTGTCTTCATTGTTATTGTTATTGCTATTAGTTTTGATAGTCAGTGCCATTCTTTGCCTCTGGAGAGTCCCACTTTCAATCTCTAAACTAACTCCTGGGTCACCATCTGTTCATAGAAGTTCATAAGTGAATTACTGTATTAGAAACCCATTATGTGTCCACCTCTGTGGTAGGCATGGTCATGGAGGCTTTGGAGGAGGGTTGGGATAGGGAATGAGGGAGATCTGGATCGATAATTTCATCAGCTTGTGATGTGGACATGCCCTCCACTAAAGAAAATCTTCAAATGTTTTGTGGCTCATAGAGAGCTGCTGAAGTGACCTGTTCAAGGTAGCAAATAACTAATTTGGGATTTGACCTCGGGTCTTCTTCCAGTTTTTGTGATCTTTCTGTTACAAAACTGTCTCTTTCTCTGTCTCTGTCTCTCTGACTCCATCTCTCTCTGTACCTTTCAGTCTCTCTCACAAGATTTTCTATCTTCTGAAAGCACTTCCTAAGTCTTAAAACTCCAGATAAATGTGATTCATCACCATTGTTACTGTATCCATTTTCATTTTCAGAGAAAAATTCACATTCTCTGGAAAGAGTCAGCAGGGTTTAGTAAAAATAATTCTGGACTTATAGTCATGGAACCTGAAGTCTATGCTTGGCTTTCCTGTTTACTAGTTGTGTGACTTTAAGCAAAATATTTCTCTTCTCTGAGATTCATTTCTTTACCTATGAAATGAGGGTTTGAACTAGGTGCTGTCTAAGGTTCCTCATAACTCTAAATCCTCTGATTTACAGGAGGAACTGTAAAAAGAAATCAATCTACACTAGAGAAAATGGATCTTTTGGTAGTGTATAGGAGTAGACAGATGGGATACATGGAGGGACTTGTCCTTTACTATTCTAAATACTCTCCCACCCAAGGTAAAAAACACATGCTTTCTTCCAGAAGGAGCCCAGCTAGCTGCAGAGACATACTCACAATAAGCACTTAGACTTCAGGACCATAGATTTAGAAGCAACCCCCTCATTTTTATAAATAAACAGCTGAGATCCAGAGATGTTGTGAGGCTCAGTATAATGTTAGTATTAAGTGCTAAGGGTAAGATTCTAATTCAGATATTGGTTTTAATCCAGTATTCTATCTGCTAAACCACTACCTTTAAGGGTATCTCCTCATTTGTGGATGGGTAGGCCTCCAACTGGGAGTCCTCCTTTATTTATGAAGCAACAAGTGTTTATATACCTCATATCTGGAATCTCATTAATATGCAGTTTCTGTTTGGTCTTGCTCTTTTGTGTAAAGTTAATTTTTGATTCCTTGGGAGAACTATTCAATACTACCAGAGGACATGAGTTCTACTGAGACAATAGCAGAGGTTTCCTGAAAGACTGAATAAGAGAAGGTAGAGACATGTTGAACAGGAAAAGCACTGACCTGGGAACTGGGAGACCCAGAGTTTTATATCTAGCTTCACTTTTGACTAGATGTGCGGTATTGGACAAATCCCTTCTAATCTTAGGATCATAGAAAGGGACATTATAGCCCCCACACCCCATTTTGCAGTTGAAGAAACTGAGGATGAGATAGGGTCCTTTTTCAGGGTCATGCAGTAAATTCTTGGGGCAGGATTTGAGGCGGGTCCTTATAACACCAATGTGATACCCATGAAGTCTTTCAGACATAAAACATATAACTCTATCTACTGCACCATTTTGCTAGATCAGAATTATTTCTAGCTTAATTTCTAGTTGGACTTGGGTGACTTAAACTACCTAGGCCTCAGTTTCCTCTAGTGTAAAATGCAAGATTTGTAGTAGATGGCCTTTAAAGTTCCTTCCATCCCTAGATCTTTGATCCTATATCCCATGATGTATATAGCAAAAGTGTCAGAAGCACAATCCATGGGCAGTTTGCAAAACTCTCCAGTGGAGCCTCAAGTAGACTAAAATATATTTGTGAAACGTTTAACAAAATAAATAAAATACAATAAAACATAGATCATGTCAATTTTTGGTTTTCCCTGTCACTATTTGGCCTACAGTGATCCATTTATATTTGAGTTTGCCACCATTGATGTGAAGCATGGTATCCAGAGGGACAGACAACTTTAGAAATCTTTTCATTTAGTTCCCTCATCTTACTGATGAAGAAACCCTGGCCCAGTGAGATGATTGTTGAAGGTCATGCAGCCATTTACTTGAAGAGCTGGGATTAGTGCCTCAATCCCCAACTGCCTGTCTGATGTTCCTTGTACTATTGTCTATATTGCCTTTTTAATCGCTCTTCTAGCTCTGGCATTCTGCAATTTGATGATTGTTGTCATAACCTAAGGATTGGAGACTTGGCCCTAGCCACCCCTGAAGGACTGTTTGAAAACTTTGCCAGGGCAGTTTCTTTTGCCAAGGCATTAAAAGGGACCATGTTGTTTTATTTTATTTCATCTTGCTTTATTTTATTTTATTTTTGCCAAGACTTAAGTTACCCCTGCTTCTGCCATCTTCAGCATGGTTTCTGGGTCCCAGTGGAATTTTTGAATGTAGAGTTTATCCCTCCACATTATTATCTCCCTCCTGAAAGATAAATATAATTACACTGACCATTGGTGTTGTTCAAGGGGCTTATCTTAAGCAGCAGAGCAAAGTTATCTGAGTGTAAGTTAAGCAAATAAGGAAAAACCTTTCTTTTCTGACTTGTTTTGTGGGGTCATTTTAATGCTTTATGGAGACAAAGGGGTTCTCATGACCCTGAAACTGTAACATTGGTGATATAGAGAAAAATCTGAAAAAACTGGTTTAGGGGAAGTCAGGGCTCCTCAGCTTGCAAACAGTAGAGAAACTTCTTTGTGCAAGTGATATCAAACTAACGGACTCTTCAAGTTTCTTAGGCCATTGTATCTCCAATTTTCACACACAGAAACCTTTATTCTAGACATGTGTTAAAAATTGTCTCAGATGGACATTGAAAAATCAGGATTTTTAGACTAAGAAGGGACAGTAGAGTTCACTTAGTCCAACCTTCTCATTTTCCAATTGAAAAAATTGAGGTGATTATTTAAAATTTTACGTCAAATACCAAGGCACTTTTTGTGTACATTTTAAATGCCAGCCACTATGCTGGACTTAAGCACAAAAATGGAACAATCTCTCCTTTTAAGGAGCTTACATTCTAATCAAGCAAGACAACAATGACATTTATCAGTGTATTTAGCAAGAACATACAGTGAATACATACAAATAAATATGAGGTCATTTTGGAGAGAGGGTACTAGCTATTGAGAGGGAGGAATCAGGAATCAGGGAATGTTTCATGTAGAAGAGGTTGCTTAACTGAATCTTGAGAAAATAGAGGTAGTTGGGGGGGGGGCAGAAATGAAGAGGTATAACATCCAAGGTATGAGGGATGGCCAGTGTAAAGGCATGGAGAGGAATGATGGAGCCTCACATACGATGAATAGAGAAAAGACTGGTTTGGCTATTCAGAGTGTAGGAAAGGGAATAATGACCAATGGGTCTGGAAACATAGGTTGGGGTCAACATGTCTAGGGCCTTAAAATGGAATAGTTTAAATTTGTCCTATAGGAAACCAGGAGCTCTAGGAGTTAATTGAATGGGGAGGAGAGGAGAGGTTAACATGGTAAGATTTTTTCTTAAGAAGAATTACTTTGGCAGCAACATATTGGATGAACTGGAGTGCTTAGATATTTGAGGCAGTAAAAAGAAATAGGAAACTGTTGCAGTAGTGTGGCCTAAAGGAAATGAGAGCTTGAATTAAGATGGTAGCTGTATGAGTGGATAAAACAGCTCAGATACAAATTCTTTTGTGGAGGTAGAAATGGTAATATTTGAAAGAGACTGAGATCATGATGATGAGGTTATGAACATATGAGACTGGAAGGAGATGGCTATGCCATTTATAGAATAGGGAAGTTTGGAAAAGGGGAGAACTTGAGGGGAATAACAATTAGTTCAATTCTGGACCTTCTGAGTTTGAGATGTCTGTAGGATGTCCAGGTTAATATGTCGAGTAGGAAAATTGAAAGTTTTAGACTGAAGCTCAAGGGAGAATCTGGGGATATAGATAGAAAATAGATGATAGATAGATAGGTAGATAGATAGATGTAGGTAGAGATAGGGATAGATAGGTAGATGGATAGATAGATAGATAGATAGATAGATAGATAGATAGATAGATAGATCTGTGATTCATCTACATAGAGACGACAGGTAAAGAAATGGTAACTGAGGAAGCAACTCAAACTAGATTGTAGAGGGAGAAAAGAAGAGGGAACAAGACAGAACTTTAGAGAACATCCATGTTTAGAGACATGCTATTGATGCTGAACCAACAAAGGAGCCAGAGGAGTGGTCAGACAGGTAGGAGAAAGTGATATGAAAAAGAGAGAGTATCCAAAAGAAGGTTATCAGTAGGGCCCAATACAACAGGAGGTGCTGCAAGAAGGATGACGACTGAGAAGTGAAAATCAAATTTAGCAATAAAGAGATCATTGGCAATTTTTGAAAGATAAGCTGCAGTTGAATGATGAAGTAAGAAGTCAGAAGGTGAAGGGTTGAGGAGTGAGAGAAGAGGAAATGGTGTCAGTGAGTATAATCAGCTATCCCCAAGAAGTTTAGATGAGGAAAGGAAGAGAGGACAATAGCTTGAGTAGGTAATAGGTTCTAGTGGAAAGCTTTTCTTTTTTCCAATTTTTGTTTTAAGATGAATGAGGCTTAGGAATGTATAAAGGCAGCAGATAGGAAGAAGCTGAAGATTAGAGAGAAAGAATAATTGACATTGCAATCTGCTAGTGAAGGCCAGATAGGATGGGATTAAGTGCATATGTCAGAGGGGTCAATTTTGCACAAGAAGTGCCTTCTTTATCAGAAATTGAGGCAAAGGAAGAGAGAATGGAAGATGATGTCATGAGGCTTTGAGATAAAAAGAATAGGAGAAGAGGGATCTCATGTCAAGTGGCTTCATTTATTTCACTACTGTATTTCTTAGCTGAGAGAGAGAGAGAGAAAAGAGAGAGAGAAGCCATGGTGGTACAAATGGCTTAAGGAAGAAGGATACCTGAGTTCTAGCAGAGAAATAGTTGTGGTGGAGTGGCAAGAAAAAAACTCTTGATTTGTAGGTAGAGTACCTAGGGTTGAATCCGGGCTCTGTTAATTATTAGTGGATGACCCTGGACAAGTCATTTTTATTCTCTGAGTCTCATTATCTTCATTTATAAAAGAGCGGTCATAATACTTGGATAATTTTCCTCAAAAAGTCATTATAAGGAAAACATTCTTCAAGCCTTAAAACTCTATAAAGTGTTAACTAATATTGTCAGAATAATATTTCTGCAATGGAGATAAGTCCTTAATTCTTCTGGTCTTCTATGACTTCTGTCATTGTATTCCTCCAAATCCTCAAGGAGAGATGTTCGACAAAGTCAAGAGAATGTTTTCTGGTTCTTTGGATGTCTTAATGGTACCAATGCAAAGTTTAGGTTGGCTATTTATTTATTCTCTTCCATTCTAGTTCTACCTCCTGTTCCAGTTGTAAACAGACTTGATAGTGGTTCTTCATTCCACTTTTTTTTTCACTCTGGTTATCCTGGGCAAAAATGATATTGACTTTCCTACATCCAGAAATCATTATTTGTGTGTGGTAGGACAGGCTGGTGTGACAATTCCCGTTCCATCCCAATGGTGTATTCTACTAAGTCTTGGACCAGGGCTTTGATGGATGTCCTAAGGGTAGTGATCAGTGTTCAGATTCATCACCTTCTCCCTTCCCACCTATTGGACCAGAGAGAAGAAAAAAAAAATGCAGCAAATATAGTCAGGAGATAGATTTATCTCTTTTTTTCCCCTAGATTTCTTCTTCTCTCTGCTAATATAGTGAGCATTGATAAGAGTAGCTACATGGATGTCCAGAGTTTCCTTCATTTCTAAATTTGTGAGTATGAAGATCTAATGGGCTTTCTTCTTGCCTAGAGCTTTCAGGCTTGTCAGCCAGAGATGTGATAGCAAAGAACTTTTGGAGGTTATTAGGGCAATTTTTTTTATTGCATATGATGGCTTTTTCTGTCTCTCCCCTTTGGACTCAGGTGGGGGAAATAGCTAGTTATCAAAGTAGTTACATAGGAATGTAGGTGGAACCACCATTACCTATTATGAAAGCAGGTAACCTTTTGGCTACGCAAAATGGAGCCTCAAACTGGCAAATGGAATGAG
Organism: Gymnobelideus leadbeateri; assembly: GCA_011680675.1. Classification (NCBI taxonomy): domain Eukaryota; kingdom Metazoa; phylum Chordata; class Mammalia; order Diprotodontia; family Petauridae; genus Gymnobelideus; species Gymnobelideus leadbeateri. Next base: position 232,389 of record WOXC01012316.1, read on the forward strand.
TTTGATTTAGAGAACTCCAAATCAGTAAGGTGTCATTGTGGGGAAAAAGCTTTACTCCTTATAAAGGGGATAGATGCTGTAATTGATAGGGGGTGAATATGAGTCTAGGAGAACTGAAACTAGAGAATGTACAATATATTACCTTAGAAATTAATAACTATTTTAGTTTGGGAATAGGGAGGGTTGGTTTTTTTTTTTTTTTTGGTACACTTTCATTATTTTGTCCCATTGAATTATTTCTGGATTTGTGTACTATTTTTTCTTTTGCAAATAAATCTTAGAAAACACATTATGGTTTTCTGGAGTATGTACTAAATGGAATAATCTAAAGAGGAAAACAAGTGTGGGGACTGAGCACTGTCAAAAAATAGCTGTGGCTGTAGCAACAGGGCAGTTAATCAAGGAACTGGCTAGGCTAATCTCTGAACCCAAGGTGATGAGCTAGTATAAAGATCTGAAAGTCAGGAAATTCATTGCCTTGAGCTGTAGTTTGAGTGATCAACAAAAGATTAGAAAACAGTAATAGATGAAAGTGGTTCCCAGTTCCTGGATTTATGCCAAGTAGAGGCATTGGTTCTCTAGGAAGATAACTCAATTTTCAGAGCTGGATCATCCAGATAAGGTCCCAACCTGCACAGTATTTAAATCAGACTGAGAGACTATAGACTTTGGTATCAATTAAGACAATAGAATCCAATCTAATCAGCAACTATTGAGATACTGTGGTGTACTTCTGGACATCAGGAAGTGGTGACATATGGGTAGTCAGATTTCTTCTACCATAAGCAGGGTCAGTACCTATCCAATCAGCATGTTGCTGTTATATTCTCCTTCTATTTCTCTGTGGATTTACACAACTTGAGAAGCACTGAATTCCCAGTGATATGAAAGAGCACACTCCTTTCATTCCTGCTAAGTAGTTGCTGATGTCTCATCTTGGTTTTTTTATGCATGGTTCTCAGGATGGGGATTTCAGCTATGGATGAAAGAGGGAGGACTCAGCTTTTCCCTCTTTCCCAGAAGTCCATTTACTTAGTATAGAGATTGTTAAGTCCTAGGGCAGGGAATAACCTTCTTGTATAATGACCCCCTTTTCTCAGAATAACATTTTAAATTCATAACATAAATTCATAGGGTCACAAAGAAAACCAATTATTTTGAAATAATTATTTACATGTTTAGACCTCACAATAAGTGTGTATATTACATATATGTGATATAATGTTTATATATTATAATGCATATGTATATTAATATATATGTGTATATGTGAAACAATATGTATACATGGATATAACTATATATTTTAAAATATATAATTATGCATATGTCCCAAATAGAACTATATATAGGTAATTATAAAGGTAAACATATATTTAACTATCTCTATTTAGGGGTCTACCTGTGTCTCTAAACTCTATCTCTATATAGATATGTCCTTTATAACCTGATAAAATATACATGTATTGTAATGTAAACACATACATATTACACTATACATATACATGTATTATTATATGTAAACACATATACATTTGTAACTATTTCAATATAATTGGTTTCCATTGTAATCCAATGAATTTATATTGCAAATTAAAAATATTCTGAGAAGATATACAAACACATATATAAGCACACATATGCAATATGCATATATATGTATATAAACATAGAGAAAAATTTCTATTTTTTTTATTTGCTTTTTTGGAGGGCAGTTGGGGTGAAGTGACTTGTCCAAGGTCACAAGCTAGTTTTTGTATTAAGCAGCTGAGGCCAGATCTGAACCCAGGTCCTTCTGACCCCAGGACTGGTGCTCTATTCACTGTACCACCTAGCTGCCCCACAGAGACAAATTTCTACACACATGCATATATATGTACAGAAAGAGAGAGACAGAGAGAGACAGAGACAGATACTGAGATAGAGACAGAGACAGAGATAGTTTCACCATTAGATTCTTTGTTTTAGTGAATAATTTAATTTTTATGTTCTATTCCAACTGGTAGCTCCTGAACTGTTGTCTTCTCATTGCAATCATGAAATGACAAAGCTAAAAAATGCTTTAGTAAGTCAGTGCAGTTTCCTACTCCAGGTTGGAATACATTTCAAAATGCCCTTTGGAATCAGTCATTTATCTTCTTTGTGAGCATTTTTAGTGATGATTCTCATGATCTCCTAAGGTTGACATATTTTTGTATGTGATTAATTTATAAATCATCCTCCCTCCCCAATGTCCAGACCAAATCTGCCTTTCTGAAAGCTTTTCACACTGCTCCTCTTTCTGCCCTCCAGAGCCTAGCATGACTAGTCTAATGTCTATCTTTTCTACTTAACAACTCTTTGAATGTTTGTCAACAGACATTTTATCCACCCTAAGTCTTCTACAGGCTAAATATCTCCAGCTTTTTTAAACTGATTCTCACAGTTGTTTGAGTTCCTTTTCATCTGCATTGCATTCCTGTCAATATAGTCCATTTTATTTAGTTTGTATCAATGAATTTCAGTTCCTTTGAAATTCATTGATCCAAGTTAAACTAAATATTTTTTAATATGGTGTAATATTAATGGGATATAAGATCTTCCCTGCCCATTAATAGGCCTCATGTGGAGCCCATTAAGGGAAACTTGCTTAGGGGAGGCTTGCTTGTAGGAAGGCTTTCACACCTTTTGTTAATTTCTAATTAGGCATTGAATCAGGAGGGTTGTGATGCCCCCTGGTTCTAAAAATAGTTATATATACTCTGAGGTTAGCATTTTGCTTTGTGGCTCACTCATTGGAAGAGTGTTTTTGTGATTTGACCAGATGATACTCTGGGTGGCTGTTAAGAAGTCTGCCAGCTTTGAAAAACCTAGCCTTGGTCAGGCAATTGGATCTGTCTATTTATCTGTGCTAATTTCTCAGTTAGAATCCCTGTCTGTTGGCCTTTATTTCTCTGCTTCTGTTTTCTCTATTTTCTTTGTTTGGATTTTCTCTGAAGTTTAGAGTGCTGACTTTTCCCCTGAACTAATGAATGTAATTAAAAAGATTGTTGACCCCTTGAACAGCTGTCTTTCCTAGTAAAGCAGATCTAAGAACCTGGGCTAGCAGCCATCCTGGGTATGCCAGTGTAGTTGCTGCTACATACGGGCTCACTCCAATATTTCCATCTTGAAATTGCAACATGGGTCTAGAATTTTTGTTACAGTTTGATGATAATCCATTGACCCTGGATACATAATAGAGGGAAACAAGTGAACATAACTTGATTTCGTTGATCAGCATTTAAGTTATTTGTGAAAATAAAGACCGTGTCTTTTTTTGTATCTCCAGCACTTAGCGCTGAACCTAATGCATAGTAGGTTCTTAATAACTGTTTATTGACTGACTTGTCTGTTGAATTATTAATTCCAAAGCAAGTTTTAGAGTTTTCTGCTCAAAGATACACAACTAAATTTGCTTTTTATTTTTATTTTCTCCTTGAAAACCAGCATCTGAGTAATCTCTCTGCTAATTAGAGCACCTCTGAACCTTTTTTACTGATGTCCATCTTCCATGAATGTCTCAGTTCTCATTTTCTGTTTGCTGTATGACCTGGGGCAAATCACTTTATATCTCTAATTTTCATTTTTCCCGTCTATACAATTAGGGAGTTGCAACAGATTATTTAAAATACTCTTCTAATTTGAATGTTCTCTTATTCTATGACCTACAGACAAAGTTGATAGGATGGTAGTGGTGATGGGTTTAAAGAATGTTTCTCCCTCCAGCTACTTGAAACGACCCCTCTTTAAGTTGGTTCCTATTACCTAATTTTCAGCAGCGTCAAGAATCTGCCAGTTCAGGAAAGACACATGAGGGTGGGGAGAAAGCTTTTCTCACTCATAGCTGACAAAGCAATTTTTCCATTTTATGTAGGGGCTCATAAACATGTGGGCTGCTGATTCACTTCTTTCGTCTTTTATGAGAATATATGAATGTGTTTTATGTAATGATAATTATAGTTCACATTTGTATTGTTTTTTTGAGGTTATGAAGTACTTTTCATACATTATCTCATTTGAGTCTTATGAGCTAAGCTGGGCAGATATCAATATCTCTGTTTTATAAGTGCAGACATTTAATCTCAGAAAGAAGTGACATATTCAAGGTGACTCAGATATTAAATGGTGGAATCATGACTTATGTAGAGATCTAATTTTGGAAGATACTTGAGAGGTTCTCTACTCTAGCAGACTTTACCCCTTCCCCCCATTTTTATGCGATAAAATACAGACTCAAAGAGTTTAAGTGGCTTACCCAAGATAACAGAAGTGGCAGATGTCTATTTCCACACATAGCAAATTGGGATAATAATGCCTATAGTTGTTATCTCTTATTTTTTTGCTTTTTGGAGATCAATTGGGGTTAAGTGACTTGCCCAAGGTCACATGGCTAGTTTTTGTGTTAAGTGTCTGGGGCTAGATTTGAACTCAGGTCCTCCTGACTCCAGGGCCAGTGCTCTATTCACTGTGCCACCTAACCACCCCTTAGTTGTTATCTCTTAGGATTATTTTGAGAATCACAGATTTAGATTATAGATTTAGATCTAGAAGGGACCTTGGTGGATATCTAATCTAACATCCTTATTTTAGAGATGTAGAATGAGGCCTAATGGAGTTAAGTGTTGACTTGCTCAAGGTCACATAGCTAGTATCAGAGCCAGTATTTGAACCCAAGTCCTTTCTTTCACTCTTAAATCCAGCAGTGCTATCCCACCACAGAGACTGTGTAATGTCTTTCAAATGAAGTAACTTGTATAAAGTATTTTTCAAACCATTAATTTCTATGTAAATATCAGCAATAAGCATCACTACCTTACTAAATTGTTGCTTGTGATCTCATGAGTTCATCCTTTACAGTGATGAAAATCATATCCATACCTATCCAGCTTATGCAGCTTTAATCTTTATCTTCATATGAATTCTTTAAAAGGAACCACCCAACATACTCGGGACTTTCTTGATATTCATTTTATGTTATATTTATACCAGTGTAATATATAGGCTGTCCATTAGGTAGCACTCACCTTTTTTCATTCAACTGGCTCATTTTTGTTTTCTGGATCATACTCTCCACATGTCTCTGCCAACATCTTTCTCCACTTAGAGATGCCTCTTACAATCTTCTCTTCTGTGTGTTAAGTCCTTTGCCCAGATAATATTTCATGTGATGATCAGAATACATTTATATACTACTTCAGCTACTCACTCTTTATATTTCTCTACCCTGACTCTGGAAGTTTTAATTTTCTTCCCTCCCCATTATAATCTCCCTTTATATATTATATCCCCCTATTAGAAGGAAAGTCTTGGGGGAGCTAGGCAGCATAGTGAATAGAGCACAGGTCCTGGAGTCAGAAGGACCTGAGTTCAAATCCAACCTCAGACACTTGACATATTTACTAGCTGTGTGACCTTGGGCAAGTCATTTAACCCCAATTGCTTTGCCTTCCACCCTCAAAAAAGAGAGAGAAGGTAATCTCTTTTAAGTTAGGAATTGTTTTTTCTTATATTTGTATTACCAACAAAGAACACAATCTGTCACATGGAATAAGTGTTTAATAAATGTTCTACTGTCTGTATATCTATCCTTCTATCTTATCTATCTGCTTATTTATCTAGCTATGTATCCATCCATGTATCTAGTCTCCATCCATTCATCTATTCACCCATTCATCTATCCATCATATCTATCTATCTATCTATCTATCTATCTATCTATCTATCTATCTATCTGTTTGTCATCTATCTAATCTATTGATCCATCCATTCATCCATCCATGAATCCATCTATCCAGCCATGTATTCATCTATCTATATATCTCTCTTCTGTTTTTCTATCTATCCAACTATCCATCTATCTATCTTCCACCTATCTATCCATCATCTATCTGTCATACATAGTTTGATGGCATTCCTGGCACCACTTTGCTTCTCGTTTGCAATATATTGTAACCTGCTCATACCCATCCTGTGCCTCTCCATTGCCATTTGAGAACTCATCAGCTTTAACTATTTGGAGGCTAACATATTCCATGATTTTTACACCAGCAAAATTACTGGAAGGGTAGTTGTTAAAAAAAAAAAGAATAGGCATTTTTTTTCAGAGACAAACTTGGTATTATTAATAGAATTGTTAAATTTTCTTTTTCCCACTGGAACATTTTTTAATTTCTGTTACAAAAAGACTGGCATGTTATAAAACTGCACTATGTGTTTTATGGTATATCAGCAGCAGCAGCAACAACAAACAACAAATCATAATCTTCTCATTTTTGAATTGGTTAGAAGATTGGTTTGAGGGACAGATCTTATACTTCAGAAAAGACAAAAAATGCAAAATAATAACAACAAAACCAGCATAAACAAGTATATTACAAGCTGAGTATATTAACTGTGTGGGGACTCAAGAGACAAATAAAAAGTCATTGCAATTAATCAAGGACCCTGGATAGCCATCCAGAAATTGACCATAAATGCTATCTTTACAGACCTCAGTAGAGAACTGTTAATTTTTCTAAGGGCAATTCAGTCTTCTTTCCTTCTTCTATTCAAAGAAAAGATAATATTTGTAAAAGAAAATGCTTAGTACAGTGCTTGGTATACAGTAAGTGCTATATAGATGCTGACTCCCTCCCTTCCTATTCAATTCCAGTATGAGTTCATTATCCATTTGCAAAGTTGATAAAATAGATGTATGTGTATATATATATACACACAGAAATGTGTGTATACACATACATACACATATACATAAACATGTGTAAATGTGTATATGTATACATACACACCCACCCCCACACACACCCTCCCACACACAACCACACCCACCCACACACACACATTTATTGGTAAAGGAACTCTATAGGTTGTCCATACACTTGCATATCAAAATCTAGATAATTAGCATTCTTTATCTACTTGCTTTTTCCACTATGTCTAATTAGGGTACACTCTTTTGAATCATTATGAATCTCATTTAGTAGGTTTTCTAATGTTTGATTATAAAAAGTAATATTATTCCAAAAGAAAGGTGTAGCTGTAAGATGTTACCACCTCTAGGGAATGCCCCATAAACTTTTATTTGGTGCTGGACATCCTCCATGACAGTAATGAACAATTTAGACCAGCATATGTCTCCCTGTGCTATACCCCAATTGACATTAATAATCCAAAGGTCATCAAAAATGTTACCTCTATTATAAGCTAGGAATTTTATTTTTATATGTACACAGGAATATAGAATCATGACTCTAGAGCTGAAAAACCCAAATGATAAGCCTTTTTGAAAGGTGAGATCAAAAGAAAGGGAGGAGGAGGAGGGCAGAAGTGAATTAGGGAAAAGCAAAAATTAATTTGAACAGGATTTACTCATTTAGTCCCATAACAAGTCGATTTTCAGACAATGGCTAACACAAATAGCCAGTGATAATGGCCTGGCTATAAAATAGCCAGTCTTGTTATAATACAAAGGGCCCTTAATCTTTGTGATAGGTTTGGATCTATGAATGCCCCACATGGCTGCTCTCCTGATAACTACTTTATGAGAAAATATGGTTGTGACTTTCTGTCACATTAGACAGGAATCACTGGAGAAAGAAGTCTGGTATTACTTTGAGAGAAAAAGAAATCTTCCCTGACTTAGACTTCTGCAATCTCGCTGCCTCAGTCACTTTGAAAAATGGTAAATTGGAGGTGAGTCTCTGCATTCTGTTGAAGTGCAGGCTGAAACAGCCAAATCAGCAGGAAAGCGCCTAATTTACAGGAACGATTCTTTAAGTCCACCCCTTGCAGCCATGTTAAAGGTGTCTGGTTGTCTGGGAGCTTGCTTTCCTAATGATCAGCCTCTGCTCACAGTAGCATCTTTCTGTTTGAGCTGGTGTTAACATTTAACAGATCCTGAATGGGTGGAAGGAGGAGTTAGGAGAGAGGGTCCCCACAGCAGCAGCTGGAGAGGAACTGGAATTTCCCCTATTGGGATTCCATGAGCCAATAATAAGAGGGTGAAGGATGCCAATTGCTTAGGGGTCTGGTAATTAAGGAGCTAACTGAAGATTCTTTCCCTTTATCCTGGGGCTAAACAGAGAAGCAACAATAGGATCAAGAAAATGAGTGGGAAGATACACAGATATCTTTTCTCATAAACTGAAAGAATAGAGAAGATGCCTTCTTGGGAGCCACTCTCTCCCCTTTCCTGAATTTCAAGATCACCCCCCTCCCCTATTTTAATAATGACAATCCACATTTCAATAGTACAGTGAATTTTGTAAACTGATTCTAATCTTATAAGATAAGCATGCTGTTCAGTCATTTCAGTCATGTCTACATCTTCATTTTGGGGGCTTTTGTGGCAAAGATGCTAGAGTTGTTTGCCATTTCCTTCTTCAGCTCACTTTACAGATAAAGAACCAAGGTAAAAGTGATTACGTGATTTACCCATGATCACACAGCTAGTAAGTGTCTGAGGCCAGTTTTGAACTCATGAAGATGTCTCCCTAATTCCAAACCTAGTGCTCTATTGACTATGCCATCTAAATATAGGTATAATGATGATTTAATAACCCATTTTTGCACCTAGGGAGGAGCTAAATTGAGGAATAAACAAGTGAAATAGCCTGCCCTCAGGCACATGATAAGTAAATGATGAAGCCAAAAACTCAACCTAGGACTTCTGGCTCTCCAAGTCTATCATTTACTCTTTCTATTTTGCCATTATATCTCACGAAAAAGAATTGTGCTCCATTGGGATTGGGATAAGCTACTCCCATAGCTTATTTCTTATTATTAAAAATAAGACTCTGAGAATTAGACACATGGCACAGAGCTGCAAGGCATTTACTAAAGAGTTATTGATAGATGGGAAGGTTCTGTGTCAAAGGATCTTTCTAGTCTTAAAGCTACGTGACTCAATCTATGAATGATTTTCCAAATGAATCAATAGGATAACCTTTATTCATTGTTAATCTTGTTCATTTAACCCTCTGTCATATTCTGTGGAGAATACAAAATAAATGAATCATATGGTGCCTTTGTTTAAGGAACTAAAATCTAATGTGGAAATTTAAGACATGCACATATGTATACATAGATGTATGTATACATCTATGTAGGTGTAGCTATATGTCATAGAATGCTAAAATTAAAATATAACTTAGAGGTGATCTAAGTCCACCCCTTCTAAATCATGAATCCTACTTGCAGCATTCAGGATAATCTGTTCCTCCCCTTCCCAATAACTGACAATATAAAAGAATATATGGTGAATGAGCCCTTTAATCAGGAACTAAGAGTATGGAGAACAGACACCAAACTATAAGAGTTCCAAAATTTTGCTAGCATTTTAACCAAGTATAAATGCTTTACTGCATTTCCCTCCTTTTCTGGCCCTTCACTACTTTTTTTTTTCAGAGACTGATCTGAAGATTCAAAGTAGGAGAGAAAAAGAAATAGCTGAGGGGAAGATAATCCACAAATCAGATTATGCTTTATATTTATGAAAACCTTTTGTAATTCATACCATACCTGTGGATACTCCTTCCAATAGTGCAGATTGCAATCCAGTTAAAGTTATCTTCCTAAAGCTTAAGTCCAAACATGTTACCTGCCCTTCCCCTCCTCCACCCTCTTCAACTCATTAAATTCCAATGACTCCTCATCACCTCCAGGATAAAATATAAAATCCTCTGCTTAGCATTCAAAGCCTTTCATAAAAACACCTCCCCCACCATGCCACACAAACCTTTCCAGTCTTCTTTCACCTTACCTACAGCCTCTAAGGACTCTTCGATTTAGTGATGCTGGCCTCCTTGTTGTTCCTCAAATGACATTTTATCTACCAACTTCATGCATTTTCATTGGCTGTCCACTATATTCTTCTTCCTCATCTCTGCCCTTTGGCTTCCTTTAAGTTCCAGCTAAAATCCCACCTTCTGTAGGAAGTCTTTCCCAAACCCCCTTAATTCTAGTGCTTTCTCTCTGCTGATTATTTCCATTATGTTTTATATATAGTTTATTTGAACACTGATGTCTTCATGTTGTCTCCCCCATTAGATTGCAACCTTTTTGAAAACAGGGACTGTGTTTTGCCTTATCTGTATTCCCCCAGGCAGCTAGGTGGCACAGTGGATAGAGTGCCAATCATGCAGTCATCTTCTGGAGTCAAATCTAGCCTCAAACCTCAAATACTTACTAGCTGTGTGACCCTGGGCAAGTCAATTACCCTTGTAAAGCCTGCCTCCAAGTTCTTTAACATCACATGGATGAATGTCAGTGCAGCACTCAGACTCTACATCTGTTTTTCCTCACTCTCATTCTATCAGAGGTTCATCTCTTTCTCCAAATGTACATCTAATATCTTTTTGACTCCTTTAGTACAAGATGTGGTGGTGTGGCTCTCTTCTGGTACACATTGTTATCAAGACAATCAGTTATTCTTCCCCCCACCCTTGTGTGGTTTGGGTCACTGAGTTACTGGAGCTCTTAGGTGTGACTTTCTCTCCAGCCGTTGTCTTGCATCTTCCCTTCTGGGGAAAAATGGTTTTCTTTTCAAATTAAGTTGAGAAGAAGGGAAAATGGTGAAATCTCTACTTCTGTTGACAGCTGCACTACTCTGATCTTAGCCAGACTGTGGCATAAGTTTGCCCTTTTTCTCTATGTTCAGAGAAGATGTTTAAAAATGCATCAATAGCTTTATTTAACTCTGAGTCAACCACTGGAGCAAAATGCTATAATTGTAAATCTGCATCTCTTTTCTCTGATGAATTCCTCCTTATGGTCCTCCTTTCTGTATCTGAGCAATGATTCAAGAGGATCAGCAATGGAGTAGTTGACTATGCTTATCATACTTAAAAGCTGAAGGAAACACAAACGTCAACAAATTATTATTTTTTTATTTTTTGGAGGGCAATTGGGGTTAAGTAACTTGCCCAAGGTCACATGGCTAGGTTTTTGTTTGTGTGTGCGTTAAGTGTCTGAGGCCGGATCCAAACTCAGGTCCTTCTGACTCCAGGGCCGACGCTCTACTCACTGTGCCAACTAGCTGCCCCTGTCAACAAATTATTAAGAAATGAAGATGAGGGGAATGGCACATACCCTTTCATGAGAGAGGAAGTGAGGAAAGATGGGGAAATGAATTACTGCCATGGAGGTAAGAAGTGCATATAAAATGGGGATAGCTGGTTCAGTAACTAACTCAGCATCCATCTTAACTTTCCACTTCAAGAATTCCCAAGTTCAGATATCATTCTGGAATCCAGGTTCAAATATCACATAACTGGTATTGCTTCTCTAGGTTTCTGATCTCATAGTCTCCAGTATCACTGCTTCTTTCTGGGTCCCTGCCCCACCTTTGCTCCTAATTCTGCTGATTGTCTTAGTGCAGGTACACACCCTCAGCCACACAGATTTAGCTGCCAATAGTCCATTATGCTGGTAGGATGGGGCTGTGACCAAATCCTAGCAGAGGGCATATTCTCTAAGGGACTGAGAATAAATGCACTGGTGTGATTTCTGCCTGAATTAGCAATCTCCTATCTCCACCATCCTGATTTTATTGGCACCACTGAGGCAGTGCTATACAAGTCATATGCTACAGCCTATTTATACCCATCACGCATATCTCAATTGCCTCGTAGAACAGTTTAAACCCTATAAATTCTTCAGACTGCATTATGTTATGATTTGTAATAATATGGTGATATTAAAAATTACTAGTATTAAAATAAGGCTTTTTTTCTTTCAATAAAATTAGTGAAAGTACTGTACAATTTCCCCATACTTATTGAAAATCTCTATTTCCTCATGGAAGCATTCTTCACTGGCACCCCTTTTCACCAATGAAACAAAATTCTCCTTCCCCACCATTTAATTTCTTTTTTCTTTGCCTCCTTGTTCATTTTCCTATAGACCTTCTTCTTACTCTGAGACTTTAGGAGTTGTTTTTGCCTTATTCACATTATATTCTACAATTTACAGCCCCCCCCCCAAAAACGAAGAAACAAACAAAAAAGGAAATATTTGTTCAACTGTAGGTAGTGTATGGTTTAGTCTTTGATGGTTCAGCACTATTTCTCCACTCTCTTCTGTTTGTCTTCCACTTTCATCTTTGTTGTCTTGTGCACTTTTAAAAAGAAATCACTTAATGGTCTCTCAGTTGTTTTTTAGTTAATATTGCTCTTAATTGTTATTTTCATTTACCTTTCTGGACTTTCTTTTGCCTGGGATGCTTGAAAATCAAATAAATTTGTTCAAGTCTGGTTTTCTTTTTTTTTTTTAAACAAATACTTTATTAACTTCTGTTTTACATCATTCATTTCCACCAGATTTTGAGTTACAATCATTTTCCCCCCATTATTCCCCTACCCAACCTCCCAGAATAGCAGTCCCACAAGATATCGCTTCCTCCAATCTGCTCTCTCCCATACCTTCTCCCATACCCCCATCGACTTTTCCATTAGAGGAAGATGAATCTTTATGTCCCAATGCCTGCACATCTTATCTCCCAATTATAGGCAAAAGAGTATTAATAATAGTATTTATATATATATTTGAAACATTTAATGTTACGACCTCGAATTTCAGATCCATTTCCTTCCTCCCTTGTCACCCATTCCTTCTTGGGATATAAGTAATTCAGTATATGTTGTACATGTCTAGCTATGCAAAACATTATCATGGTAGATATATTGTACAAAGCTGCTTATAATTCCCTCCCACTCATCCCACCCCCCACCTGGTCCATTCCCTACATGATCCTGTCCCTCTTCTATAGTGGGTACTTCCAACCTCCCTCACCCCAAGGATGCCCTCCCATCCATCATCCCTCCTCTCATCCCCCTTCCCCCTATCCTGCTGCAGGTTGAGATATCCCATTTAGTATGTATGTCATTTTCTCCCTGAACCAAATTCAATGTGAATGTGGTTTTGCCTTTTTAGCCTTCCTTATTCTCCCCTCCTTTGCAACCACTTCCCCTTGCTTCTTCTACATGGGATAGTTTACCCTACCCTGTCTCTCCCCATCTCCTCTTGCCACTTTCCTCTCTCACCTCATAATTTCATCCCTTGAGTATTCTCCCTTCCCAACAAATTCAACCTATGCCCTCTATCCATATATAACTGTAACCATATACACACACATTCACATATGTATTCATATGACCACACCCCCTTCTTCCATTATTTTCATAGTGAGAAAGATATCATCAGTCACAGTTATTGCTTTTCCATATAGGAATGTAAATAGTTCAACTTTGATAAGTTCCTTTTGATTTCTTTTCCCTGATTACCTTCTCAGGCATCTCTTCTTCTTGTGTCTGGATGTCAAATTTTCTATTCAACTCTGGTTTTTTCCTCAAGAATGCTTGAAAGTCCTCTATTCCACTGAATGACCATATTTTCCCCTGAAACAAAATACTCAGTTTTGCTGGGTAGGTGACCCTTGGGTTCATTCCCAGTTCTTTTGCCCTCTGGAATATCATATTCCATGCCCTTCGATCCCTCAGTGTAGAAGCTGCCAGGTCCTGGGCTATTCTGATTGTGTTTCCACAATATTGAAATTGTTTCTTCCTGGCTGCTTGTAGTATTTTCTCCTTGATCTGGGGATTCTGGAACCTGGCTATAATATTCCTGGGAGTTTTCTTTTTGGGATCTTTTTCAGGAGGTGATCTGTGGATTCTTTCAACCTCTATTTTGCCCTCTGGATCTAAAACATCAGGGCAGTTTTCCTTGAGAATTTCTTGAAGGGTGATTTCTAGGTTCTTTCTTTGATCATGGCTTTCAGGTAGTCCAATAATTTTTAAATTGTCTCTCCTGGATCTATTTTCCAGGTCAGTGGTTTTTCCCATGAGATATTTCACATTGCCTTCTAATCTTTCATTTGTTTGGATCTGCTTAACAGCATCTTGATTTCTCATAAAGTCACTAGCTTCCATTTGCTCCAGTCTAACTCTGAAGGAATGAATCTCCTCAGTGAACTTTTGAGATTCTTTTTCCATCTGGCAAATTCGACTTTTTAAGGCATTCTTCTCCTCATTGCCCTTTTGGGCCTCCTTTGCCATTTGAGTTAGTCTATTTTTTAAGGTGTTGTTTTCCTCAGTCAGGCTGTTGACCCTCATTTCATACTTTTCCTGCATCCTTCTCATTTCTCTTTCCAATTTTTCCTCCACTTCTCTTATTTGATTTTTAAAGTCCTTCTTAAGGTCCTCTATGGCCTGCAACCCGCTCATGTTTTCCCCTGGGGCTTTTGGAGCAGGACTTCTGACCTCACAGTCCTTTTCCCGCTCTATGCCCCCAAAATAGGAGTCTAGGGTTGCATTTTTCTGTTTCCTTTGCCTTGGCATGTTGCCACTTAATTGCTTGACTTTTGGGCTTGTTGCCACACTATGGCTTTAAGGCCAGATAGAGGAATTTTCGTCCCGAACGTGTGGGGGGCAACTTCCGTTTCTGGCAAGCTGTAAACCCACCCACAACTTCCACCCTAGATCACAATCCAGATCCAGGGAGGTTAAAGCAAGAGCGATTACCCCCCAAGACTGATCGCTGGATCTCCCCACGATTTGTAGGCTGGGAGCCGGAAATGCCTCTGAAAACTACAAAATGGCGTGTCTCCTCAGCGGCTTCTAGCCCCCAGGGGAGGGAGCTGACGCATTCCCCCAATACAGGTCCCAAAGTCCATAGGACACTAACCTCTTACTTTGTCCTAGGCAAGTCTATGTTGATAATTCTGGAGTCTCCACAGTTCCTGGTGTTCTGGGGTTCCTCCAGCTGGCTTCTGGCCCTGCCGCCCTGGGGCTAAAACCTCGGCTCACGTGGACCTGGGCTGGGCTCGGCTCCTGCACTCTGCGCTCTGCGCGCTGCCGGCTCCCAGACCGCTGCGCTGGTCCTTCCTGCAGGGTGCTGTGCTGTCCTCAGCGGGAGGTTAGCTTCTCTGTGTCGTTCTGTGGGTGCTGGGGCTCCAGAAGTTTTTCAGAGTCCTTTTTTTACATAGTTTGTGGAGAATCTGGGGGCAGAGAGGCTTGGACGAGCGGATTCTACTCCCTCAAGTCTGGTTTTCTTTTAGGAATGTTCCAAGTGCATCTTTTTTATTGAATATTTATCTTTTAAAATTAACTATTGGCTCATGTTTGCAGGTGAATGTGACCCTGGGTTGCATCCTGACTTCCTTTGCCCTTTGGAATTCGTTATTCCATTCCCTCCTATAATTTCAGTGGGTATACAATAGTTTTGTATTATTTAAATTTTCTTTTCTTTATATTTGAATGTCTTTCTCCTGATCACTTGCAAAATTTATGTCTGACAATGAAATTACTAAATTTAACCATAATATTTCTGGGTGTTTGCATTATAGTGGTAATTTTTCTTTGTTTTTTCTCCTCCTTGGCAGCAATTTGTGAATTCTTTTGACTGACACTGTCTTCTGTAATCAGTTCTGGATAAGTTTCTTGTAATATTTCTTGCATTATATATATATTTTTTTATTTTTTGACTTCTCATATTCTTCTAGGAGATTTTTAATCCTTATGTTATCTCTACAATCCTATTTTTGAAATAATACATTTTACCAATGATCTTTTCTTTTAACATTAATGCTTTTTTGCTTCTCTTCTTCCTGATTCTCCTTTACTTCTTTATTACTCCTTTATTTGTATTCTCAATCTGTTATGGTCTCTTTTGTTTCCTTGCTGAGATTTGCCACCTTGGATTTAAGTTTTTCTATTCTGCCAATTATTTCTGCTGTACAGGCTATAAATTCTGATTTCACAATTCTTATTTCTTGTTTCTCTTTAAAGCTATTCAGGAACCTCCTGCTGTATCTAAATGCTCTTTAGAGAGCATTCAGAGGCTCTTCTGCCTCATCAGGAATTGATTAATTTTCTTTCGTTTTTTAATATTTATTTATAGATGCTTAGATTCATTTGACTGGTTCAGAGGCTATATTTTCTCTTATTGTTAATATCTTTTTGTTTCTTTATCTGCTTATGCTCAAACTTTTAAAATTAGTTTTCTTACTTTTGAGATTTAGTAATTTCAATCTGTTTTCTTTATATTTTGCATTTCCTACTTCTTATTTCCCATTTGATTATATTTTTCTATATGGGTTAGGCCTCAAAGCTCTCTTAGCTTCCTCCCTGTTTACCAGACTCAGTCTTTGTTCCAAGTGACTGCTAGAGGGACAGAACTGGACCCAGATGGATATTAATCTACTTTCTCTTAAACTTAGTGGAGTAAACACATGCATACACAGGTGTCCCATTCCATTCCCTTTGTTCCTCAGTTGTCTGGCTACATACTCTTGTAATACAAAGCATTTCCATTGTTCATTCCTAGCCACAGTAAGCTTTTAGCTTTTGACTTTTCCTGGCACAGTGAGAGGACTGGACAGGGGCATGTAGATCCATGGATTTATTTGTGTAGTTCTGTCAGAGTCTGGTGGCCCATTTTGCAAGGGGGTGTTGAATGAGTAGGCCAGGGACTAGATGCAAGCCTACTCTGCTATTAGCACATTGTATTGTTATTGTTTTAGAATTCTTGATGTCTTAAATCATTGAGGCAGATGGAATGGCTTTATCTTTTGTGCATCCTATTTTTGATAAATTCAAGAGATCATGAGGATCAGAGAAAATGTCTAGTCTTCCATTTTCTTTGGCTTCATGGCCCAGATATTTTTGTTTAGGATCAGATATAAAGTCTTTCGCTCATGATTTAAAGTTCTTTGCAACCTGGCCACTTTATATCTTTCCAGTCTTCTCACTCTATTCTGATCTACTTTATAATCCTGCTACATAGAATTGCTTGCACACAGCTCTATATGTGTAGTTTTAGTTATTGTTCCTTATATCTACAACACTCTGCTTCTTTACCTCCAACTCTAGCATCCCTGGTTCCCTTCAAGATTCATCTTAGATAACAATATCTGTAATAGACCTTTCTCGGATTCCTCTCACAAAACTGGTAGAACTTTACCTTCTATGGTTATCATTTATCTACCATGCCTGCATCTTGCATGTTTCTAGCTATTTTCATGTTAAATAGAGAATGAGTTCATTAAGGACAAGAGAATATACATTTTTAACCTTTTTGCATCCCTAATGATTATCATAGTACATGAAACATAGTAAATGTGTAATAAATGATTGTTGATTGACTTATTGATAGCATACTTGCTTATCATTATGTTGCTCATTATAAGCATTAGCAAAAAGAAAACCATGAAGATAATGTTAGTATATGAACTAATATCTGTTGAAGGATAAATAAGCACAGAAAACTTTATTATAATCTTGATAAGATTTCCCAAAGTCAACCAATACCTTAATTTTTAAAGTTTTTATAAACAGTATTTTATTTCTTCCAATTACATGTAAAGATAGTTTTCAGTATTCATTTTTTATAATATTTTGAGTTTCAAATTTTTTTTCCCTCCCTCACATTCCCCTTTCCCAGGATGGCAAGCAGTGATGTAGGTTTTACATGTACAATTCATGTAAACATATTTCCGCATTAGTCACATTATGAAAGAAGAGAAATCAAAAGAGAAAAGCCCAGAATTCCCCACCCCCCCAAAAAACAACAACAACAATGAAAATAGTATACTTTGATCTGCATTCAGAATCCATAGTTCTTTCTCTGGCTGCAGATAGCATTTTCTGTAGTGAATATTTGTAATTGTCTTGGATTGTTGTACTGCTGAGAAAAGCTAAGTCAATCTCCTACAATGTTGCTTTGTACAATATTTCCCTGGTTTAGCTCACCTCACTCAGCATCAGTCCATGTGAGTCTTTCCAGGTTTTTCTTAAATCTGCCTGTTCATCATTTCTTATAGCACGATAGTTTTCTATTGCATTCTTATGTCACAACTTGTTCAGCCATTCCCCAATTGATGAGCATCCCTCCAATTTCCAATCCTTTGCCACCACAAAAGAACTGTTATAAATATTTCTGTACACATGGGTCCTTTTCCCTTTTTTATGCTCTCTTTGATATATAGACATAGTAGTGATATTCCTGGATCAAAGTTTTATAGCCCTTTGCATATAGTTCAAAATTTCTCTCCAGAATGGTTGGATCCATTTGCAGCTCTACCAGCAATGTATAATTTTCCAATTTTTCCACATTTTCTCCAAATTTTAATGTTTTAATTTGCATTTATCTAATTAATAGTGATTCAGAATATTTTTTTTTTGTTTACATATGACTATAGATAGCTGTAGTTTCTTCATGTGAAAACTGCCTGGTCATATCCTTTGACCATTTATCAATTGGGAAATGGCTTGTATTCTTAGAAATTGGACTCTGTTCTCTATTCATTTGAGAAATGAGGCCTTTACCAGAGACCCTTGCTGTAAAAATTATTTCCCAACTTTTTGCTTTCCTTCTAATCTTGTTTGAATTGATTTTGTTTGTGTCAAACTTTTTAAATTTAATGTGATCAAAATGGTCCATTTTGTGTTCCATAATATCCTTTCTCTTTTTTGGTCATATATTCTTCCCTTCTCCATAGATCTGGCAGGTAAACTATCCCTTGCTTTCCTAGTTTGCTTATGGTATCACCTTTTATGTCTAAATCATGTACCCATTTTGACCTTATCTTGGCATATAGTGCAAGATGTTGGTCTATGCCTAGTTTTGGACATGGTATTTTCCAGTTTTTCCAGAGGGTTCTGTAAAATAGTAAGTTCTTATCCCAGAAGCTGGAGTCTTTGGGTTTATCAAATAATAGATTACTCTAGTCAATTACTATTGTGTCTTGTGTACCTAATCTCTTCCATTGATCCACCTCTCTCTTTCTTAGGCAGTAACAAATTGTTTTAATGATCACTTT
This sequence comes from Gymnobelideus leadbeateri, assembly GCA_011680675.1. Lineage (NCBI taxonomy): Eukaryota > Metazoa > Chordata > Mammalia > Diprotodontia > Petauridae > Gymnobelideus > Gymnobelideus leadbeateri. Next base: position 251,224 of record WOXC01012316.1, read on the forward strand.
ATAATATAGTTCTAAATCTGGTACAGCTGGCCACCTTCTTTTGCATTTGAAAAAATAATACCCTTGGGGCAGCTAGGTGGTGCAGTGAGTAAGAGCGTCGGCCTCAGATTTGGGATGACCCGAGATCGAAACCGGCCTCAGAAAATGAGCACCAACACATAAATGACTAGCTGTGTAACCTTGAGCAAGTTACTTAACCCCAATTGCTTAAAAAAAATGATACCCTTAATATTCTTGACCTTTTGTTTTTCTAGTTGAATTTTATTTTTTTTCCTAGCTCTATAAATATTTTTTTGGTAATTTTATTGATATGGCACTGAATAAGTAAAGTAATTTAGGTAGAACTCTTATTTTTATTATATTAGTTCAGCCTACCCATGAGCAACTGATATTTTTCCTCTGTAATCCTGACTGTGGCTCCTTGATGTTTTAATTCTTTTTTTCTGGCTGCTTGCAATATTTTCTCCTTGATCTGATAGTTTGAAAATTTGGCTACAATATTCCTCGGAATTTTCATTTTGGGGTCTCTTTTAGGAGGTAATTGGTGGATTTTTTCAATGATTACTTTTCCCTCTGGTTCTAGGACCTTGGGGTAGTTTTCCTTGATAATTTCTTGAAAGAGTCTCTCCAGGCTCTTTCTTTATCATGGCCTTCAGGTATTTCAATAAGTCTTAAATTATCTCTCCTGGATCTTTTTTTCCAGGTCAGTTCTTTTCTAATTAAATATTTTACATTTTCTTCTATTTTTTTCATTTTTTTGCCTAACTGATTCTTGATGTCTCATAAAATCATTAGATTCCACTTGTCTGATTCTAATTTTTAAGAAATTATTTTCTTCTTAGCTTTTGTACCTCTTTTTCCATTTGGACAATTCTATTTTTTTTTTTTATGAGGGCACTGTCCTGAGCTTCTTGTACTGGGGGCCACGGATATAGTCATTGGCTTTCTGTGCCAGGGCCTCTGGGGCTGGCAGTTTGCCCACTGCACTAGGGTGGCCTGGTCTAATTGTGCCTGTTTTGCCTTGGGTTCTAGGGCTAGCAGTTTGCTTTCTGCTGTAGTGCTGGACATCTCACAGCAAGCTCAGGTAACTTCCAGGCTTCTCTTTGCCATGTTGGCATGTTCCTTTCAACTAATAGCTTAAAGACATCACTACTTTACTGCAAATGTAATTATAGGAAAGGATGACAAAATGAAATGTTGGGAAAAAACATTAAGAATGAAGAAATAAAAAATGTCAAAGGCCTGAAGACCATATAGAAACCTTGAACCCCAAATGACATTTTAAAAGACAGGAAAGGACTGATTATGGAAACTGGAGTTGTTTCTATCTTGGTTCTAACAAAATGATGGTCTGACTCAGACCATCATTTTGTTAGAACCAAGATAAAAAACTACTAAATCACAAGAAATGCAATATATAATTATAACAGCTTGAATCTCACCTCTTATAATAAGATATTCATAAAACTTTCATAAATCAAATTAAAATGAAACGGAAAATGTATTGAGAAGTAAAATGTGGTCATTTCTTATGTAAATGGTAATGAATGAATGAATGAATGAATGAATGAATGAATGAAAATATACTTATGAAGCACATACTTGGTGTCAAAGAGTAGAGAGTAAGGTCTATAAGATCATGACATATTTAATCCTGGAGGTAATAGGAAGACACTGGAGGTGCTTGAATAGTAGGATGACATGGTTAGACTTATCCTTAAAAAATTATCTTGGCAGCAGAGTGAAAGATGGATTAGCATGTGTGTAAGGGGATAGGGGAGATATGAGTCAGGGAGACAAATTAGAAAGCTATTGTAATAGTCCAAGAATAAGATGATGAGGGCCTGAACTAGGGGGTGACTAGTTGTACGAGTGGAAAGATGGGGGCATATACAGAAGATGTTGTGGAGACAGAAATGACATGATTTGACAACTGATTCTATGGGACAAGTGACAATGAAGAGTCCTGGATGACAGTTGAGGTTGTGAATCTGGATGACTGGGAGGATTGTAATTTCTATTGACAGAAAAGGATAACTTTGTGAGGGTAGAAAATTTTGGAGAGATCATTAACTCTATTTTGAATGTGTTGAGTTTGAGATTTCTCCAGTATAGTGAGATTGAAATGTCCACTGATTTTGGTTTTCTTTGGTTACAAAAGGAAGTGGCTTCATCCACTTATTTCTTTGTTTCTCCAATCAGTTTGTTTGGCAACAACTTCCTCATTTCTGTTGTACAAATTACATGATTCTTAGCACCCTCTGGCCCAGTCCCACCTCTACCTTTCGGTCATTTATTTTAGGCACTGTGGAAGGAGAAAAAATGAGAAACAAACCTGAAAGTAATTTTAAAATATTTTTTGTTTCAAGGATTTCTATGGCTGAAGAATTCACAACCAAGCAGCCTATCTATCATTAAGGAGCTTCACTTTGGATGTACTACTGCCTTCAAGCAAGGGAGGACGTGACCAAAGTTACAATCTTCTGGCAAAGTCTTTGAGATACAAAGGTAATATCTATGTCGTGATGACCTTTTATTAAAGTTTATTCTCTTCTTAATGTCTTACTCTAACATCTCATAATGTTATGAACATGACCCAAGGGCCTCAGTAGCTATGCCAGAGGAGTTACAATTGTGGCAGGTACTATATGGTAGTAACTATGGTTCTAGTGGCTCTGGATTACCTCCAAGATAAACTGTAAATTCTCTGTTTGGATTTTAAAGTCACATATAACATGGCCTCTCCCAACCTTCAGTCTTCTAACATCTGATTCCCTTTCGTGTATTTTGTAAACCATCAACACAGATCTCCCTGCTATTCCCCCTACAATAAACTCCATCTCCTTACTTTGGGCATTTTCACTAGTTTCCCCCATACCTGCATATCTCTCTCTCTCTCTCTCTCTCTCTCTCTCTCTCTCTCTCTCTCTCTCTCTCTCTCTCTCTCTTTCTCTCTTCCCCCCCCTCTCTCTTTCTCTCTCTCTCTCTCCCTCCCTCCCTCCCTCCCTCCCAATAAAACCATATCTTTTTCAAAACAACAAGAAGAAACCCAACAACTTTTCCCAGTTCTCTTAAATCATTAAGCCTTTCCCCCGAGTTATTCCCCAAAGAGTTGTTTTATATCTTGTTTGCACATAATTATTCGCATGTTGTTCTCTCCAATTAGTCTGAGCTCCTTGAAAACAGGGTATTTGGGTGGACTAGGGGAAGTTTTCTTTGTATCCCCAGTGTTTAACACAGTGCTTGGACCTCAATAAATGCCTTGACTGGGGGAGGAAAGGGAGAGGAAGAAAATTTGAAAATCAAAGGAATTGTGGAACTGGATGTTGGAAACTAAAAGTAAATAAATAATTTTGCCTTGACTTAATTTGGTTACACTAATGACATTGTACCTAGCAAAGAATGGAAAAATTCCTCACTGTAAGGCTGGCCACCAGGTAATAATGTTTTGTTTTGTTTTTGTTCTAGCAACCCATGAAGACTCTCTATGAAGTTATAAAGGTATTATTCATACCAGTGAAGACAGAGTTTCAAAAGTCATATTCTGAATTATTGAAGAATCGATTGTAACTGATGCTTGTTAGGTACAGCAGGGAAAAGTCTTAGATTGAGGTTCCCCTTTAATAACATGTCATGGGGACCTTAAAGAGTTACTTTGAAGGTTCTCTCTCTCTCCCTGCTAAATAGGATATTCTTATTTTACAGAGCATTTCTTGGTGTTAGTTAAGTGCTTTAAAATTTGAAATTATTTTCATTCTTTAAGGTGTCTAAATGCTATGTCGATGAATGTCACATAAAATACTGAATGTGAAGGAATGTGCACAAGATAATGGGTGTTACCATCTAGTTCACCTGAACCATGACTTGTCTACATTTAGAATGAATAATGAATGTAATTTAATATAGAACCTTTGGAGGAAAGTATCTCAAAACACTTTTTCAAACTGAATATTACGATGTTGAATTATGTAATAAAGTCTTAGATTTAAGTGGATAATAACAGATCACAGTTACAAAATTATATAATGGAGTCTTAGGTACTTTTTATAAGTGTAATATGGTTATAGGGTGGTAGATGGAGGAAAATCATTGGAAGGAGAAGTTGACATAGGAGAGAATGCAAAGGTAAAATCAAGTCTAAACTGATTTTATTGGAATAATAGAATGGATGGCCTATTAAATTAATTATGATGATATTGACAGATGTCATTTATTTGGTGATTTATGGTTCCACAGTTTTTTTTTTTTAATATGCATCAGCTTGTGACCAAGTCCTGTCACCCATGAGATGGTGTGGGGAGGAATAAGAGTAGTATTGGTTGGTAATGACCATGATGGCGGTGATGATGGTGGTGGTGGTGATAGGAGTGATAGTAATAATAGCCTTCTCAAACCTCAATCCATGGTCTACGTTGTGGGGGAGGGGGGAATTTGCATAATAGGGTGATATATTGCAGGGACGTTAAATGTTTTAAGTCCAGAGGTATCAAACATGCAGGCCACTGTCTCATTGAAGTTGGTCATGTTCTCAAGGATAGCACTTACCAGATTAAAATGTAATTGGGAAATATTTAACAAAAGAAATAAAAATAAAATGGAACATAGATAGTCTTAATATGTAGTTTTCTAAGCCAATATGCAGCACAGAGATCCTTAAGTAAGGTTTAATGGCACCCCCCCCCCCCCACCTTTGTTTCTATTTGAGTTTGACACCACTTTCTTAGAACACTATGGCAACTGTAAAAATCTGAACAGTTTGACTCTCCTGATACGACTGATTGGGGTTATATAGCCCTAAGCAGAATGACTCAATTGATCCTGAGTCAAAGGAAATGGTCAGTAAGGATAACAGGTTGTTGATATTGCTCAGTCATTTCATTTCAGTCATGCCCAACTTTTAATGACCCCATCCGGGGTTTTCTTGGCAAAAATATTGGAATGGTTTTTCATTTCCTTCTCCAGCTCATTTTATAGATGAGGAAATTGAGGCAAATGGGGTTAAGTGTCTTGCCTAGGGTTATATAGTTAGCAAGTGTCTAAGGCAAGATTTGAACTCAGCTCTTCCTGACACCAGGCCTGGCATTCTACCCACTACACTATCTAGGTTGCAGTAAAACTGTCACATCAATCTACTTGACAGAAAGCAGACCAAAGTCATTAAGAAGGCAAGTCACATTGACACAAACTAGGACTAATAATATGCCCTTCTCAATAATAATGATAATAATAATAATAATAATAATAAAATAATAGCTAACAATTATATAGTGCCTACTATGTACCTTAGCACATTATTTGGTTTAACTTGATTGATCCTCACAATAAGCCTTGGAAGTAGGTGCTATTATCCTCCCCATTTTAAACATAAGGAAATTGAGGCAAACAGAAGTTAAGTGACTCTCACATGACTACATATCTAGTAAATACCTGAGTCCTGATTTGAACTCAGGTCTTCCTGACTCTAGGCCAAGTTTTCTATCTTCATAGTTTCCTGAATTTGACAGTACAAGACCAACAGTACTAAAATTAAGAACTTCAAAAAAGTAGGCAATCACTATGCATACATACATACATACATACAGGTATATATAGTATGTGTATACACACATATATGTATATTACATAAATAAGTAAATTACCCCCATAATGTTTGATAGGCAGAATAAAACTATTTTGGAACCTGATGGTTTTTGCCATCAAAGGAATTCTAAGAAGGAAGGAGAAACTGTCAAGTCATATTCCTAAAGAGAAGTGTTCAATATCACCAGGGTAGTAACAACTGTAGAAAAGCTACTGAAGATCTGTGACAAAGCATTAAAACAGTTACGTCACTAGCTTGCTGATACATACAGAAGGAAGTGTGAATGCCATAATGTCCAGGAAAAAAAGAAAAAATAATAAATAAAAAAGTGGGGCAGGATATGGAATACAAAAGTTTATCAGACATTCCAGACTCCTTGACAACAAAATTCAAAAGATTAGAGTGAAATGGGGATTCCATGCAGCCCAAAGAACAAAATGAACATTTCAACAGCATTCAAAAACTTTACTACAGATACTCAAGAAGCAAAGAAATCAGAGGAGAGAAAGAGGCCCTGAACAAGGAGCATGTGGGAAATTTCTGGTTATCCATATGGTGTCAAGGAGTTCAAATATAATGAAAACACAATCTAGACAAAGGCATATGCATACATATGTGTATGTGTATATACATGTATACACATGCATATACATACAACACATATACATGCACATGCGTGGATATATGCACAGGTGTGTGAATATGCATACAATATACACATATCACACACACATATACATACTATATATACACACATATATAAATATACACACATCTATCTATCTATCTATCTATCTATCTATCTATCTATCTACCTATCTAGCTATCTAATCTCCAGTTTGGGAGGAGGAGGACATTTTATTAAATCCAGCCTTTAGCCTCTTCCTACTTCTGTTACCCTGTTAACTTCTCTAGGACTCAGTTTCTGCATTTAAAAAATGGGAGGCGGGGTTTGCCTTGGTGGTTACCAAGATAATTTTTAATTTGAAATCTATAATCTTATCATCTGCTTCCAAAATATAAAACATTAGTGCCCCCCAATAATGTGTTCATGTATTTTATACAAAGCATTTAAAGATTGTTTTCCCCTTAAATGTTATAATATATACAGAGAATTAAAATAATGGTTGTCAAGATAAAAGGATTTGTCCAAAGACCCAGGGTAATAAAGAATATGTTATTATCGGGAGCGGAGCCAAGATGGCGGAGTAGAAACAGCACTTCCAAGGTGCTATCGCCCACACCACTTCACAATCATGTAAAAGGGGACTCTGAACAACTTCTGGAGCTCCAGCACCCACAGAATGACACAGAGAAGCTAACCTCCCACTGAGGACAGCCCAGCAGCCCTGCAGGGAGTGGCCAGGGCAGTGCTTTGGGAGCTGAGCCCAGGCATGCTTGAGTCATGGTTTTAGCCCCAGGGTGGCAGGGCCAGCAGCTGGCTGGAGGGACCCCAGAACACCAGAAGCTGTGGCAATTCCAGAATTATCAACACAGATATGCCTATGACAAAGTGAGAGGTTAGTGCCCTATGGACTTTGGGAACAGTATTTGGGAATGCATCAGCTTCTTCCCCTGGGGGCAAAAAGTGGCTGAGGAGCCGGGGCACAGCCGCCATTTTGAAACTTCAGTTACAGCTTCAGCTCCTGGCCTGCAAACTGTAGGGGGATCCAGCGATCAGTCTGGGGATTAATCGCTCTTGTTTTAACCTCCCTGGATCTGGATTGCAGTCTGGGGTGGTGGTCTTGGGGTGGGCATCCAGCTTGCCAGAGCGTGTGGAGGCTTCACAAAGGCCACCCAACTAATACCTCTGGAAGTTGAGAAGACTCCAACATTTGGGATGGAAGCTCCCCTGTCTGGTGCAGAGTCCTACTGTGGCAACAAGTCCAAAAGTCAAGTAATTAAGTGGCAACATGCCTAGGCAAAGGAAACAAAATAAACAGAAAAATGCAACATTAGACTCCTATTTTTGGGGCAAAGAGGATTGAAGCATGGGACAGGAGGAGGACTGTGAGGTCAGAAACCCTGTACCAAAAGCCCCAAATGAAAATGTGAGCTTGTTACAGGCCATAGAGAACCTTAAGAAGGATTTTAAAAACCAAATAAGAGAAGTGGAGGAAAATTGGGAAGAGAAATGAGAAGGATGCAGGAAAAGTATGAAATGAGAGTCAACAGCCTGACTGAGGAAAATAACACCTTAAAAATAGACTAACTCAAATGGCAAAGGAGGCCCAAAAGAGCAATGAGGAGAAGAATGCCTTAAAAAGTCGAATTTTCCAGATGGAAAAAGAATCTCAAAAGCTTACTGAGGAGATTCATTCCTTCAGAGTTAGACTGGAGCAAATGGAAGCTAGTGACTTTATGAGAAATCAAGATGCTGTTAAACAGATCCAAACAAATGAAAAAAAAAATAGAAGGCAATGTGAAATATGTCATGGGAAAAACCACTGACCTGGAAAATAGATCCAGGGGAGATAATTTAAAAATTATTGGACTACCTGAAAGGCATGATCAGAGAAAGAACCTAGAAATCATCCTTCAAGAAATTCTCAAGGAAAATTGCTGTGATGTTTTGGACCCAGCAGGGGAAACAGTGGTTGAAAGAATCCACACATCACCTCCTGAAAAAGATCCCCAAAAGAAAACTCCTAGGAATATTATAGCCAGATTCCAGAATTCCCAGGTCAAGGAGAAAATACTACAAGCAGCCAGGAAGAAATAATTTCAATATTGTGGAAACATAATCAGAATGGCACAGGACCTGGCAGCTTCTACACTGAGGGACTGAAGGGCATGGAATATGATATTCCAGAGGGCAAAGTACCTGGGTTTAAAACCAAGAATCACATACCCAGCAAAACTGAGTATCTTGTTTCAGGGGAAAATTTGGTCATTCAGTGGAATAGAGGACTTTCAAGCATTTTTGAGGAAAAAACCAGAGTTGAATAGAAAATTTGACATTCAGACACAAGAACCAAGAGATGCTTGAGAAGGTAATCAGGGAAAAGACATCAAAAGGAACTTATCAGACTTGAACTATTTATATTCCTACATGGAAAAACAATAAGTATGACTGAGGAAACCTTTCTCAGTATGAAAATAATTGAAGAAGGGTATATGGGCAAATGAATACATATGTGAATGGGTGTATATATGTTTACAGGTATACATGGATAAAGGGCACAGGTTGAATTTGGTAGGAAGGGATGATACTTAAGGGGTGAAGTTAACAGGTGAGAGAGAAATGTGGCAAGAGGAGATGGGGAGAGACAGGGTGGGGTAAACTATCTCATATAGAAGAGGCAAGGGGAAGTGGGTTCAGAGGAGGGGAAGAACAGGAAGGCAAAAAGGCAAAGCCATATTCTCATTGAATTTGGCTCAGGGAGAGAATGACATACATACTAAATGGTATATCTCACCCTGCAGGAGAGTAGGGGGAAGGGGGATGAGAGGGAAGGTGATGGAAGCGAGGGCATTCTGGGAGGAGGGGAGGTTGGAGGTACCCACTCTTGAAGAGGGACAGGATCAAAATAGGGAATGGAGCAGGTGGGGGGTTTGATGGGTGGGAGGGAAATACAAGCAGTCTTTTACAATATATCTACTATGGTAATGTTTTGTATAGGTATACATGTACAACACACACTGAATTGCTTATCTTCCCAGAAGGAGTGGGTGACAAGGGAGAAAGGGAATGGATCTGGAATTTGAAGTTTTAAAATTAAATGTTTCATATATATATGAAACATTTTATATATATATATATATGTCTGTGTGTGTGTGTATACTATTATTCATACTATTTTGCATGTAATTGGGAGATAAGATGTGCAGGCATGCTGGCACAGAGATTCACCTTGCCCTTATGGTAAAGCTGAAAGGGGTATGGGAGAAGATATGGGAGACAGCAGATTGGATGAGGGGATATCTTGTGGGACTGCTTTTCTGGGGTGGTGGGTAGGGGGAAAATGGGAAAATATTGTAACTCAAAATCTGGCGGAAATGAATTATGTAACCAGAAGCTAATAAAGCATTTGTTAAAAAAAAAAGAATATGTCATTATCTATTATTCAGTGATTGAATAAACTACTTGGAAGTGACTATTTTAAAATCTGCTTCCATAATCGATTATTCAGTTATGACCTTTGAATGTGACATTTATGCTGCCATTATTGATTATTAATCAGTAAATAGAGTGCTGGGCCTAGATTCAGGGAGACTTGATTCCAATTCATTCTCAAATACTTTTATGTGATCCTGGGGAAGTCATTTAGCCCTGCTTGCCTCAGTTTCCTTATCTGTAAAATGAGCTGGAGAAGGAAATGGAAAACCATTCCCAGTATGTTTGTCAAGAAAACCTCAGATGGAGTCACAAGGGCTTAAATATGACTGAAATGACAACAACAACATTTAGCAGACACTTTATTAATAGTTGGGAATATAAGTAATAAATAAAAACATTCCCTGCATACAAAATAAATAGAGGATAGAAAGCAGATTTGCAAGTAAGGTAAATCACTAGTCACTGTGGGGGCCTTCTAAATGAGGTACTGCTCTAGCTAAGTCTTGAAAGAAGCTAGGGATTATAAGACTTGAAGATGAGGAAGGAAAGAATTCTATGTGTAGGTGACAGTGAATGCAAGTGTGAAGATGGGACCTAGAGTGTCATGTTTTAGGAGTATCTAGTAGTTAAGATGGCTGGACCATAGAGTCTAGGTATGGGAATAATGTGTTTAAGGCTGAAAAGTCCAGAAGTACCTAGGTTGTGAAGAGCTTTAAATGTCAAATAGAAAACTTTATATTTGATTCCATAGGTAATAGAGAACTATTGAAGTTTATTGAGAAAGGATATGCTATTGTCTAATCTTCATTTTAGGAAAATCACTTTGGTAACTATGTAGAAGATGGATTGCAGTGAGTGAAGACTTAAGACAAGGAGTTTAATTAGAAATCTATTGCAATAGATGATGCCAAAAGTGATAAGTACCTGAACCAAAGTGATGGTTATGTGAGTGAAGAGAAGGGGGGCACATTGCAAAATTTTATAGGGTGAGAAATTATAAGATTTAGCAACTGATTAGATATGTGGTGATGGAGAAAGTTATTGAGAATAATATCAAGACTGTGAACCTGGATGACAGGAAGGATAATGATGTCTCTGGCAGTAGTAGGGAAGTTTAGAAAAGAAGTGGGTCTTGGATGTAAAGATAATGAGTTCTCTTTTGGACATGTTAAATTTAAAGTACCTACCAAACATCCAGTTTGAAATGCCCAATAGTTTGTGATATGGAACTGGATCTCAGAAGAGGTTATTAGTGCTGGATAATTATATCTGACTATAATCTGAATACATATGATAATTGAATCCAAAGGATCTAAAGAGAGCTCCAAGTGATATCATAAAGGGAGAAAAGAGAAGAAATCCTAGGACCTTGGAGGACACCTTGACATTAATTATTGCAGAGTCTTTGACTCCATTACTTATTTGTGGCTCATATATGAACTGAAAATAAACATAAAAAGACTGAACTACAACAAGAACATTGGTATATTTATTTGATATAGACATGGAAACCTGTTCTCTTTTTAAAATGTGCTACCAACACAATAATATAATATTACATTATATGTTATACAAATAATATAAATAATGATAATATAAATAACATAAATATAAATAGTAAATAATATACAATGTGGTACCATGTAGAAAAACTGTAGAAAAACTTTGTAGTTTTGCATAGCCTTAAATAATAGGTTATCATCTCCCCTAAAAGAAATGAATATGGATTCTAAATTAAGGACTAAAATGTCAACATATCTTATGTGGTATGAACATATAGGACTATTGAAAAATATTAATTAAATAACTTTTCTAGCTCTTGCAATCTTTCTCCAAAGAAATTACACTTTTATTTGAGCTTATATGTAAATTCTTTATGTATGTCAAAGAAAAACAGAGACTGAAGGATTAGAACTTAAAACTGAAAGTCAAATTAAGCCATTGGATAAAGATGATACAAAGTTTTGGTTTCCTTCAGGCATGACACATAAAACATAACATAACATTGTCAAGTAAAAAGAGGGTTGTGTGTGTTAAGAGACTTGTTGTCAGACTTAAATCAAAGTTCAATTGGAAGAACAGTTGTGAAGCAATTAATGCTTACAAAATACTATTTCTAACACATGTTTTAGAACTGTGAAATGGACCTTAATAGATTTGGAAAGTATCCTAACAAAAACCTGTGTGTTATGAATGAAAGCCAAGCTCTTAAGGGCACCTTAAAGCATCTGTGGAAATAAGAATACTCTGTCATCAAAAACATCAAAAAGTAGGGGGAAGATTGAGACATGTTCTCAAAGTAAATGACAAATAGTTAAAAAAATTTATGGAAATAATTTTGGAAGAAGAAGAGATTTCTTCTTTAAGAAATAGTAAAGTCAGGGGTGGCTAGGTGGTGCAGTGTGTAAGAGTGCTGACCCCAGAGTTGGGACAACCCAGCATTGGATCCGGCCTGAGAAAATGAGCACCCACACATAAATAATGACTGGCCGTGTAACCTTGAGCAAGTTACATAATCCTGATTGCTTTTAAAAAAAAAAGAAATAGTAAAGTCTGGGGCAGCTAGGTGGCACAGTGAGTAGAGCACTGGCCCTGGAGTCAGGAGGACCTGAGTTCAAATTTGGCCTCAAACACTTAACACAAAAACTAGCCATGTGACCTTGGGCAAGTCACTTAACCCCAATTGCCCTCCAAAAAGCAAAGAAAGAAAAAAAAAGAAATAGTAAAGTCTGAAAAGCAGTACTTACTACTGGATTCATCTAAAGTAACTGTGATATTTTACATCTGGAAGGAGCCTATGAAATAGCTATGATCTGAGAGGGAAATCAAAAGATCCTCCCAGTGCAATCTTCATTTGAACTCGATCTACAAAACATCAAAAAAAAAAAAAAAAAGCATTGGGCAAACGGTCCAGTCATGTGAATTTTTTTGTCTAAACAGAAGGGAGACTTCTGAAAGCAAGACTACAGATTCTCAGACTCCCTTTCAACTGTACCACATTTCCTCTCTCAACACACTTTGTATACATCAACATCAACTATTATATTATTTCTATTTTGTTCTTCTCAAGCTTATTTCAGTGGAATCAGATACAAAAAGTCACAGGACAATTTGCAATGCAACTTTCATTTTTAATGTACTAATGCCTATTGCACAGATTGTAGACTAACTGGTAATGTGTGCTCTATGAAGATTATACAAAGAAATGGTAAAATCAACTGGCCATACAAAATAATCCTCTGGGATATATTACTGCAGGCTGCAAGTTACCACTAACTGAATATCTAGCAAGAATCAACATGATGTCTAGGATTTTCTATTAGAAACTCTTTTTTTTTTTTTTTTTTGGAGGGCAATTGGGGTTAAGTAACTTGCCCAAGGTCACACGGCTAGGTTTTTTTTGTTTATGTGTGTGTTAAGTGTCTGAGGCCGGATCCGGACTTAGGTCCTTCTGACTCCAGGGCCGACGCTCTACTCACTGCACCACCTAGCCGTCCCCAGAAAACTATCTCTTTCGAGCTAATAAAGAAATCCATGCACTTCATATACCTATTGCAGACAATCTTTCAGAGTTCAACAAATAAGCAGTACTGGAACTAGATAATTACCACAGATAAAACTGTTGTTCATAATAGCTTGAAAATAATGTTGATTAATAAAAAATATTAAGAACATTTTATATTGATTTCACCATACCAAATACTCAGTATGTTCAAGTCATATGGAACAAAATCCTATAGAATATAGAGACCTTGCTGAAGAAATCAAAGTTGTGTAGAAAAAGAATAAGGTCTCTATGATCCTCACTCACCTGATTGTCCTATAACTGTCCTGAAGGTGAGCTTTGCAAGTCTTCAGAAGATGAACCTCTATCTCAATGCACTTATTCAATTACAAAAAAAAGTTATTCCATATATCTGTCCAGTAGTCATTAGTACATTAAATATAAGGTTTGCATATCAACTTGTCCTAGGACTATTTCTATCTGACTCCATTGAAATAAAGTTGAAAAGAACAAAATAATGATAATGCAATAGTTTACAATTATAAAGCCTTTTGAGGTGTCCAAAGTGTTTTGAGAGAGGAAGTGTAGAACAATTGAAAGATGATTACATTTGGAGTCAGAAAACTCTATATTTACCTTCAGCAAGGCATTTAACCAGGCAGGATTCAATTTCCTTACACAAACACACACACACACACACACACACACACACACACATGATATAGAGCATACATTATTGCCTATGGTCCTTATTTTGAGGCAGGTATTATATTATCCCAATTTTATGGATAAGGAAACAGAGGCCAATGTGGCTAAGTGGCTTTTGCAGGATCACACAAGTAGTAACTTTCTCAAGTGGACTTCATATCTAGTTCCATCTGACTCCAAGTCCACTAATCATGACACCTATATATAGTGCTAAAATTCAGAATATTCACAGTGCAAACATAGTCATAGTGAAAAATTCAAAAATATATCAGAGAAATACCAAATCTATTTGTTAAGCAAAAAAAAGTCATCCAAGTTTTCAGGTAGTGAGGAGATCAAAAAACACAGATAGGGTTTAAAGGTAAGCATAGAGTAAGGGCCAGGTACCACTAGTAGGCACAGTATGTAAAGTGATGGCCTTGAAGTCAGGAAAACTTATCCTCTTGAGTTTACTTCTGGCCTCAGACACTTCCTAGTTGTATGATCCTGGGCAAGTCACAGCTCTCTTTGTTCCGTTTCCTCATCTGTAGAATGAGCTGGAGAAGGAAATGGCAAAGTATCCTTTCCAAGAGAACCCCAAATGGGGTCACAAAGAGTTGAACACAACTGAAGAACAACAAAAACAGAGTGTAAATTAGGTAGATTGTCTCTAGTTCACATATGGTAGGGTAAAAAAATGGACTGGAGGATGGACTGAGGGGCTTTGATAATATAATAAAATTTGTTTCATGCCAAGGCCTGAGGTAGCATCATTTTTAAGAATACTGACCATTTCTCCCCACCTCTTTCCCTGACGTCTTTCTCAGATGAAGACAATGCAACTTTCAGTCCAGATAACTATCCTAAAATGAAATCTATGGAGAAGAATACGTCCACTATGCTTCTAATTACACTTCATTATATTCCTCATTGGATTTCCCTAGGTTCAAAAAGACTCTTGGCCAACAGTCTTCAAATATGAGAGTAAGTGCACTTATTCAGTACATATCCTAATCTGTTATCTTTGCTATGCCTCCTATGAGATCTGGCAAGATTTACAAAGCAGTATAACCTCTATCTCTAGCTCCTTTCAGAGGCTTATAGCATAACTCCTTTCTCTATCTCCTTGTATTTGAACGTCTCTTATTTCAAATTCTCTCTTAGCATTGAAGAAGTTAAAACAATTTGTATTTGGAGTCCAATTTCCTCATCTATAAAATGAAGAAGTTAGATTAAATGGTCCCTTTCAGATCTCAATTCCTATGATACTAAAAAGGTAGCACCATCTCACAGAAAGACTCCTGCATTTGGAACATGAGAAATAGGTCCCCATGTCTCCAAAGCAAGCGATGACAGAAAGATGAAGACATTGCTTGAGATAAGGGTCACAACTTGACCATAATCTCAACAATTTGCTGGAAGCCACAAGTCTGTAAAATAATGATTATTGCTTTGTACATTTCTTAGAAGTTGTTCACAATTTCACAGATTTATAAAAAGAATCTTAGATTTATGTATTTCAAACAAATTGTTTTACAGATAAATAAAAACCTGAAGATCAGTCAATAATGCAATAAGGGCTGGAATTTAGCCCCCACAGTCACGTAACTGACAATGACTTAGATTTCATGTGTTGTGGGCCAAAGTAAAGCACTGGTCATTTTGTGTGTATCACCAAGAATGAGGTATTTAAAAGCATTAAATATATGCAAAATTAATGTAAAATACAGAATTTGCAAGCCAGGGAACCAATATGACAATTTCATAAGCCTAGGAAAACACTTAGTTTCCACTTCTCGAATCAATCATTATGAGAGCAGAAACAATGACTTTTATTGTGGTACTGGAACAAAAGTAGTGAGCTGTCCAACCTAGCATGGAAATTTCAGGCACACTCATATATTTCAGTTGTCTACTATTCATTGACTACAGACTCATAAATGGGATGGTGGTCCTTTATCCTAATGAGCTGGCCAAAGAATTCACCACCCCAGAATGATATGCATAGCCCAGGAGAAAAATCAATTAGGATTAATTGACCATTCTCCATATCTTTTGATGAAACCCCCAACATTCTTTCATGTTGGCCCTTTATAGTCTCATGAATTGGTCTATATCACAGAAATGGAATAAAGAGGATGGGGTTATTACCTCTTTCTGACAGCAAACAGAGAGGAATTCGGAGTGTGTGATGAGCAACAAGCTAGCCAGTCAGGCATGGGAAACCAACACTACTTTGTTTGAGATTGTTTTCAATGGATAACATGCCAGCTGGTAAACTGGAATGGCCCTGCTGGTGTCAGGCTGTGTGCCCAGGTCCAGTCTGAGCCAAATTTGTGAAGCAGATAAAGGTTATCTGACTCCTGTTTCAGCACCTCTCTACTCTGTTTCTGGCACTTTCATCCCTTTGTAGCCTACACTGTGTCCCAGTTCTATAAGGCCTTATACTAGTCGGGCTGCCAGTATTCTTTCAACCATGAATGATTTTTAATGGAAAGTTTTATTAGTATCTTTTGCTTTTTACATTGCAGTCATTTCTGTATATTCCAGCACTCCTCCTTTAAACTAATGAACTTTCCCCTGTGACAAAGAAAAACAATTAAGTACAACCAGCCAATACAGTAACCACATCTGACAGTATGTACAACATTCCACACCAATGTTCCTTCACTCCTTCAATGAAGGAGGTATAATTCCACTTCTCTGGGACCCAGGTTGGGTATCACAATTTTTCAGTGTTCCATATCTCTGACAAGATTTCTACAAGTGCTACTACACCCAATATACTGTGCTAGGCACTAGGGAAGATATAAAGATACATAAGGGTCAATCTCTTACTTCTGGAACATGAAGTCTCAGCCTGGAATGCACAGAACCCAAAGGGGTCCATGAATAGATTTTATGGAGTCTGTGAACTTGGGTAGTTAAAGAAATACATGTTTATTTTACTTTCTGTTTTTTTTTCTTTTTGGAGGGGGGAGGTAGGGCAGTAGGAGTTAAGTGACTTGCTCAAGGTCATATGGCTAGTTTGTGTGTGTGTGTGTGTGTGTGTGTGTGTGTGTGTGTGTATGTTAAGTGTCTGAGGTGGGATTTGAACTCAGGTTCTCCTGATTCCAGGGTCGGTGCACTATTCACTGCTCCACCTAGCTGCCCCTACATGTTTATTTTCACTCTCCTCTAAATGAAACTTAGCCTTTCCTTCAATTATGATTTGAAAAAAAAAATTCATGAAGAAGTCCATGGGTTTCACCAGGCTGTCAAAGAATTCCATGGTACACAAACTATTAAGAACTCCTGTTCTAGAGACATACAATCTATAAAGAATGATAAGAATTATACATAAAGCCCTAACATATAAAATAGAAGGGAAATCAATTAATTTTCAGCATTCTAGGAAACTCTCTAAGAGTATAAATTGAATTGGTAGAGAACTGAAGGAAAGCTCACTTTGAAATAACTTTGACAAGTAAAAAAACAGGTTCTGTCCTTATCCCTATTTCTATTTCCCTTTCCCTATCTCTATCCCTATATTGTCCCCTCTCCCTTGTCTATATCCCTATAAAATTGAACAAAATAAGTGTGTAAGTGAGGTACAAGCAGAGTGCTCTGAGAGTAAACAATGGCAAAATTATTTCTAAGTAGAAAAATATGAGAAAACTTTAGGATAAAATGATATTTTAGCTAGATATGGGAGGATGGGTAAGATTTCAGTAGGAGGAAAAAGGAGGGATTACAGATATAAGAAAGAGTGTGAAGAAAAGCATGGAGGCAGGAAAGCAATGGCTATGCTCCTGGTTTGGTTGGGTTATAGGGTAATTGAAGGAGAATTCATGGGTGATGAAGCTAAAAGTGGGCAGATTGTAGAGAGCCTTAAATGCCAGGCTAAAGAATTTGGATTTTATTGAGAGGGCTTTGGAGACCCATTGATGGTTTATAAGCCAGTGGATAACATAGTTGGGTTCATTCATTTGGAACATTATTCCTGTATAGAATGGATTAGAGGAAAGGCACTAGGTCCACAGGCTGTTGCAATGGGCAAGGTATGAGGTGATGAAGGCCTGAACTAGAATGGTTAT
The DNA here is from genome assembly GCA_011680675.1 of Gymnobelideus leadbeateri. Taxonomy (NCBI): domain Eukaryota; kingdom Metazoa; phylum Chordata; class Mammalia; order Diprotodontia; family Petauridae; genus Gymnobelideus; species Gymnobelideus leadbeateri. The sequence goes on from WOXC01012316.1 coordinate 269,133, forward strand.
AGAAATGAAAACTGCAGAATCATGAGATCTCAAGGGGAGAAGGGGGACCATTTAGTCCAAACTGTACCCTAATAAGAATTACTTCTACAATATACTCAAGAAAAGCAGCCATACAGCTTTTGCCCGAAGATTCCCAGTAGAGGGAAACATATTACCTACTGGGATATACATTTAGTTTTCAAATAGTTATAATTAGGAAAAAATCCCTGCATCAAACTTAAATGTCTTTCTATAACCTCTTCCAGTGGTTTTAGTTCTTTCTCTGGGAACAAGTGTAATTCTTTCTCCACGTGAGTCCTTCAAATATGTGAAGGCTATTATCATGCCCTCCCCACCCAAGTCTTCCTCAACAAATCTAAAATTAGCATTGACTCAGGTCCCTTCATCATTCTGCCTACAAAATTTTCTTGAGATTTCTCTTGAGGGGATGCTGTCTGTATGAATCCTACAAATCTCTGTACAAAGAAAGGTTAGATCCATGTAGTGGAAAGTTTTAAGTATGAATAGAGGATTCTGTAGTTGATTCAGGAGACAATGGGTGATCAGTGAAGTTTCTTGAGGAGTGGATCAATTTGATTAGACCTGTGCTTTAGGAATATCACTTTGGAAGTTCTGTAGTAGATGAATTGGAGAGACTGGGGATGGGTAGCAGGGAGAATATTTACAAGGTTACTGCAAAAGACCAAGCAAAATGTGATAAGGACCTGAGCTAGAATGCTTGTAATATGAACGGAAAGAAAGGAATGGATAGATGAAGTGCTGTTGAAATAAAATTTATAAGACTTAGCAATTAATTGGACATGGGAGGTAAAGGAGAATGAAGACTCAAAGATGAATTCTATGCTGTAAACCTCGTAAGATGGTGATGCCTTCAAGACAAATGAGGAAGTTGAGAAGAAATGGATTTTTTTTTTTTTTTTTGGTTTGTGGGGGCAAGAGCAAACTGTTCATTTTTTGGCAAATTGACTTTAAAATGTCTATGGAGCACCTGGGTAGAGGTATCCAATAGGCAGTTGGAGATGTGAGAATAGAAATCTGGTGAAAGACAAGGGCTGACTTCATTTCCAGAAAGAAGATAATTGAGAGCTGATAAGATCACTGAGAAGCTCTCTCTCTCTCTCTCTCTCTCTCTCTCTCTCTCTCTCTCTGTCTCTCTTCTTTTTTTATTCATTGATGTGGTAGGGGACACAATTTCAATCTTATATTTACTTGGCAATTATCAGGATTAAATGAAATAATATTAGTTCGATGTCTGCCACAAACTAGAAACTTTAAAAAATTAATTTATTTTTAGTTTACAACATTCAGTTTCACAAACTTTTGAATGTTAAATTTTCTCACCTTTGTTCCCCTCCTACCTCCCCAAGACAGCATGAAATCTGATATAGGCCTTACATATACATTCAGATTAAACATATTTTCACATTAGTTATGCTGTAAAGAAGAATTATAACAATGGAATGAACTGCAAGAAAGAAGAAACAGATCACTGAGAAGCTTGCGCGCTCTCTCTCTCTCTCTCTCTCTCTCTCTCTCTCTCTCTCTCTCTCTCTCTCCCTCTTTCTCTGTCTCCCTCTCCCTTCCTCCAGAGAGATAGTTAGTATAGATTTGTATGTATATAATTAATTTTTCAGCACTCTAGGAAACTCTCTAATATAGCTATAATAGCTATATTGTACCTATAATCTCTTTCTTTATATACATATCTATGGAGAGAGACACACACATACATAACAAGAAAGACAGACCACAAAGTCAAGTTTCTGGAAGAATGGAGGGCTTTGACTCATGGGCAAAAGTAGAGGGTTGGACACTGCCAAGATGAAGAGCAATCTTTTCTTCACGAAGCAAACAAAGGAAGAGAGAATACATAATGATTTGAATTCATGGAATGATAGGATCCCATGGCCAGTTCTAGAAGGAAACTTAGAAATCATTCAGCTTGGGGGTGGCTAGGTGTCGCACTGAGTAGAGTGCCGGCCCTGGAGTCAGAAGGACCTGAGTTCAGATCCGGCCTCAGACACTTAACGCACACAAACAAAACAACCTAGCCGTGTGACCTTGGGCAAGTTACTTAACCCCAATTGCCCTCCAAAAAAGAAAAAAAAGAGAAATCATTCAGCTCAAATCTCTTGTTTTATGGATATGGAAACTAAAAACTAAGGAAGTTGAGTGACTTGTCCAGGGTAACATAGGTAGTAACAAAGATGGTATTTCAACTCATTATCTATGATTCTGAATTCAGTAGAGGAAGCTAGAGGAAAGTGGCCCCAGGTTTTTTCGGGGAAGTATGATGAGAACTCCTCTGTAGAGAAGGAGTTGAGCTACAGGGCTTTAGCTCTTTAGAACTAACATTGTGGGCGGCATGATAAAGAGCCAATGAAGAAAGTGCAAAAGAATCAGCATACAGCGGCGAGGGCCCAGTGAGTGAGGATAAGCTGAATCTGTAGCTGACCCAGACAGCATGATTGTGAGATTTCCTTTAGTAGCATCTGATTACACTTGAGCAGGAATGGAGAAGGTAGATGGTAGGAAAAACCCAGGCTCAATGTTTGGAAAGGGATCAGTGACACCTGTATGATAGTTAGAATTTATGATGTTTGGAAAACACTTCATATATATTATCTCATTTGATCTTCACAACATTCAAAAGATTAGATGACAGCATAAGGGTGAACTGACCAACTATAGAATAAAAATCTTGAAGGAACTTCCAAGAGCAAAGACAGTGGCCTGGGGAATCAGGGCCATGTGGAGGTACGGAGGGATAAGGTGAGGATAGAAAGTAGATGCTAAAATGACAGCACAGGAGAAGACAAGGATTTCAATTCTTATAAAGCCATTAATCTTGCTAGAGGAATGCCATATTTTGTTAAATTGACATCAATGCCTGAGCAAAGCCCCTCCAAATTTGTAGTGTATGTGGTAGATTGATATTATAACATCATAGTCTTCACCATCACCATAGCTGATAAAAATGCTTTAAGGTTTGGGTCTTCATCAATGCCAGAACAAAGTCTTCATTTGAGGTGGGGAGTACGGATGGGCAAACAAGACCCAGGGCAATCACTGGACCAACTTCTTAAATGTATTTAAAATGCTCCTAGAATGAACTATGTATCTAGAACTAGGTTTAATTGAGCCTGTGTATTCATATCAAGTAATTTCTCAAATAATCTGGAATCAGAACTCCATCCAATAGAGAAAAGGATGTCAAGCTTTTTGTTTGTTGTTTTGTTTTTAAGGAATGTCATACCATGGAACACGGAAAGGGCACTGGAGTTTGGAATCAAATGATCATGGTTTAAATATTGACTCTGCTGTCCTCAGGACTAGGAGAGCTAATCGGCACTTACTGTGCAACCTTGGGCAAATCCTTTTTTCTCTTGGCTTTTCCATTTCCTCATTTATAAAACAAGGCAGTTTGAGTGCATCACTTCTGATGTACCTTCCAATTCTAAATCTATGATTCTATGAATTCAAATTATTATTGGACTGAACTTCTCACCTTTTTTTTTTTTTTCTGGTAGCCAGTTGGGTTGATTTCCTGCAGGCAACAGCCTTAGAGTGACACATAGAGGTGATATGATGGCATTGAGTAGGTGATGCCCTATGATACTAAATTACTATTCCTGTCAACAACATGCAGCTGTAAAGCTTCTCAGCTGATCTAGGACAGGGAGCAAACCAAAGACTGACCTGCTTCAGGATGTTTGATTGCATTGACTTCCTCCCTGTGTAATGAGACACACCCAGCAATGAAAATAAACTTGTTTTGAACAGTGGTGTTTTCTTTTTCTTTTTTCACTTTCAAATTGCCCCAAGGTGCTGATGGGGATTTGACAGTAGCTGATGTCACCTCCTCTTGAAGAAAAGACTTCTTTGCCCAAGATGAACTTTGGTGGAGGGGGAAATACAGATGGTGTGGGGCTTGTCTCCTTTAATCTCTTGCCATTGTCACTTCTCTATCTTGGAATTTTTGGGGGAAGAGAATGCAGTGTGCAATGGTGCCTCTTCCTACCCTTTGCTGTCAACTTCTTTCTCCCTCCCTCTTCTTTTACCACCATTCTAACTTGTCTTAAAGGCTTCCAGAAGTTGGAGTACAGTAGAATAGAAGCTCCCTGAAGGCAGTGACAATTTTTCATTTTGCCTTTATATCTATAGTATCCAGAATAGCATCTTGCACATTTTTTGGGTTTTGATGTGGTCCATTTGATTTTTTTCTTTTTGCCTTTTTTGGGAGGGCAATTGGTGTTAAGTGACTTACCCAAGGTCACACAGCTAGTTTTTGTGTCAAGTGTCTGAGGCCAAATTTGAACTCAGGTCCTACTGACTCCAGGGCCTGTGTTCTATTCACTGTGCCACCTAGCCACCCTGCTCATCAACTTTTTATAGGACACTTAGGTGGTGAAGTGGATAGAGTGCTGGTTTTCTTATTCCAGACACTCTCCAAATTATCAGAATCTTTTTCAAAATCCAATGCCCATAACTAGACACATTACTCCAGACTATGTTCCATATACTGTCAAGCAATTGGTCAGGAAATCAGAGCCTATTCCATCATCTTGCCATCTGTCCTGCTGCTATGTGTTTCTTTGTTCCGTCTTTATGCCTCTATCTCTTTCCTTAGGCACAGTAATCAAATTAATTCTGGCATTGTCAGTGGAAAAAGCATGATAACTACTCAAGGGTCCATTTACAGTCTCTATAAATATGATTTCATTATTTCTGGAAGGTATGCCTCTCTTTGTAGTCTGAATGTATTAACTCTTTTGGCTGCCACATTATACTGTTGAATGAGATTGAATTCTCAAAAGATTGTATATGACTAACCAATCTTATAGTTGGATTTTTCCTACTGCCAATGGTTTGAGGGGAAACTGAGTACTTAGTTACTTTTGGTTGATCTAAATTATTTTATGACCTATTAACATATATATTAATGAAGAAAGTGAGGTTCACTTATAAGTAGGAAAAATTGTACTGATAAATATTTACATAAGGTTGAGAAAAAATTAGATGAACAATTTCCTCTCCCAGTGATTTTGAAAGCATTTTTATAGAATTAAGGAAGGTTCCTGTAAAGAAATAGCTCCCTTCTTAAGCAGGGTCCTCAGATTTCACCTGGTGACCTTATCTCTATAGACAGAAACTTTTTTATGAAATCCTTAAAAAATCAGTCTCTGATTGAACATTTCTCTGAAATAGACTAAAAGAATTCTATTTGGGAAGAACTTTAAAGGTCCAACTCCTACCAAAAGCAAAGATCCACTATATTACTTCTCAGAAGTGGTAATCCAACCTGTGCTTTGATACCTCTGGAATCAGGGATCATAAAATCATAGATTTAGAACTGGGAGGGACCTTTAAGACCATCAAATGAATCATTTTACAGATGAGGAAACTGAGATCCAGTTAACTGAAATGACTTGCCCAAGGACATATACATAGTAAGTGACAGAAGTAAAATTTGAACCTGGCTCGTTTGACACCAAATCCTGTGTGTACTTCCACTGCATTGTACTGACCCTCCAGGCAGATGTCAGGAGTAGAATAGCCACTGTCTTCTGAGGCAGCCCATTCCATTGTTGGATAGATATAGTTGTCAAGAAATTCTTCATGTTGAACTCAAATCTGGCTTTCTGTAAATTCTGCTCATTGACATAAAAGACTTATCTTAATGGCATGGGATCAAATTTCCTCAACCACCCAGAACTATGGACCTGATCTTGTAAATATAGCACAAACTTAAAAAACACCCTTTGAAAAGAAGAGTTTGGAAGGGTCAGTTCCCCAGTTAGCCATCCATGTTACCTTACAATCTGACCTATTACTGCTCCCATTCTCCCCACCAAGCAGAGCAGTTCTATAGAACTCACCCCTACAGTCCTCTTTATTTCTGCCTCCAAATTTTGTTGGACTTTAATCTATGCTATGTTCTTTTCACACAGTCAGCATTCTGGGGTAAGTCCTTATCACCTCATTCCAGGACTACTACAATACCCTTCTGATTGCTTTCCCTCCATCAAGTATCTCTCCACTTAAAGCTCCTCCACTTAGACAACAAATTGATCTTTCTAAAGTGTAGATCTGACCATATCACCTCACCTCCACCCATTGAACTTAAGTGGTTCCCTATTACCTTTGGGATCATATATAAAATAATCTGGCTTTTAAAGTCCATCAAAAACTGCCGCCATCATACTTTTCCAGTCTTCTTATATCTCTATACACTCTACAACACAATGACCTTGGCTTTCTTCCTGTTCCTGAAGGATGACATTATATCTCCCAACTTTATGCCTTTTCATTGGCTCTCTCTCATTTCTAGAATCCTCTTCCTTCTCACCTCTTTTTCCTAACTTCCCTAGTATTCTTCTAGAGTCAAATCCTGTCTTCTTCAGGAGGCTTCTTCTGGCGCTCCTCTTTGCTAGTACCTTTTATGTAAAATTACCTTCTATCCAAACTGACTATAAATAGCTTACATGTACATAGTCATTTGCATGTTGTCTCTCCTGTTAGAATTAGAGTTCCTTGAAGGTAAGTGCATATTTCTATTATTTTTTTTAATCCTCAGTGTTTAGCACAGTGTTTAAAGTAGTAGTTGCCTTATAAATTACTTGTCAACTACCTGACTATTTTGAACTGCTCCCTAAAAGTCCAGTGGGTTAAGTATAACTGACTTTACTTCCTCTCTTGGCCTCCACAGAATAATGAACACTTGGTAGCTAAAACACTTGTCTTGCTTAGGTAAGCCTGAGCCTAGGTTTATGCTGTCCTCTTTATATATTAGTTCTTTCCTGGATCTTGGGTAAGCTAGTGCCACAGGAAAGACATTCTGACTTAGAGATAACTTTATCAGTTCCAAAAGTCCCATTAGATTGGAACTAGCTAATGGCAGAATAAGCTTCTGTATCAGGAACTATATTTATCCAACTATGGGATTGGTCTGAGCTTGGCTGTTTTACAAATATGCAGCTATTTACTAGGAGTTGTTTAGACAGTGCAGAGCTGAGGTAAAATGTTAAAATGCTTAATCAGCAGTCCTGCATGCTGCTTTATGTTCCTATTGTGATTAAGTATCATACTCCTAATAGAATGTAACAGTAATTATAAATTAGGACCCTGATTCCTATTTAAATTTGTGCTTGTGATTCTTTTATGTTCACCATTTCATGTGTATAGGAATAAATTAAAGATATTGCTTCTCCCATATGTGATAAGTATATTGTATATTATACATCGAATCCTTTTTTAAAAATCTCCCTTTTTTGTATGAGGACAAAAAGCAATCAATAAAATCATCCCAAGGTGGGGATTTAATGAGTTAGAACACAAGAACAAGGACCCTAATCCAGACCCTCAGGCCTGAAGCTTATTCAAACTTTATACCTTGATATAGATCATGGAGTGGCTCGGTACTCAGCCTCTGCATAGAAACACACTTATTGGTGTTGCTAAAGTTAATCCTCCTCATATACACTACTAATTCAAATATTTGAAGACAATAATCATAATTTCCCTTTGTCCTCTTTCTCTAGACTAAGCACTAGTTTCCTCAAATACTTCTCAATGGCATGGTCTTCAGGCCTTTCCGTGTTCTAATTTACTTTCCTTTAGTCATTTTTCAGTTAGACCAAGTTCATTTTTAAATGTAGTGCCCAGTATTATTTTGCTGGCTAATGTAAGACTATTATCAATTCATTCATCTGTCACTCATTCATCCATCTATTAACAAGTATTTATTGGGTCCCTCCTTTGTACCAGGCACTGTCCTACGGAGTTTCCAGGTTTTCATTAGCTTCCTTGATTTTATTTTTAATGGAAACTTTGTTGAATAAGCAGTTTTTATGGAACAATGGGAGGCTAACTGGTCTTAGAGTTCCTGCCCAATGGTCACTTGGAATAGCTCTCATAGGGTCATTGCTGGGGGAAATTTCAAGCCCTTTCCATTCACTGACTTTTCCACTCACTTGAATCACAGTCAAGTTTCCATTTCCCGAACATTGAAACTTTTGTGAGTCTCTGCTTTGATGATCCCTCCTCCCCCTAATCCTATATCTTGAAAAAAGAGATAACTTTAAATAAAACTGAACAAACTTATGGTGTGGAAATATTTGAAATGTCCCTGAAGTGTTCAAAGTCACAGATACAATGCATGTTCAGATGGGAAGTGGTTTCTTTGATTTCCGCTCAAAGGGCTGCCTGTTTCAAATCTTTGGTCATTATGATAAGATAGCAACTAGCTTTGGTACTTCAACTTTCTGTCCTCTACCCTTAAGCTTCTCATCATAGGTCCTCATTTGTCCTCAGGTATTTAAAAAGAATCCTGCTTCTGAAAGCAGGTTTGTTTGATGGCACAGATCTGGGATGGGGTATTTCAAAACTGGGTGACAAGTTGGTTACCACCCTTTCCTTTTGGGTAGGAGACAGGGTGGGTAGGAGATGCCACCAATGGCAATCATGATATAATGCCAAGAGGGTTGGAGTTAGGTAGGTTTTCTTGTCATATATCTGAGGAAATCCTTGTTAGAAAAGTCCACTGCAAGTCATAAGGCTGGAATGAGGTAGTATGATGCAGTGGAAAGAACTCTAATCTGTGGACAGAAGACCTGGGCTTAAATACTCCTTTTATCTACATACTACCTGTGTGAAATGTGACAAGTCACTCTACCACTCTGGGATTCAGTTTCCTTATCTGTAAAATGAGGAGATTGGACTAGGTGGCTTCTGAGATCACTTCCAGTTCTAGGTTTCTGATCCTGTATTCCTATGATCAAAGCTAGGACTTTCAGAACTATCCCTTTCAGCACTTGGAGTAAATAATGGCTAAGCACAGAGGATATTACAAAAAAGAGTCATTGATTTACTTTTAAACTCATGGTGAGAAAATAAAAAGAAGTCATTGAGATAAATTTAGAAAAGTGGGAGGAGAAGTTACTAGGATGATATAGAAACTCAGAGCTAGATGGGACCAACCTGTGGGGTCTTGAGTCTCATGGTTTTACTTTTCAAGCCAGTGAGGTTCCTGGAAAAAAAAATATCCTTCCTAATCCTAACGAATTGTTCACCCTTGCTGTGGGGGAAGTGTAGTTGCTTCTAGAGCTAAGAAAGGGGAAAATCTGCTTTGTTTAAGAATGAAAGGGGGAAGGGGAAGCCCTAGGGAAAAAGATTAACACAGGTTGGATGTTTCTTAATGAGATGGAGTAGCCTAGAGAAGGATCTGATGGACTGCAGTCTCTTGTCAAGCACAGGGAACTAATACTTGTTTTCTATATCCAGTATTTGAAATGTTTCTCCACTTAGCTTCTTATACTCTGCTAAAAATTGTACATATTCAATTTATATCCACCTAAATTTTCTGCCCTGCCAGGGCAGATGCTGTAATGGAAATGCAGATTTAAAGATCTTCCCTGCCCCTAGCTTAAGTGCACCTGGAGCCTGTGGTGGGAGGCTTGTTTTTCAGGAAAGCCCACACCTTGATACTTTGTGATTGGGCAGTGGGTCAAGAAGGTTGTTACATTCTCTGAGCCAGAAGAAGGCTATATAAACCCTGATGGGAGGCTTTGCTTTGGGGCTCACTTGGAGAAGTGTTGTGTGATTTGACCAGATGAGACTCTGGGAAGCCGTTGTTGAGAGCCCCCCGGCTTTGAAAACCCAGATGCTGATGCTTCCCTCTCTGGTAACTGTGATTTGGTATTGATATAATGGTTGGACAGTTTGGAAGCCTGTCTGTTTGATCTGTAAGTTCTGTAACTCTGAAGTTCAGGTGCTGACCTTTTTCCCCTGAACTAGGTAATGTGTGTTTGTTTGATTAAAGTAAGCTTGTTAACCCATTTTGAGTTGCTTTCCTTTACAAAATCAGATCTAAGAACCTGTGTTGGCAGTCACCCTGGGGATATTGGGGTGCTTGCTGCTACAAAATGGCGACGAGGATGGGATCTGCTGAGTAAAAGGAAAGTATGGGGGTTGGGATAATTGTTTGTTTCCCAGTTGTGGTAGCTGTGATTCTGTGGAGCCATGGAGCAGGAGAGAAGAACGGCCTGCATGCTGACTTCACTGAGCTGAGAGCAGGAATGGTGAGCTGCCTGCATGGAGATCTGTGGAGAAGCCTGGAGCTGCTGCCTTCTGCTGGAGGAGAAGGAACCCAGGAGTTTGGAGTTCAGCCACAGGACAAGATAAGGACCGTGTGGCAAAGCAGGGGCACTGAATGTGTTTCCTTGCTGCATCCCACAGTTTGGGACCCAGGGGGATGGACTTGTGACTATGGTGGGTGGGGTGAAGTGCCATGGACCCCAAGGACCCCACTTTGGTTTTGTTGCCTAGTTCCCTCTCTGGACTTGGAAGCAGGGGCTGGAGCAGTGTTATGGGAAGGACACCGCCCCCCTCCCAAGAGTACTTTATGTGATAATGCTTTGTATTTTGTGAATTGATGTGAAAATGCAATGTACTTTGTTTAAGACCCAGTGGCCACTTTGGTAACTTTAGATGTACCTTGAAAATGTGACCTAAGAGATGTTTTAGTGCTAATTCAAATGTAAATTGTGTATGCTATGGGCATGAAAGATCTTGGGGCGAATGTAATGGAAATGCAAATTTAAAGATCTTCCCTGCCCCTAGCTTAAGTGCACCTGGAGCCTGTGGTGGGAGGCTTGTTTTTCAGGGAAGCCCAACCTTGATACTTTTGTGATTGGGCAGTGGGTCAAGGAGGTTGTTACAATCTTTGAGCTAGGAGAAGGCTATATAAACTCTGATGAGGGGCTTTGCTTTGGGGCTCACTTTTGAGAAGTGTTGTGTGATTTGACCAGATGAGACTCTGGGAAGCTGTTGTTGAGAGCCCCCGGCTTTGAAAACCCAGATGTTGATGCTTCCCTCTCTGGTAACTGTGATTTGGTATTGATGTATGTAATGTTGGGACAGTTTGGAAGCCTGTCTGTTTGATCTGTAAGTTCTGTAACTCTGAAGTTTGGGGTGCTGACCTTTTTCCCCTGAACTAGGTAATGTATGTTTGATTAAAGTAAGCTTGTTAACCCATTTTGAGTTGCTTTCCTTTACAAAAGCAGATCTAAGAACCTGTGTTGGCAGCTACCCTGGGGATATTGGGGTGCTTGCTGCTACAGATGCCCTGATAGCCTCCTCCTAGTTACAGCTCTAAGAAAGAGAAAGAGTCAGATATAAAAGCCTAAAGAAGAAAGTTGAGACCCTAGTTCTTAAGCCAAGCTAGAGGTCTGGACCACTAAAGTGACTCGGAGTTCATAGAGAAATAACAGGGCTTGAATAATGGGCTTGATTTTGCTTACAGTGTGTACAAGTAGCTTTTATGGGAAAATGAACTCTGACTCCCCTCATCGGGAGTCACAGTCATAGATCTTTAGAGATTCAGAGGACCCCAGAATCCATCTAATGCAACTTATACCAGAAAAAGAATCCTCTCCTCTACTTACCTGGAAAGTGTTCATGAAACTTTGGCTAGAGCATCATCCAGAGATCAGAGCCCATTCCCTCTTAATAAGCCCATTCTAGCTTTCTATTTTTCCCATTTTCTTACATTTTATTACACTTCCCACAGTCTATGTTCTTTTTAAAAATATTTATTTATTTTTAGTTTTCAACATTCCTTTCCAAAAGATTTTGAGTTGCATTTTTTCTCCCTGTCTTTCCCCTAACCCAACCCAAAATAGTAAGCCTACTGAATACCCCTTCCTCCCATCTAGCTCTGAGTTTCTATATCATCCTAGTAACTTCTCCTCCCACTTTTCTAAATTTATCTGAATGACTTATTTTTATTTTCTCACCATGAGTTTAAAAGTAAATCAATGACTCTTTTTTTGTAATATCCTCTGTGCTTAGCCATTATTTACTCCAAGTGCTGAAAGGGATAGTTCTAAAAGTCCTAACTTTGATCATAGGAATAAAGGATTAGAAACCTAGAACTGGAAGTGATCTCAGAAGCCACCTAGTCCAATCTCCTCATTTTACCCCTTCTCTTATATCCTCCCCCATCACCTCCCTAACTTTCTAGTAGGGAAAGATGGGTTTCTATGCCCCAGTACCTGTATATCTTATTTCCTAGTTGCATGTAAAAAAAAAGACATTTATAAACATTTATTTTTAAAACTTTGAGTTCCAGATTGTTTCCCTCTGTTTCATTGAATGACCATATTTTCTGCTGTAGCAACATACTCAGTTTTGCTGGGTAGGTGATTCTTGGTTTTAGTCCTAGCTCTTTTGACCTCAGGAATATCATATTCCAAGCCCTTTGATCCCTTAAAGTAGAAGCTTCTAGGTCTTCATTATCCTGATTGTGTTTCCACAGTACTCAAATTGTTTCTTCCTATCTGCTTGCAGTATTTTCTCCTTGACTTGGGAACTCTGGAATTTGGGTATAATATTCCTAGGGGTTTTCTTTTTGGGATCTTTTTCAAAAGGTGATCAGTGAATTCTTTCAATTTTTTTTTTTTTGCCCTCTGGCTCTAGATTATCAGGACAATTTTGCTTGATAATCTCTTGAAAGATGGTGTCCAGGCTCTTTTATGGATCATGGCTTTCATAATTTTTAAATTATTTGTCCTGGATGTATTTTCTAGGTCAGTGGTTTTCCCAATGAGATATTTCACATTGCCTTCTATTTTCTAATTTGTTTGGATCTATTTTATAGTATATTGATTTCTCATAAAGTTATTAGTATCCAATTGCTCCAATCTAATTTTGAAGGAGTTATTCTCTTCAGTGAGTTTTTGACATTCCTTTTCTGTCTGGCAAATTTTACTTTTTAAGGCATTCTTCTCCTCATTGGCTTTTTGGGCCTGTTTTGCCATTTGAGTTAGTCTGTTTTTAAGGTGTTATTTTCTTGAGTGTATTTTTGGATCTCCTTTAGCAGGCTGTTGAATCACTTTTCATGATTTTCTTGCATCATTCTCATTTCTCTTCCCAATTTTTTCTCCACTTCTCTTACTTGATTTTAAAAATCCTTCTTGAGCTCCTCAATGGCCTGTCACCAATTTATATTTTTCTTGGATGCTTTTGATGCAGGCGTTCTGACTTTACTGTCTTCTTCCCACTCCATGTCTTGATCCTTTTTGTCCCCAAAAAAGGATTATATTGTCTATTTGTGCTTCCTCTGCTTGCTCATATCGGCAGCCAATTAATTGACTTTTGAGCTCTTTGTCATGGTAGAACTCTACTTCCAGAATGGAGAGAGCTATGTCCCTAATCGTTGGGGTTTTTGCAGCTGCCAGAGCTGTTGGTTGGGCACACTCTTTATAGCTCCCGCAAGCTCTGGCTCACTGGTCACACATGCTAGGACCACCACCCAAGACCATGATCCAGATCCAAGCAGGTCAAAGGAAGGGCACATAGCCTCTGAATGGTCTCTTGGTCCCCAACCATCTGGAGGCCAGGAGTTCCTGAGGCAGTCAGGCCCTGGCCTCTGGAGTTGCTGTGCTTCTGCCACTTCTTGCCCTGGGGGCAGCTCTCCAGTCCCCCTCTGTTCCAACAGAGTTCTGAACTGATCTTTTACTTTGTCTTTGGTGTTTATGGGTTGAGACGTTGGGAACCCACCACAGCTACTGATGATTCACTCTGTTGAAGTTTGCTCCAGCAGTCGCTGGTTGGGTCGCCCTGGGCCTGGAACCTCATGGCTCATATCAGACTGTGCTTGGCTCCCAGCTTGGTGCAAAAGACCCTTCTAGTCCACCTGACGGGCTTCCTTCAGCAGGAGGAAGTGGGTTCTGTAGCTCTAAAGTTTGTTTGAGTAATTTTTTACATGTATTGGAAGTGATTGAAGAGTGAGCCCACACCAAGTTTGTGCTTCTACTCTGCCATCTTGGCTCCACCCCACCCCCACTATGTTCTACTCACCTTGGCTTACTTGCTGTTCTTTCCACCGTTACTCCACAATCTATCTAAATGTCTTTTCATGAACTGTCTCTCATGCTTGGCATGCCCTTCTTCTTTGAAGTCCTGATGTCCTTGAAGATTCAGTTCAAATACCATTTTCTATTTCCTAATCCCTTCACATACTAGTGACTTCTTGAAGATTAACTTCTATCTACTCTAGAGGTAAAATGTATGTACATGAGATTGTAGGGACCTTACAGGCCTTCTCATTCAAGTCACTCATAGAAAAGGAAATGGAGGCCAAGAGATGATAGGTCATTTGCCCAAGGTCACACAGGTATTGAGTAACAGAATTAGGATTTGAATTTAGGTACCGAGAATAGAAAGCCATTGTTCTTTCTACTCTACCACACCATTTATCTATTAAAGAACATAGGATCATAGATTAACTTGATTACAGGTTGGTGCCCCCTCCTTTTGCTCCATTTGAATTTAATGTCCTTGAGGATAGGGATTATTTTTACCTTTCTTTGCATCCCCAGGACTTCGTACTATTCTGGATAACTAGCAGGTGCTTAATAAGTGCTTGTTGATTGCTGGCTTGATTTTGAGCTATATCCACTAAAGTCCTTATCTTCCCCATGTGACACTGGTGTTTCAAAAGCAGAATATAAACCTGGTCAGGTCCTAGTGCTATGCAAATACCTTGAATATTCTGCCAGCCATATGTTGAACAGAGTGCCTTATATCTTAGTTAAGTTTGGAATATTTTATCAAGGATAGAAGGTTGGCCACCTGGGCAAAGGTATTATTTTTTTTGTCTTCACAATTCACTGAGACAGTACATCAATTCCACTCCATTCTATTGCATGAATATTAATTTTGTTCCTGTTTTGTAGTTGTTGGGTACTAAGGATCTACAAAGACAAAGAGAACAGTTCTTGCAATTGATGAGGGACAGCAGCATACCATGCACACAAACATGTAACTCAAGGTTACTTTCAAAGGGAAGAGAGCACTGATAACTTGAGAAACCAAAAAAGACTATATGTAAGAGGCCTCTCATTAGTCAAGTTTCTGAAGGAAGCTAGAGATTACATGAGGAGGGAATGCCTAGGAAACTAAGGTTAAGAAATAAGAGATGAAATGTCAAGTTCATTGAAGATCTGGCAATAGATTGGTTTGGTTGAAATGTGGAGAATGAAAAATGGAATAATAAGAAATAAATCAGGAATAGTGGAAAGAAGCCAGATAGCAAAGATCCTTAAATGTCAGGGTGACAATTTTGCATTTTCTTTCTAGGAAGAAAAAATGAACCACTAAATACATTTCAGTATTTGTAGTGACACATAGGTCTTGGGAATATTATTTGGGTTATCTGCATGGAGAATGGATTGGGGAAGGGAGAGACAAGAAGCAGTGAGACAAATTTGACAATAATTGTATGGATGCTTGTCAGTTGAGGAATGGCTGAACAAGTTGTGTTATATGATTGTGATGAAATACTACTGGGTTATAAGGAATGATGAGCTCAATGATTTTAGAAAAACTTGAGAAGAATTGCATGAAATAATGAAGAAGGAAGTGAGCAGAACCAGAGAAAGTTGTATATTGTAACAGCAATGTTATTTTAAGAATAACTGAATGTTATTTTGACTATTATGAATACTCATAAACTATGAATGACATATGAAGAAAGACACTATCTGCATCCAGAGCAAGAACTGATAAATAGAACTATGTATAGAATAATCACACACACACACACACACACACACACACACACACACACACACACACGTATTTATATATAATGGTAGCCATCTCCAGGGTGGGAGGGAGAGGGGAGGAAAAGAATAAATTTACATGATAATGTTTATGTATATTTAAAAGGGATAACAAGTTGCTCATAGTAGACTTATAGTTTCATATGCAATCATCTTTTTTATTGTACGATGTTATGGAAATCTTTGTTTTATTCCATAAATAAAAAATTAAATAAAATAAAAAGAGGTCTAGGTGAGAGGTTACAAGAATTGAAATAAGATTATTACCATCTAAGTGGAAATAAGGAAACAAATAGATTCACAAGATAATGGAATGTTAGAGTCAACTGCTTGGATACAGGTGGTATGGGAGAAGGAAGAGTGTGGGATGATTCTGATATTACAAACCCAGGTCACTGGAAAGCTGTGGTACTATAAACTGAAATATAAAGTCTCAATGAAGAGCTGTATTTGAAGGTGTGTGTGTGTGTGTGTGTGTGTGTGTGTGTGTGTGTGTGTGTGTGTGTGTGTAAAGATAATGCTTTCCATTTTGGACATGTTGAGTTTGAGATGCCTGTAGAACTTCTGGTAGGCAATGCTCAACAGAAAAATTTCAATGTTAGATAGGAGGAATAGCTCTATAGTTATGGATGTCAGCTGCATCAAGATGCCAAAGCAATGAATGGGAACTGATAAAGACACAAGAAAAGAGAAAAAGAAAGTTGATTAAAATGATGTAGATGGATGGCTTATGCATCATTTGGGGGCATGATGCCCACATTGAGGATTTTTAGTTCCATTGTAGTATGAGTAAAATGTGTAAGTCAATGTGTGATAGACTTAGAAGAAACATAAAGATAAACAAGACATGGTCTGCCTTCAAGATTTTTGTAATCTGATAGGTGAGTTAGATATAAATACAAAAACTCACAGTACAAACTATGATATGCACACAAGAATAAAAATATGCAATGAAGATTTACCCAAGGAGTGATCATTCCTGACAAGGGCATCAAAAAAGGCTTCTTGGAAGGTGGAATTTGAGTTGATCCTTAAAGAAGAAGATAGATTTCAGTCATCTCAAAGGATCCCTAGCAATTACCCTTAGTCTAAAATTGTAATTCTTGGGAGGACAGTGAGTCTAGCAGATCAAGGGTTGTTGCTATTGAGTCATTTCATTTGCAGCCAACTCTCATTTGGAGTTTTCTTGGCAAAAATACTAGAATGGTTTGTCATTTCCTTCTCCAGCTCATTTTACAGATGAGGAAACTGAGGCAAACATGGTGAAGCAATTTACCTAGGATCACACAGTTAGTAAATGTCTGAGGTCAGTTTTGAACTCAGGAAGTTGAGTCTTCTTGACTCCAAGTAAAGTATGCTATCCACTGTACCACCTAGCTGCCTGGATTTTAGAGTAGAAATCTTATTTTTCTTTGTCCCAGTCTGATTTCACCTATTCCCAAAGACCCATTTTTACTTAATTTCCTTGCCAGCTTGCATTTTCTGTTATATAGTTTCCCCATTTGTACAATGGGTCAAATTATGTGGATGATTTGTGCTTATTTTGATAGCTAATGTCTTAAATGCTCTGAGCTCTTCCAAAAAAAGGAAATAAATGAGTGCAAAGTATATTATTATTTTACTAGTTAATGACAGCTTCTTGGAATTGTAATAGTTAAGACATAGTACATGATAAGGTTTCCAATTATTTATGATGTCAATTGCCTCCTTTTTTACCCCCTTTGTCCTGATTCAACATTCTGGGATATGATTATTTATATTGGAACTAAGAAAGATCAAACAAAAAAATAAAAAAAAAACCTCTTCCTTTCTTAAGGTTTCTAGGATCTTTGTTTTTTGGCTACAGCATTAGATGCAGATTCAGAGATCAGTGCTATGTGAACTTACCATCACTAGAAATACTCCAACTCAATATGAATCAGCATTAATATGGAAAACAAGCATACAAAAACAAACAAGCAAACAAACCCTCATGCTATTTTAGCTTGCACTGAGATTCATCTAGTCCAGACTAAGAGAAATGATTATCCTGCTATACTCAACCTTGGCAGAGATAGTTAGTGGCCCAAGTGGATAGGTTACCAGGTCTGGAATCAGTCAGATCTGTATTCCAATTCACCCTCTTATAGTTACTGACTATGTGATCCTAGGCAATTCACTTAACTGCTGACTGCCTCAATTTCTTCAACTGTAAAAATAGGGGTAATATTAATATCTACTTGCAAAGGCTTTTATGAGCATTAAATGAGATAATATTCATATAAGAACTTACGATGATGCCTGGCACATAGTAGATGCTATATAAATGCTTATTCCTCCAGACCACATCTTTATGGTCTGTCCTGGGTGCCACATTTTGGGAGGTTCACTGACCAACTGTAGAATGCAGAAGAAGTTGACCAAAATGGAGAGAGGACTGGAAAGTAAGCCATTAAAGGATTTGCTGAAGACATTGGGAATTCTTAGCCAAAAGAGAATACTTGGACAATGGCATGATAAACATTTTCAATTATTTGAAGTGTTAACCATATGTAAGAGGGACTAGTCTTATTCTGCTTGACTCTGGAGGATAGAAACAGAACATAGAAGGTGAAGAAATAAGGAAAACCTGTCTAACCACTGAAGCTATCCCCCAAATCTATATTGGCTGACTGGGGAAGTGGTGGGTTTCCTTTCATTTAAAGTCTACAGTCAGAGACTTGGATTTATTACACTAAGTTCTGTGTTTAGTTGGGGCTGAACTAGATGACTGCTGGAATGAATGAATGAATGAATGAATGAATGAGTGAGTGAGTGAGTGAATAAGTAAGCATATACTCACTGCTTACTACATGTGAAGCACTATACTAGGGAAGCAAATAGAAAAGTGGAGAAAGTCCCTGCTCTTAAGTAATTCACACTTAACGAAGAGACCACATATATAGATGGTTTCAGTTACAAGTCACATGGAAAGATCCCATAGTTCTTAGGGTGAAACAGCAAAGCAGATAGTACTTCATCTTTTTAAATGCCATTTCGGCTGATAAAGACCATATGTATTTCTTATGTTCGACAATGCCAAATTCTTTGGTTTCAAGAATTTTCCCCACATGTTCTGCAATAGTTATGCCTGCTAAGGGGGCAGGGGCTGTAGCATGAACCCATTAGTAGCTGTTGGTCAGGCAATGGTGGGGAATAGAATAGTCTTTCCTTTACTTGTATTGATGTTTCAGCTCAGCTAGTTTGCCTGATCTATACATAGAAGAAGGGGAAAGGGAAGAAGAATTTATTAAATACCTAGTATGTGGCAGACACATTTTACCAATATCTCATTTGATGGTTGGCCAAGAGCCCACACCAATTATCTCCTTGGATGATGGCTTTAAGAGCTGTTCTAGAAGCAGAGCTATTTGGTTGACACAATGGTTTTCTCTAACCTTTGGACTTAATTACCCTTTGGTGACAGTTGGTCACTACTTAGTCATGAGGATGGTGGGCAATCTTCTCCACAAAGGTTGCCCCTCTAAACTATGACTATAAGGGCAGGCTTAGATACAAAGATGGTAGACTGATGGCAGATGTTGCTTAAGGGCAGCACAGGTATTCCCAGGGCTATTGCACTCAAGTCGTTGGGCATACAATTCAGTGTCTGAAAATAGATGGGGATGAGGTTGATGGTAGTAGTTTGACTCACCTAACATCTGATGTCTCCTATATCTCCATCAATGTGACTTGTGACTTTGGCTTAGCATTTAAGACAATTATATCCCTTTCAAATATAAAATTTTATTATCCCATAATTAGATGGGGAAAATCTCATTTAGACAATAATTAAATGGATCTAGAATCTGTTGATGAGTAGAGCCAAAGTGTGGTCACATTAATGGTTTCATGTCAACATGGAAAGAAGTCTCCAGTGGAATAAACAAACCATAGACCTTTGCTTGACCCTATGTCATTCAATATTTTTAAATCAATGACTTAGAAAAAAAATAGAATCTTCCCACCGAGACAGATAATTAATGTGTGGGATGAAAGACTCAGAATCTAAAAAGTCCTTATCATACCAAAAAATGGAGCTGATTCTATAACAAATGAATTGTGATGTGAACAAATATGAAAGCTTACATTTTGACTGGAGAAATTGGCTTCAAAAATATAAGAATAAGATGACATGGTTGAACAATAGCTTATATGAAGAAGATTGGGAGGGTTTATTGTGATTCAACAGTATGCTATGACATACTAATAAGCTAACGTGATTGTGAATTACATTGAGTGAGGTAAAGCTTTCAGAAATGAAAATTATAGTCTCCATTATCCTGCCTTGAACAGGCCACCTCTGGAATACTGTTTTTAATTAAAGTGGGGGAGGGTTCAATAAGTGGGATAGTATAACCCAAATCAGACAGTATGATATAATTTTGAGAAGGTTGGTACACTGAAACTTATCCAGGGTAGTCAGAATGAAGAAAGTACTTGAGAATACACCATAAAAAGATCAGTTCAAAGAATGGGAGATACCCAGAGAAGAGAGACTCTGGGGAAGAATTTGATACCTGTCTTTAAGTACTTAAAAACATCTTATGTTCAACTGGAGTTAAGATTTGCTTTGTGTGGCCACAGAAGGCAGAAGTAGAAACAATGGATGGAAGTTGGAAAGAGATAAATTTAAGATAGATATTAGGGTAAACTCCTTAACAATTAAAAGTTATTCCAAAGTAGAATAAATTGCTTTGGAATGCAGTACAAGTATTATTTTCATTTTGCCAATTAGAATACTAAGACTTAGAGTGTTTATATGACTTGAGAAGGGTTTCATAGTCAAGTGATATAGGCAGAACAGAAATTCAGTCTTCTAATTCCAATTTCATTGCTTTTTTCCAAATACAATATTCTGATGAATTTTCTGTAACTTATTTTCTGCATGATCTTGGGAAAGTCACAGTTACCCTGTGTCTCATTTTTTGGTCTTTTTCTTTGCTTTGTATTGGTTTGGTTTGGTTTTGGTCTCAGATTTCTCAACTGTAAAATGAAGGGGTTGGAAGAATGATTTCTAAGTTTTCTTTTTAACTCTAAGTCCTATGATTTATGACTAGGGTGGTTCTAAGAGAAGCTTAGTGTCCACTAATTGTATATATTAACAAAGATAATTCTTATTCATATATAGGTTAGGCCAGGTTACCTCAGAATTCCCTTCCAGCTTACAGACTTTGCAATCCTGAGTGAGGAAGAGTGTATTCTTTGAAATGAGATGATGGTATACACCCTATTTGCCCACTTGTCTCCTGCCTCACTCACCTTGCCAGTTGATCCCCTGTGGCCAATGTCACCTGGAGCCTGAAATCTGGAGGGAAAAAGTCCTTGACTGGAGGCAACAGAGAGAAAATCTTCACCTGCTTAGGCTGGAAACCTGCGTCAGTGTTTGCTGACTGAGATCAGCTAATAGCTGTAGAGCAGGGCCTCAAATATAGCCACCTATATCTATGAGCTGCATGGACAATTCATTTAACCTTTCTGAGCTTCAGAATCTCAATAAAATCTGAGATTCAAGTAAGACAATTCATGGAGAATATAAAATAGGAATAGAAAGGTGTATACAATTTTTTAACTGTATATGACACCTTCATCAAAATTGACTATGTATTAGGACATAAAAACCTCACAAGCATACTCTTCCAACCATAATGCAATAAAAATTATATTCAACAAAGGAATGTGGAATCATTAAAAATTAAGTGGAAACTAGACAATCTAAACCTAAAGAATGAGCAAGTCAAAGAAGAAATCATAAAACAATAAATAATTTCATTAAAAATGACAACAATGAGACAACATACCAATTTTAGGGGGGGCACAACAAAAGCAATGCTTAAGGGAAAATTTATGTCTCTAAACACGTATATCAATAAGACAGAAAAGAAAACCAGATCAATATATTGGGTATGCAACTAAAAAAGCTACATTAAAAAAAAACAATTCCAATACTATATTAACCAATTTGGAAATATAGGCAAAGAAGAAATTCAACCAAAGTCCTTTTGTGACAGAAATATGGTGCTGGTACCTAAACCAAGGAGAGCAAAAACAGAGAAAGAAAACTATAGACCAATTTCCTTAATGAATATTGATGCAAAAAAGTTAAATGAAATACTAGCAAAGAAATTATAGCAATATATGACAAATATCATTCACTGTAATCAGGAGGGATTTATACCAGGAATGCAGTGATGGTTCAGTATTAGGAAAACTATAAGCATAAATGATATCAGTAATGAAACCAAAACTCTAATATGTGATTATCATCTCAATAGATGAGGTAAAAGCTTTTGACAAAGTACAACAATAATTCCTATTAAAAATAGTAGAAAGCATAGGAATAAATGGAGTCTTCCTAAAAATGATAAGTAGTATATCTAAAGCCATCAGCAAGTATTATGTAAAATGGAAATATACTAGAAGCCTCTCCAATAAGATCAAGGATGAAGCAAGGGTTCCTGTTATCACCAGTCTTATTTAATATTTTACAAAAATGCTAGGTATAACAATAAGACAAGCACAAAAGAAACTGAAAGAATTCGAATGGGCAATGAAAAAACAAAAACTTACTATTTTCTGATGATATGATGGTATTCTTAGAGAATCAACCATAAAACTAGTTGGAATAATTCATCAAAGTTTCAGGATATAAAATAAACCCACATAAATCACCAACATTTCTACATATTGCCAATGAAGTACAGTAGCAAGAGATAGAAAATTCCTTTAAAATAATTGCAGGCAATATAAAATATTTCAAAGTCTACCTACCAAGACAAACCAAGGAATGATATGAACACAATCACAAAACATTTTTCACACAAAAAGTCAGAACTAAACAATTGGAGAAATACTAATTGCACATGACTAGGCAATGATAAAATTATAATTCTACTTAAATTAATTTGCTCATCCACTACCCTCAACTCACCAAAAATTATCTTATACAACAAGAAAAAATAATAACAAAATTCATTAGTAAAAACAAAAATTCAAGCATATCTAGGGAATCAAGGAAAAAATGTGAAGGAAGGTGGCTTAACACTATCAGACATCAAACTATATTATAAAGCAGTAACTGTCAAACAATCTGGCTAAGAAATAGAGTGGCAGAACAGTGGTATAGATTAGGTACATAATACATGGTAGCAAATGACACTAGTAACCCAGTGTTTGAAAAGTTCAAAGATCCAAATTTTGGGGGCAAGAAATCACTATTGGACCAAAATTGTTGGGAAAACTGAAAACAAATTTGATACAAACTGGCTATAGACCAACATTTCAAACCCTATACTGAGACAAGGTCAAAATGTTTATATGACTTGGACCTAAAGGATGAGATGATAAGCAAATTAAGGTAACATTGATATTTTACCTGTCAGATTTATGGATAAGGGAAGAATTTTTAACCAAACAGGAGATAGAGAGCATTACAGGACATAAAATGGATAATTTTGATTATATGAAATAAAAATGGTTTTATTTATTTATATTTTTACAAATGAAACAAATGCAGTGAAGATTAGAAGAAAAATAGGAAAGCAGGGAAAAAATTACAGCAAATTTCTCTGATAAAAGTCTCATTTCTCAAATATAAGAGAACAGAGTCAAATATATAAGAACATGAGTCATTCCTTAATTGCTAAATTGTCAAACGATATGATCGAGTAGTTTTCAGAGGAAAAAAATCAAAGCTATCAATAGTCATATGAAAAAATGCTTTAAATTATTGTTGATTAGAGAAAAAAAATTTAAAAACTCAGAAGTACCATCTCACACCTATCAGATTGGCTAATGTGATAGAAAAGAAAAAATGAACATGTTGGAGAAAATGTGAAAAACAATAGGAACACTTGTGCATTGTTGGTGGAATTGTGAACCAGTCCAACCATTCTGGATAGCAATTTAAAACTACGTCCAAAGGGCTACAAAACTTTGCATACTCTTTGACCTACCAATATTTACTAGTAGATCTCTACCCTGAAGAGATATTTTTGGAAAAAAACAAAAATGACTTATATGTACAAAAATATTTGTAGCAGCTCTTTTTGTGTGGTGGCAAAGAGCTGGTATTGAGGGGATGCCCATCAACTGGGGAATGGCTGAATAAGCTGTGCTATATAATTGTGATAGAATACTCTTTTGTAAAAAGAAATCAATAACAAGATGCTCTCTGAAAAACCTGGAGGCTTATATGCACTGAAACAAAGTAGAATGTACAGAACCAGGAGACCTTTGTACACAATAAACAATATTGTAAGAATGATCATCTGTGAATTAAAGCTATTCTCAGCAATATAATGATCTGAAGGACTTGGAATGAAAAATACTATCCATCTCTAGAGAAACAACTGATAAAGCATGGATACAGATTGAAGCATACTTTTTTATTCTTTTTTTTTTTAGTCCATGATTTCTTTTGCAACATGGCTAAAATAGAATTTTTCTTTTGCATTACAGCATGTGTTTAATGTATATCAAATGCTTGTCTTCTCAAGGAGAGAACAAGAGAGGGAGGGAGGGATAGAATTTGGAACTCAAAAAATTTTTAAAGAGATGTTAAAAGATAAATGAGAGAGAGACAGAGACAGAGAAAGACACAGTCAGAGAGAAAGAGAGACTGAGGGAGAGAGAGAGAGAGAGAGAGAGAGAGAGAGAGAGAGAGAGAGAGAGAGAGAGAGAGAAGAAGAAGAAGAAGAAAAAGAAAGGTCATGGAGTATGCCATTTTAATCTTTCTATCCCCAGAACCTAGGACAGGGCTTGACAATTGGTTAGCATATCAACAAGCACTTATTAATCATCTATTATATACCAGGCAGTGGGGATGAGAAAACAAAAATGAAAAATCCCATACACTCAGGTAGCTTATATTATATCACATGGTACAATAGGCACATGGTACAAGTTGGCACTTAATAAATGTTCTCACTCTTTATGCGATCTTGAGTAAGTAATTACACTTCCCTGAATTTCACCATGATAACTTATATTTATGTAATGGGAGATTGGCCAATGAGAGCCTTGTCCTTAGCAGCAGTGTTCTCTCCCTGACATAATTCCCATGTGGAGGTTTGGTAAGCTTGCTTCTAAAATTTCATGATGGAATGGTAGAGCCTGGCTTTCCAATTACATGTATGTTTGTGTATTTTTTTATTATCTTCCTGTACTCTTATAACCTGGTGAAGAAAAATACCTTTTAGATGGCTGCCGGAGTGGCATCAAGAAAATATATAAAAATAATTAATTGGTAAAACTGATCTCTCTTTTACCTGACTGCATCAATAAGGACAAAATTCTCTAAACCTCCAAGAAGAAAAAAGACCAACCATGGGACATTGTCTACCCTCCATGATTGCAAACATGTGACTCATGAACTCCTTATTCTGCTGCATCTCTCCTTGATATAGTTAATATTTTCTGCTTTTATAAGAAGGGATATTGGAGATGGAACACATTCAATGTGTGTGTGTGTGTGTGTGTGTGTGTGTGTGTGTGTGTGTCTTGTTTGGAAGTATGGTAAAGCATGTGGACTTCTTAGAAAAATGTTTTTAAAATCCATGAAATAAGATGCATGGATTTTTAACAATCTGATTAATTTGAAATACACCTTTCAAACTTAAACACAATGTAAAAATTCCTTTTTAAAGCTATGATCTTGTGAGCTTTGAATGGTCAGAAGAGACAGCGGAATAAGCCATTAATGTATTCCATTAGAAGTAGGCAGCTCAGCCCGGAGCATTGACCTCCAGGACCTAGGCCAACATGGAATTTACCAAACAGCCAAGCCACCATGTCCTGTAAGGAACCCTGCATTAAACTGATAATCAAGTGTTAATCACTGGGCCCATTAATGAGGTAGGTGAAATACTGACTATAACTGGGTAACTGGTGATTGATTTTAGGAAGAACACACCAAAAGGGAGGCTGGAGACAAAAGCATTAGAAAGACACTCCCAGGGCTATTTCTCAATCAAGGAAAGAGAGATATAATTACCCTTTGGGGTCCCAAATTGCCAATTCAAGAGACAATTGGCATAAGGACACCCAGAGTTTACATAGGCTACATTTATATAGCACTTAAAAGCATCAAAGTACTTTACATAATTTGAGCCATATAATGACTCTGTAAGGTAGCTAGTGCAGGTGTTACAGTTCCCATTTTAGGAGAATTGGAAGCAGAAATAAATCATAATTTTCCCATAATCACACAGCTATTAAATGTCAGAGGCAGATCCTCCAAACCCTAGGACCAGCATCGTGTTCACTACAGTATATTGCCTCTTCATCTGCTAAATAAGGGTCTAGGGAAATAGGTATTCTCTAAGATTCCTCTGAGCTTTGCTGTTCTTTGTGTCATGAATAATTTACTCAAGAACTACCAGTAGTTTGATAGAGCCTTGTATGTTGTTATCCCTCCAGCAGGAAATCGAATCAAGTCATTGGCACTACTGCTATTAGTTCTCACTCTAGGCTAGAGTTCGATTCAAAGAGCATCTATAATAAATGGCAGCCACACTTGGCAGTACATTCATTTTCCTAAGGTCCCACAGTCAGTCAGCAGTCTTGGCTCTGAGATTCAGATCTTACATTTTTAGTCAGGTCCACAGCTTCCAAGTCATTCTATTTCTGTTCTGTTTGCTTCGCCATCTGTTCTAGTTTCCTGTCTAGGCCTCTTCACATATACTCTGTTTTTTCTGTGCATAATATGCATAATTCCATTCCATGCCTACTTAGGGCATCTAAGGACATGGTTGAAATACTGACATTGATTATAGGATTCATTTCCTTCACTATGCACTGATCAAACTCTTGAAAACTGGGACAAAGTAGGAACAATGGAATACTTAGGACCCTTAGAGGCAGCACAGGGCATAAGAAAGAATATTGGATTTAGAGTCAGAGGACCTGACAGCCTATGCAAAGGTTGCCTGGGCAAAGACTCCATTTCTTGGCTTCCATTCCCTACTGCTTCCTTCTTATCCACCTCAGCCCTGCCTTTCCATATTGTGCTCTGCCCTCTCATTCTGTCTCTTCCTCTGGAATTTACAATCCCTCCTTAACAAATTGCTCTTTGTATTAGAATCCTTCCTCCCACATAAATTCCACCTTTTCATTAACATGGAATTTTGGATATAGGAAGAAGCCCTTCACCTCTGACCCTTCTCTCTAGTATTGGAAGAAGCTGGTATACTCTTTGAAACAGTGAGGCAAGAGGAGGAATAAGCATACTCATCACTCTCCACTCGCTCATCTAGATCATCACTCAATTAGCATCTTCTCTTTTCAGGCTCTTTCTATATATTTATATCTCTTATCCAGTTCCTCATTGACCTGATCTTACAACTTCCAGGTCATTCTTTCTTTTTTCTTCTGTAGTTCAGCATCTGGCTCAGTCTCCCTGCCCGTACTTTATAAATGGAACTTCAAAAGATATACATTACAATGGCTACAGAATGTTTGATTCTGACTTTACATTTCATCAACCTTTTCAAATCCCGTGAGCCATACTTTTATTTCACACACATGGGTGATCATGTACTTCAGGAGAGCATACAGATTAGTTTATACATGTTTTTACTACCAACTTAAATTTAATACATTAAAAATAAACTATGTATAATAGATTCATGGTTTTATATAAACCATCTTTTCATTCCTTCTTTGTAAATAGAAATGCTCATTTTTTGGATAAATTTCAAGTTCATAATGATGAAAAACTAAAATAGTGTTGGAGTCAGAGAATCAAGGTTAAGATTCTACTTGGTGTGACTTTGGATAAATTACTTAACCTTTCTGGGTCCCCATTCCTTTATATGTAGTGAGGGATGTGGACTACAT
This sequence comes from Gymnobelideus leadbeateri, assembly GCA_011680675.1. NCBI lineage: Eukaryota > Metazoa > Chordata > Mammalia > Diprotodontia > Petauridae > Gymnobelideus > Gymnobelideus leadbeateri. Next base: position 296,615 of record WOXC01012316.1, read on the forward strand.
TGACTTGAAGGCCCCTTCTGCTTCTAGATCCCTGTTCATGTCAGTAGTGTTATCTCCTTCATAAGCAGCAGGACTGAATGAGAACATTTCAGGGGCCCCATATGTTATTCACATAATATAGACTTCATAGTAGAAGCTTTTCCAGGAAAGGTCTACACCTCTCAGGATCCTCTTCTGAGTTGGATCTATTGTTGTAAAGCTTCACTATCACTTGTGGCCAGAAAGAACATCCTTCATCATCACTTTTGTTATTGTTAAGATTCTGGAGAAAGCAATATTGAAAGAATACAAGACTCTGTTCAATGCAGTGTCTTCAGAAGATTGGTTGAAAAACATGTTTGCCTCTTGCTTCTCAGTCCAGAGGTGACAGTCTAGGGCACTAAGTTAGGCACAAGTTGATGTGTCTCTTGTGTGTTTGTACTTTTTCATTTTTGCTCTTCATTTGAATGGAAGGAGTCATTGGTAAGTGATAGAAATTAAAAATATCAATAAAACATTTGAAATTAAGAAAAGATTCCAAGGATTCTTTAAGGTTCTTGAAAAGATTGTAATATTACATTTTCATCAAGCTCTAGTAAAAACTAAGCATTTTTTTATAGATGTGACTAAACAGCTTAGCCATTCAGGTTTTCTGAGAACTCAAATGAACCCATGCTTGAATGATGATGATGGTGGTGGTGGTGATAGTTATGATGGCAACACACACACATATATATATAATATACATATATTATATATGATATACAATCATGCAATATATATTTATGTAGTGCATATATCTTACCATCATAAATATGTGTGTATATATAGTTTTAAATTGCTTTCAATACACTGTATCATTTGATACTTACAATTTATTCTTTTAAATTCCTACATACAACTAATGCTTATTTAAAATCCCACAATTTACAAATTGTAAGTTTACTCCCCATCACCTCTACTTTCATAAGAACAAGTCCAACACATATAATCACTTAGCCTTTACTTTCAAAACCCAGATTGTTGGATGTCATGAAGTGGCCAGAACTAAAATCAAGTGAAGTATCCTGGGCTTCATCTGCATCTTTGTTCCCTCATAGCCCCTGTAGGATCTGAATACTTTATTGACTCTTTTGTAATAATGTGCATGACATTTCTCTTCCAGATTTCACTCAATGTGTTTTTGTCTCCATTTGCAAATTGCTAACCTTTTCAACCATAATCATTTTGCCTTCCCTTCTCTTTCTCTGATGTCTATTAAATCCAGCACAATGACCTGCCCATTGCTCTTTCTTAGAATGAATTTATTATCACAAAGACTATTTCACTTTCTCAGTTAAGTTTCTTATCTTCTCTGGGGCCTCCCATTCCATAAATTTGATCTCAAATGTCCCCAAGGGCACAGTTAGGAATTGTTCAGGTTTTGCTGCCACTCATCTCTTACATGTTCTTGGTCTCAGATTTCCAGCAAAAGGCACAGTGTCCATGACTGGATACAGGTGATAGTTCTATTGTTATCTGCCTTAGACAATCCACAGTTGGAGCATTCTGGGTGCTACATTTTAGAGGGGACATTGAAAACTTGGAGAGTATCCTGATAAGAACGACTAGAATGGTGAGGGACCCCAATGCATGTAATATGAGAACTGCTTGAAGAAACCAGAGGAAATTTGTTTGGAAAAGAGGACTTTGACATTATATAATAGTTGCCTTTAAGTGTCTGAAATGCTGTCATTTGGAAGAGGGATTAGACTTGTTTGACTTGGCACACCAGAGGGCAGGACTAGAAGCAATGAGTTGAAGTTTCCAAGAGTCAAATTTAGAATTGTAAAGAAATAGAGAAATGCAAAGAAGAGATAAAAAAAAGCCTGCCTTAACTTTTCAAGCTGTCCAAAAGTATATTGGGATGTTATGGGAGGTAGTGAGTTCCCTTTGTTAAAAATCTTCAAGCAAATGTTGATGATCACTTGACATGAATGTTGTAGAGAGGTTTCTTGTCAAAGTTCAAGTTGAACTATGTGATCATTGAAGCCCCTTCCAAATTGTCAATTCTATAAACCTGTGACTCAAGTGGCTCATACAATCTTGGGAGAAATGACCTATTGTTGGAAGGATGACTTCAAGTTCCACAGTTTTAAATGTCTGCTCAACCACTCTAAAGGGATATTCTACTCGCCTTTCCTTTTCATGGTATTCTCTCCTTTCCTTAGTACCAGCTGGGTATCTTTTTCAAATGAAATCCCATGTATAGTGACACAATCAAGCATGGATGATGAGATAGCTGACTGGGAATGAGAGAAAACTAGCACATTTGTGGGGTGGGAAGGACAACCAGACATTAAAAATTATAGTTAAGCTTAGGATCAAAAACAGACTAGTGATTCCTGACTAGGTTATATAGAAATGTGACAATGTCAGTTTATACTCTGGATCAGACAGATAGTGTAATATCCTGAGAATAAGAAAGCAGCATGACAGGCAGAGAATCCAGAAACATGAGACTTGGAAGTATGGGAGAGGTAGTACATGAAAAAAAAGGGAGATAGAAATCAATTAAATTAAACCAACATTTTTTGAGGGTAAATCAATTTTAAAGTAGTGAGATAAGCACTAGAAATTCAAAGATTAAAAAAATACAGTCATTCTACCTAAAGAGTTTATATTATGTTGAGGAAGATGTGCAGTTGTGTGTATGTGTGCATGTATGTAGAGTAGACTACATTTACACAGACACATATAATATAAAGTATCCTGAGATAGAGGCAGAGGAAAAAATCCAGTTAAATTATTTATGGAAAATTTGAGCAAGTGTGAACACTTTGAGCTGGGGAACAGATACACAGAAAGTGTATTACCTGAAGCTAAGACATTATAGAAGAGAAAGACTCTGAAGGAATGAGATGAGGAGGAAGTTGTCTCAGTTTTAGTTGTCATTATATTCCTCTTGCTCCATAATGAGGCAATCACTAAACAAGGCCTACTTTAAGGTCTTTGTAAGAAGAAAATGGGAGTTCTTATACTACTACTACTACTACTACTACTACTACTACTACTACTACTATCATCACTACTACTACCACCACAACCACTACTACTACTACCATTACTACTACTAACTACTACTACTACCACTACCACTACCACTATCACTACCACTGTAATATTTATATAGCACTTTAGGATTTTGAAAAACTCTTCAAAATATCATCTCATTTTATCCTTAAGCATCTCTGAAAGGTAGGTACAATGATCATCCCCATATTATAGACGAAGAATTCAAAGTTAAAGGTCTTGCCCAGGAATGACATAGCTAGTAAGTATCTGAAGGAGGATTTGAACAGACATTCCTGACTCCAGGGCCAGCCCTAAATCCACTGCACTTCCTTGCTGCCCCCAGGAATGCCTAGTTTATTAATCCAACAGAAATATATAAATTGCCTACAATAAGTCAACTTACTCTGTTGCAGGAAAGGAGGAAAAGAGTGGACATAGGTGGAAAAAATAATACTGAAGTCCTTGATCAGAAGAAGCTTACTATCTGGCAAGAAAGAAATAACACAAGCAAACAAATGACTATGAATGAAATTAGACAATGAAAGTTGGTTATCAAAATTCTGCTCTGTTCACGGAATAATCACATGGTTCCTTGTTAGCAGAAGAATCGAAGGTTTTCTGACCACGATGCCTTCCTCAGTAAAACCACTATCTCCTTCACATTAGACATCTTCTCTATACCACCTACAGAGTCCTGGAAAAAAATGCCAGACCAAGAAAACATCACTGTGAAGGGAATACCCAGCAGTCTATGACAAGGACTTCCTGACATTCTTGGATGTCTTTCCTCCAGTAAGAAATCATCTTTTTTCTCAACCAAAAGTCACACTCCCCTTACACATTTAGGACACACTGACTTTTACCATTTATTTGTGTCTTACTTCAATGCCTCATCATGGCAGGAGATGAATTTGCATTCTCCAAGGTTATGTCAATGAAGATCAGACTGACAGGTGAATTCCACAACAGAAAGGCTTCAATATTGCTAATGATAGATAGATCGAGTAGTTATCATAAGAGAACTAGCCAGGGTAAAGTTTGAGAGGCCCATCATGGGTGCGTTGGGAACTAGCAAGATGATTATCTTTTGTTTTCTTTTGTCCATAGAATATTATGAAGATTATCTCCTCTGACTTAGAAGGGTTCTGATTTGTGTCAGTGGAGGGAGTATCTACACCAATAAAAAGAGGAATCTTTGAATTTCAATGAGGATGTTATAAATCTCCCTCATGCTATATCATAAATTCCATGAAACTAGGGATTATATCATATTCATCTATGTATTGTGGCCCATTGTAGACACCAGATGCATTATTATTATTTTTTTTTTTTTTGGTTTTTGGAGGGCTATTGGGGTTAAGTAACTTGCCCAAGGTCACACAGCTAGGTTTTTTGCTTGTGTGTGCATTAAGTGTCTGAGGTCGGATCCAAACTCAGGTCCTTCTGACTCCAGGGCTGACGCTCTACTCACTGCGCCACCTAGCCGCCCCCCAGATGTATTATTGAACATAGATTTACATAACAAATTTAGACCTAAAAAGTATCTGAAATACCCTCAAGGCTAATTTTCTAATTTTATATAAAGAAACCGAAGCAAACAGATATTAAATAACTTGCCCAGTGTCACACAGCTAGTAAGTGACTGAGGCAGTATTTGAATTTGTTTTCCTGTCTATAAGTACAGTGCTCTATCCATTGTATAGTCTATTTTTTTTAATACTTATAATCAAAATTTAAAAGCTACTGGTCTAAGCATAGCCTCAAAACATCCCCATTTCCCCTCATAGCCCCCAGAAATCAGAACATTGCTATTTTGGGTGTATGTTTTTTTTAATCACATTTTCAAAATCTCTCTTCTAGGTACAGCATAGGTATAACTCATGTCCTAGAATTATGTGTCCTAGGCTTATATAGATTGGGTTCAATCTTAGGAGTTACTCCCAAAATATTTCTCTTTTATTAGCTTATATTGAATCTATCCAGAGCTATTTCTGGGGAATTTTAGAATATAGTGTCCATATAGATAATTTCTCAGTTTCCACTATGAATAAGAGAGTTACCAGATTCCATATGAGGACTGAAGTCACTAATGTGTATAGAAGGGGTTCCAAAAGCCTTAATATAGTTTTATTAAATTTGAAGCTATTAACACTTTTAGCTATTATAGCTTTGTTGTTGTTTAGTTGTTTTTTAGTTGTATCTGACTCTCCATGACCCCTTTTGGGGTTTTCATGGCAAAGATACTAGAGTGGTTTGCCATTACCTTCTCCAACTCATTTTACAGATGAGTATACTGAGGCAGATAGGGTTAAGTGACTTTTCCCAGGATCACACAGCTAGTAAGTGCCTAAGTGCAGAGCACTTTATCCACTGTGCTATCTAACTGCCCCCTAGCTATTATGCTTATCAAAGTTTAAAACTGCCCCAAGACTTTTGAACATCCTGTAATAGGTATAGAACAACCTTCATTTCTTTCCAGTGACATGACAAGAATACACAAAGGGCTTACAGAAGCCTGTGAACAACTGGTATGTTTATCCTCCTTTAGTGATTGCCACCTTTGCCCATGGTCCTAAATTGTCTAGAATGATATTACTTTTTTGTCCCCTAGTGGAGCAGCTCCAACTCCTGTGAATCCTTCATTTCCCTCAGAGATCCATACAGGATTCTAGAAGGAAAATCCAAGAAGGAAATAAATATATTTGAGATATCTTGATGGGCAACCCCATGACATTACAGTGAGTTCAAGGACCCCCAGAAACCCATATGGTCACCCAGGTATACCAAGGGGCTGGTACTCTTCCCAAATCTGCTTTACTATTGTATCTGAATTGTGCAAAAATTGCATGATCATAGTAGAAGGCATGGTCCTTTACTCCCTTGCATCATGGTTTATATTTTCCCCATTACTCCTCTAGCTTTGGGGCACTAATGCTCTATCCTATTGTCTCTCCACCAGGTTTATGCTGCACAGAAAATTCCCTTTTCTCACTAGCAACATGGATTACAACTTAGGACTCCCCCTCTCCTCTCTAGGACAGTGACTTTCAGAAAATTGATATTCTCTAGGAAATCCTTTCTTTTCTATCTGAGAGCCTGGATTCAGAATCTTCCACTTCTTTCCCTCAATCATGAATTTTTCTAAAGTCTCACTGTTAATGTTTTCTTTTCCCTAAAAATTTCCATAGTACTTTGTCTATATGTTTCCCTTGTCTCCATTAAACTCCATCTGCCCAGGAAATTATGCTCCTTTCTATATTTTCTCTACATTCATGCTATATGTTAATCCTCACCAAAGGTGATAAGATCCTTGAAGGCAGGATCTCTTTTGAGGGCATGTAATCTCCTTTGAATTTAATATCTCTAGTATAATGCCTTGCTCTGGTGTTTACTTAATATATGTGTGTTAATTTCTCTCAGCCTCAACTGTAAAATGAAGAAGATGAGCTAGGTTGCCAAGGAGATGTTTCCAGCTCCAGCATTCTATCAGATAGGGGTTATTACCTTCCGAGAAGTGGGAAATAGGGAAAGGGCCCAGGAGCTGTTTCAACTTACATTTTTCTTCTTGTCTTGTTAATGATACTGCATGGAGGAAGCCTAAACTCATTACACATAGGGAAAATCTCTGTTTTCATTATCTGTGCTACAAAACTCAAAGATAGCTTATACATCTAGGTATTATAATGGATGGTGACAAACCTGGAGGCAAGAAGAGTTGAATTTAATTTCTGCCTTAGATATGTACTAGTTGTGTGACCTCTGTGTGTATTGTGTGACCTAGCTGTGTGACCTCTCTTAATCTCAGTTTCCTCATCTGTATAATGGGAGTAATGATAGCACCTACATCCCTAGGGTTGTTGTCAGATGAGATAAGCTATATAAAACACTTCACAAACTTTAAAGCACTATATAAATGCTACTTTTCATTACCCTTCTTGCCTGCTGTTCTGCTCTCTTCACAATAATCTTCTCAAGATGCAACCTCTTTTCTTAATATGTCCTCAAGTTACCCACATAAGAAGGTAGTATGGTATAAGAGAAAGATCCCTGGACTTGGAGTCCACAACCATAGATCTGAATCTAGGCTTTTTCATTTACAAGTTATTTGGTTGTTCATTTCCTGAGCCTTATTAGTCTCCTCATATATAAAATGGACAGAATTATCTTTTCACTAATTCTATGGGATTGTTATGAGATAAGCAGTTTAGAGACCTTAAAACATACAAATGTGGATTTTTTTGTGACTATTACATTACACAGACCATAAGATGAACTATTTTCTTGTGATTTTTCTCATCTGTTTATGACTTTGACCTTTTGCCTGACTTCATTTCCAAAGTGTCTTGCTAGCAATTGACTTATCAACCACTCAAAAATCGGTTTCTCGCTGCCATTCATATGAGAGAATTTGACTCATCTGCCAAGCCCACCCCATCAGGGAAAGGTTAAAATTCTGTTGCTGCTAAAGCCAATAGAAGGTAAAAATAAGATGATGTGTGGTTTTCATTTCTCTATCATTAATCAGTGTCAAGACAGTTTGCTGGGTTTTATCCTAAAGGTGCAAAAATGATGTTTTTGAGAAGTGCCTTTTCTTTACATTGCAGCCCATGAGAGAGAGTTAATTCACTAAGTGACCACCAATGGAAAGCTTAAGACCAGTAGAATGTAATCTCTTTTGATGACTGGGCCTTTTTTCCCTTTTTAATTTTTGCATCTCAGGCATATAACATAGCTCCTTGTACATATTAAGCACTTAATAAATGCTTATTAATTTGTCAAAATGAATTGACTCATTTGTAATCCACTTTCTAGGAGGATTTTATGTCTTCATAATTAAGTTTTAGTTCATCCTATGACTTGTATTCAGAAACTATGTGCTAATAAGCCCTTATGAATTAGTTAGCTTATCTCATCATTTTCCATGATAAAGTCAATTATACTGGCTTCTATAATTAAAAGATCCATGACTTCAATGGTCATGCAGCAATGTAGTCATAGCCCTTCTATGCCTTAGCAGAAGATTCATGAGTCATTGAAGGAAAACAAAGGAAAACAAAGCAAAACAAAACAAAACATCACCTGTTTCCCATGAACCTTTACAAACTTATTGAGTTTAATCCTAGGGGAACAGACCTACAGTATCTGACCAGAAACACATTCAAAGTCTTTCCAGCTGACTAGAACAATTCAATTAAAATTTTTAAGCACCTACACTGTTCAAAGTACTGTGCCAGAGGCAAGGCATATAAATATAAAGATGAAAAACAGTCTTTGTTTTCCCAGGCCTGATACCTTTGTACCATGGACTTAGCTTTCTAGTAACAGGGAAGCATCCCCATGAGTTACTGGATCAGGACTTTGGATATACACACTCAGGGAACATTGAGGAGCAGAGATCAGTGTCTCCAAAGAAGCTTTCAGTAGCAGATTCTTTGATTCTACAGTAAGACTTTCCCATGAATTGGAGATGCCTTAGAGACTCTAAGAGTGGTATATGGGTAGCAATAGCATGTCGCTTTTGAGGAACCTTCCCAAAAGAATATTTTGTTACCCTCCTTAGCTGCAACTCAGGTGGAAAAGATTAGTAAGTGGAAGGTTCTAGAAACTTGCTGCTAAAATTTCAAATTCCAATTCAATTCATTTCAATGAGATTTACTAAACATCACTTTGTACTTAATAGCTAGATGATATAGTGGATAGAGGTTTGGACCTGTAGTCAAGAAGACCAGTTCAAATCCAACTTCAGACATTCACTAGTGAACTTGGGCAAGGCACTTAACTTCAATCTACCTGTTTTTTGATCTGTGAAGCAAAATAGTCCCGATGTTCAATGAACATATATAGCATTGAGGGGAAGGTGCGATACAAATAAATAGATATTAGATAATACAAAGTAATTTTAATTAATTTATTTACTTTTATTTACAACATGCAGTTCCATAGTCTCTTGAGTTCTAAATTTTCTCCCCCTCTTTCTCCTCCCTCCTCCCCCACCCATGGTGGCATGCAATCTGGTATAGGTTCTACAAATACCTTCACATTAAACATTAGTCAGATTGGAAAGAAGAATTATAATCGATGGAATGAACAACAAGAAGAAACAAAACAAAACAAAAAAGAGAGAGCACAAGTAGTTTGCTTCAATCTGCATTCAGACCCTTTCTTTCCTGGGATGTGAATAGCCCTTTGCATCATGGATCTTTTGGAGCTGTCTTCTAACCTTGCATTACTGAGAAGAGCCCAGTTTATCAAAGTTAGTCCTCACAGACATGAAGTGTCTGTAATTGTGTAAGACGTTCTCCTGGTTCTGCTCTCCTCACTCAGCATCAGTTTATATAGGACTCTCCAGGTTATTATGAAGACTGTCTGCTCCTCATTTTTATAGTATTCCATTACATTCATATACCACAACTTGTTTAGCCATTTCCCAGTTGATGGGCATCCCCTAATACAAAGTAATTTAAAGAGATTTGACAATTTCCACTGTATTGGAAGAGACGTCAGACGTTATCTAATTCAAACTCTCAAATAAAGTACAAATTCCCTTTATGGAATCTCTTGGACAAGTGCTCACTACTCATGTATCTGAACAACTACAGTGATGGGGAATCCCAAAGAAGCTTCAATTCCTTGGAAAATTCGTTTACATAGAATAGCAGGTTATGTCTTATGTTACAACAGAGTTGCTGTCCTCCTGCATGAAAGTGGGTCAAGGAATTTAAAATAGTTCACTTTGGTTCCAATGAACTAAATCAATAGCAGGGGCTAGAAGTTTCAGAAAAGTATATTGAGGCTCAATAAAAGGAAAATGTTTAACAATTGGAGTTATCTAAAAGTGGAATGGGTGGTCTCTGGAGGGAATGCCTCTCCCTTCACTGGAGTTCTTCAAGTATAAGCATTGGTTAGATTAGAAGAACTATGAGGTTTCTTACAACTCTGAGGTTAAATGGTCACAATTCTTAATGGTGTTACTTCGACAAGGTATCAATTATTATGTGCAAGACGTATTGCATAATTGTTGGGTTAAAATGCACATGCACATACATGAATGTGAGCCATATATAAATACACATATGCACATGTAAATGCGTATATAGTATATTTATGCATAAAGAAAATATAATTTTATGTATATATGTATGTTTCTATACATATTCATCCATACATGAGATAGAGACGATGCTTATCATTTTACTGGTATAGGGAACTCCCAAGTGAGTAAACTCCCTCTAATACAAGTTGTCACTTTTTCTATATATAGTCTTTGGGTTGTTTAGAGCAGGGTTTCTTTTTTTCTTTTTATTTTCTTGTTTTTTGCTTTTTGGAGGGCAATTGGGGTTAAGTGACTTGCCCAAGGTCACATGGCTTGTTTTTGTGTTAAGTGTCTGAGGCCAGATTTGAACTCGGGTCCTCCTGACTCCAGGGCTGGTGCTCTATTCACTACACCACCTCGCCACCCCAAGAGCAGGGTTTCTTAAACTTTTTCCACTGGTGACCCATTTTTGTGATTTGGCAGAGTTTGCTGGTGTGGCTTGGCCTGAGGGCATGTGCAATGCAAAGTGTGCTTCCTTTGTATTCAGAACCAAGGTTTCAGTGAAGTTACAGGATACAACAGGGGCAAGCATCTCCAGAAACACCTTGGATTTATTATATGTTTGGTTTTAAATTAATTTTTGATAGTTGTGCATTCAGAAACCTTTAACTAATGCCAAATTTTTTTCAGATTTTTGTAGCAGCAAGCACCCCAATATCCCCAGGGTAGCTGCCAATATAGGTTCTTAGATCTGCTTTTCAAAAGGAAAGCAACTCAAAATGGGTCAACAAGCCTACTTTAATCAGACAAACATATATTACCTAGTTCAGGGGAAAAAGGTCAGCACCCCGAACTTCAGAGTTACAGCACTTACAGATCAAACAGACAGGCTTCCTAACTGTCCAACCATTATATCAATACCAAATCACAGTTACCAGAGAGGGAAGCATCAACATCTGGGTTTTCAAAGCCGGGGGGCTCTCAACAACAGCTTCCCAGAGTCTCATCTGGTCAAATCACACAACACTTCTCAAAGTGAGCCCCAAAGCAAAGCCTCAAATCAGAGTTTATATAGCCTTCTCCTGGCTCAAAGATTATAACAACCTCCTTGACCCACTGCCCAATCACAAAGTATCAAGGTGTGGGCTTTCCTGAAAAACAAGCCTCCCACCACAAACTCCAGGTGCACCCAAGCTAGGGGCAGGGAAGATCTTTAAATTTGCATTTCCATTACAATGCCATATGGGGTTTTGACCCATAGCTTAAGAAGTATTGGTTTACAGCAGAGCTATCACAGGTCCACAACACTCTTGAGTATGGCCCAAACCAAATCAAAATGTAATTGGAAAATATTTGACAAAATACGGAAAAGTATAATAAAACATAGATAACATTACATTTAAAATTTTTATTATATGAGCCACAGGCATACTTATGTATAATTTAGTGTTATCAATTTCTATTTGAGTTTACATACCTGATCTATAGCACTGAGAAGTTCTCAGGATGACATACACAAAAAATGCTCTCTCTCTCTCCCTCTCTCTCTCTCTCTCTCTCTCTCTCTCTCTCTCTCTCTCCCTTCCATATGTATACATGTGAGTATGTTTAATCTATATATGTGTGTGTGTATGTATATACATGCATGTATTCTCCAACATATAAAAGTCATTATTCTTTCAAAGGTGACAACCAATCAAATAATGGTTGCTGGTCCTGACAATCAGATAATAGGAATGATGATGAAATTCTTAAGAATACTGGTATGGGTTTTTCAGTAGTGTAATACTGATGATAGAAGCTAGGACTGCCTGCACACATGCAGCCTGCAGATGGGTGGTTCAGTCTGGGCAAGAACAATGCACTGACTGGGGAACCAATAGACAAGATCACAAAAGAGCAGCAGGCAGTGGACACTGACATTATCTGGGGGCCAGAATTGACATGTGGTTGGTGTGGGAGTACCCAAAGCTCTCACAAGAGACATTCCAGCCATATTCACACACAGTGGAGGCAGCTGCTGATGCAGGACATCTTCAGTCAGTCAAGATTATAATAGAGAGCAACAGAATTAGAAATTTTTAACCAATCTTCTCTCTCTTTCTCTCTCTCCTCTTCTCTCTCCCTTTTCTTCTACTCCCCTTCCCTCCCCCTTCTCTCTCTCCCCCTCTTTTTCTTTCTATTTCTTTCTCTCAATATATAAATGTACATATATATATATACACATACATATATAATCTTTGAATGAATATATATACATATATACAATGAATATATGTATTCACAGACATATATTAATGATTAACTAAGGGAGAGATTGGCATCCTGCTGCCCATCAGTTTATCTTTTCAGGATCACTCCACCTTATACATTTTAAAAAGAGGGAACAAAAAGTGATTTGCTAATTGATTCTAAAATTTAGGGAATATTACACAGGACTAAATGGGAATGCTTTGAAATTACTTTGTGAATATTTTTTTATTTGCTGATTTGTACCTACATTGTATCCCTTAGATAGAATGTAAGCCCCTGAAAGGATAAGGCTTTTTCATATTTATCTTTGTACCATTTGTACAATTAGATGGTACAATCGATAGAGCACTGGGCCTGGAGTCAGGAAAACCTGAGTTTAAATTTGGTTTCATACTCTTTCTAGCTATGTAACTCTGGGTTCATCACTTAATCTGTCTTCCTCAGTTTCCTTAACTGTAAAATAAGCATAATAATGATACTGCACATGATCGTTGTTCAGATCAAATGAAATAATATTTACAAAGTGATTAGCATAGTGCCTGGCATATAGTGGGCACTCAATAAATATTTGTTCTCTCCTCCACTGTATGTAGCATATTTTGGGGGGCATGTACTAGGTGTCTTTGCTGTTGTTTAGTTGTTTCAGTTGTGTCCGACTTTTTGTGACCTCATTTGAGGTCACATTTGAGGAAAAGATATTGAGCTGGTTTTCCAGTTCCTTCTCCAACTGCTTTTACAGATGAGGAAAATGAGGCAAACAGGGTTAAGGGACTTGTCCAGGATTACACAGCCAGTAAGTGTCTGAGGCTGGATATGAACTCAGGTTTTCCTGACTCATTAATCATCACTCTATCCTCTGTGCCAACTAACTGCCCTAAGGAGATGCTTAGGTACTGAATAAATACTTATTGACCATTCACCAGTTGATGAATGGTCAAAGGATATGAACAGGCAGTTTTCAGAGGAAGAAATTAATGCTATCTATAGTCATATGAAAAACAGATCTAAATCACTATTGATTAGTGAGATGCAAATAAAAACAACTCTGAGGTACCATATCACACCTATCAGATTGGCTAATATGACAAAACAGGACAATGATAATTTTTGGAGAAGATGTGGGAAAGTTGGAATTGTTGGTGGATCTGTAAGCTGATACAACCATTTGGGGGAACAATTTGGAACCATGCCTAAAATGCTATAAAATATCCATACTCCTTAATACAGCAATACTTCTAAGGCTGTATTTCAAAGAGATCGTAAAAATGGGGAAAGGACTTACACATACAAAAATATTTACCTCTCTTTGTGCTAGCTAAGAACTGGAAATTGAGGGGATGCCCATAAATTGGGGAATGGCTGAACAAGTTGTAGTATGTGAATGTAATGGAATACTATTGTGCTATAAGAAATGATAAACATGTTGACTTCAGAAAAACCTGGGAAGATTTACATGAACTGATGCTCAGTGAAGGTAGCAGAACTGGGAGGAGATTGTACATGGTAATAGCCACAGTCTGCTATGACTAATTTTGATAGACTTAGCTCTTCTCAGCAAGACCTAACACAATTCCAAAGGACTCAAGATGGAAAATGCCATCCAAATCTAGAGAAAGAACAATGGAGTCTCAATGCAGAGTGAAACACGCTAATTTTTTGTTTTGTTTTCTTTCTTATTGTTTCTCCCATTCATTATAATTCATCTATGTGTTTAATAGGAATGTATATGTAAAACATATCAGATTGCATGCCATCTTAGGGAAGGAGGAGGAAGGAAGGAGGAAAAATTTAAAACTTATGGAAGTACATGTTGAAAACTAAAAATAAATAAATAAATAATTTAACTGAATTGAAATATGATATGTAAGTTTAGTAATTGTTGTGTAGAGACTTTAATGTATCAGAATCTTTTCTAAAATGCATCTGTCTGGGGTACTCTAGTTTTCCTTTAGGAAGGTCACTGAAAAATGACACGCTATTTCTTCAAGGTATTTGCTGGTCCCATAGTTTTTTTCTATTACTCCTGGAGAAATGGTTCTTCTGACAAATAGACTCTCTCAGAAAAATCCATAAAACACAATATAAAACTTCCTTTGGAGCCCCCAACCATCATCATTTATGTGGAGAAAGACTTCTTGTGCAATGTGAGGTTTGAATTACCATCTTCCTAGGCATTCTGGATAAGAGAGCTCAGATCTGCAACTTTGCTCTGATCCAAATGGCACCCTGTGATCCAAATAGTGGCTTATTGACTGCAAAGTTTCTATGTTGATGCTTTTTGAAGAAACAATCATACATACCTCTAAGTAAAAGCTGACTAGTTGAAACTGACAAATATTATCCATACTATGTAATTTGGCATTAAATTACATATCAATTATACTTTAAAATATTATTACTTAAGTATTTCGTATTTGAGGGGAAGTGAATTACACTGGAGAGACCACAACTTAAAGACAGAAGAGTGAGATTCACGAACTGACTCTACAACCTATCATGTGATCATGGGCAAATTATTTAATTTCTTTGAACCTCAGTTTCTTTATCTGTACAATGGGGATAACAATATCTTTCCTAATTTACTTGGTTCATGTGAGGAAAAAATGAGATGAGGTAAGCAAAATGCTTTGTAAATGCTAAATCATTACACAGGTGAGCTATAGTCATTAGATTGTGGGCTCTGCAAAGGGACATCCACAAGGAATAAGGGTCCAGTGACATTTTCACGTGCTATGTCAACTCCCACAGAGGTGATGTTTTAAATAGAGGCTATGATTCTGCCAGAAAGGAAATTGATTTCTGTATTGGAAAATCATTTTTGTCACTATCCTGCTATATAATCCTGGACAAATTATTACCACTCTCTGGAACTCAGTTCATTTGTCCATAAGATGGTAGTTTTGTGGGTGTACGATCTAAGTATAAAAGCTGATACTGTAAGAAATATGGGAGAGCAAGGAATAGTTTACCTGTCAGATTTATGAAGAAGGAAAGAATTTTGATAAAACAAGAGTTAGAGAGCAGTAAGAAATGCAAAATGAATAACCTTGATTACATTAAATTGAAAAGTTTTTGCACAAATAATGTCAATATAACTGGGATTGGGAGGGAAGTGGAAAATTGGGAAAGAATTTTTATAACCAGTGCCTCTGATAAAGGCCTCATTTCTAAAATATACAGAGAACTGAGTCAAATTTATGAGAATACAAGTCATTGCTCAATTGATAAATGATCAAAAGATATGATAGGCAGTTTTCAGAGGAAGAAATTAAAGATATCTATAAGCATATGAAAAAATGCTCTAAATCACTATTAATTAGAGAACTGAAAATCAAAACAATTCTGAGGTACCACATCTCATTGGTCATATTGGCTAAGATGACAAAACAAGAAAATGATAAATCCTAGAGAAGATGTGGGAAAAATTGGAACATTAAGACATTGTTGGTGGGGTTGTGAACTGATCCAACCATTCTGGAGAACAATCTGGAACTATACCCAAAGGACTATAAAAAGTTCATCCCCTTTGACCCAGCAATACCAGTTCTAGGGCTGTATCCCAAAGAGATCATACTAGTGGGAAAAGGACCCGAATGTACAAAAATATTTATAGCAATTCTTTTTCTGGTGGCAAAGAATTGGAAATCAAGGTGATGCCCATCAATTGGGGAATGGCTAAACAAGTTGTGGTATATGAATGTAATAGAATACTATTGTACTATATGAAATGAGGAGTAGACAGACTTCAAAATAACCTGGAGAGATTTAGATAAACTAATGCTGAATGAGGAGGGTAGAACCAGGAGAACTTTGTACACAATTACAGACACACTGTATCTGTGACAACTAACTTTGATAGACTGGGCTCCTCTCAGCAAGGCATGGTTAGAAAATAACTCCAAAAGACTCATGATGGAAAGAGATATCCACATGCAGAGAAAGAACTACAGACTCTGAATGCAGATTAAAGCAAACTACTTGCTCTCTCTTTTGTGTTTGGTTTTGTTTCATTCCATCTTTATTGCTATTTAAGCCATTGGTTATAATCCTTTACAATTTGACTAATGTTTAATGTGAAGGTATTTATACAATCTATATTTGAATGAATGCCACCATGGTGGGGGACAGGGGGGAGGAGAGGGAGGAAGAGAAAACTTGCAACTCAAGGGATTGTAGAACTGAATGCTGTAAACTAAAAGAAAAAAATATATATTTTAAATGGGAGTTTTGGAGGCAACCAATCTTCATCTTTTTTTAAAAACAACTAGTTAGGTGCTTAATGTTCACTGAATTAATCCCAGTCAGGGTGTGGATATACACTCCCCTCTTGAGTGGTTTTTGCACTCCAACATGTCTTCCTTGATCTCCCTGTGACCTCCATTGCTTCCATCCCTTAGCTCTTTCCTAGGCCATCACTCTTCACTTTTCTCTTTACCATCCTGATTCCTCGGTGAACCACTCCAGTTCTACACTCTCCTCATCTCTTAATACCTTTTCTCCCTTATCCTATCAAAGCTTTTGTTCTGCCCAACACCAGTCTTTGATTACTCCCTGGACCCATTGCCTTTGATCCTATTCACTTGGTACTGAATAAAAGCAGAGAAAAATCATGCTTATTGAATCTACTACAAATTCATGTTACACAATTCCATCTTGGACCTCATTCTAGTAAGACAATCCCTTTTATACCTCCTTAATTGGTCTACTATCCCACTTGCCACAGTAGCTTCCCAAATCTTTTTTTCACTCCTTAAACCTGCCACAGTTCCCCTTTCTGAACCCATCCTATCAGTTGAGAACCTCATGCTTCTCTTAAAAAATTGAAGCCATTTTACAGAGCTCCCTCTTTTTTCCACCTCCCCATCTCACATCATTCAGATATTTTCTGCCACTACCTAATTCACATAAAGAAATATTCCATCTCATTACCAAAGTGAACCTCTCTACCTGTATCCATGATTCCCATTCCATCCTATCTCCTCTAACAGATTTCCCTCTCTATCAACCCCATTCTCTCATTAATCTTCAATTTTCCCTGATTACTAGCTTCTTCCCTACTATCCACAAATATGTCCACATGTTTCTCATTCTCAAAACATCTTTCCTTTATCTCTTCTCTCTGTCATCTTATATTTCATCTTCCTTTTATGCTAAACTCCTTCAGAAGACCATATGCAATAGATGTCTCCAGTTTCTTCATTTCTTTGCTGACCTTCAAGTTCATCATTCCATTGAATCTTCTCCCTCCAAAGTTATTAATGATATCTTAATCGTCAAATCTAATAGTTTCCCCCACCTCAATCATGATCTTTCTTGGCTTCTCTGTAGCCTTTGACATTGGTGATTACCCTCTTCTCCTATTCTCTTCTCTAGATTTTAATGACACTACTCTCTCCTAATTCATATCCTACCTATTTGACCACTACTCAATCCATGGGTATCTCCCAAGATTATGTCCTGGGCTTTTTTCTCTTCCTAGTCTATATTGTTTCACTTGGCCATCTCTTTAGCTCCCACTATTTCAGTTAATAACTCTCTGAAGATGATTCACATATCTGTTCTAGGCCTAACTTCCAGTCTTGCAATTCTAGTTGCCTATTGGACACCCCAAACTGTATGTCCCATAGACATCTTAAACTTGACATGTCCAAGATTAAACTTTATCTTTCACCTCATAACTTCTCATCTTCCTAACTATACTATTATGACTGAGGTTACCACCAAGATCAAATACAAAATCTGCTATTTAGCTTGAGTTTCCCTTTACCTTCCTAATCTTCTTATACCTTACCCCCCACCATATACTCTATGAACCAGTGCCATTGTCTTTCTTGCTTCTCCTCACACCTGCCAAACAGAGGATTTTATATGTGACCCTAGACATAAGGGAGTGACATTATAGTTTATTGAGTGGGGCCAGTAAGAGTACCATTCTCCAAACTATGCTTTGTGAAAATCACCTTGGCACCTTTGTAGAGGATGGATTGGGATGGGGAGAGAGTTAAGAAAGGAACATAAATTAATAATAATAATTAAAATCTATATAATGCTTATTATGTAATAGGTATTCTACTAAGTATTTTGTGATTAACTCCTCATTTGATTCTTGTAACAACCCAGTGAGAGAGGTGCTATTCTTATCCCTATTTTACATATGAGGAAACTGAGTCAGAGGATAAGTGTCTTGCTCAGAGTCAAACAGCTAGCAAGTCTCTGAGACTGGATTTGAAATCAGGTCTTCCTGATGGGCCCTGACTCCGGACCCATCACTCTACAAACTACACCACCTAACTTGGCTATTTCAATAACCCACATGAGCGTTAATAAGATTCTGAACCAAAATAGTGGCTTCGAGAAGAGGACATATCTGAGAAATATTGTAGAGATTAAAAACAATAACATCTGGCTATTAATTGGATATGTGAGGTGCATGATAATGAAAAGCCAAGCATGGTAGCAGAGTTATGATCCTAGATGACTAATGATACCTTCAACAATAATATTGAAGTTCAGAAGATGAATGTAATAGGGATGAAAGATAATTTATTGTGGCCATGTTTGGTTTGGAATGTCTGTGGAAAATCCAGTTCCAAATGTTCAGTATAGACAGTATAGGCCTAGAACTTGGGAGAGATATTAGGACTGGCTTTATAACTCTGGGAGTCATCTCTAAAGACATAATAATTAGCCCCTGGGAGTTGATGAGATTATCAAATGACAGTAAAGATCATATATAAAGAAAAGGGACCAGGTGATAGCCTCAGGAAATAGTCAGAATTAGTTGGTATGACATGGATAAAAACCCATCACAGGAGACTTAGAGGAAATAATTGGATGGGTAAGAGGAGAACCAAGGTGGAACCATGACTTGAAAATTTAAAGAGAGGATATTCTGAAGGAGAAATAGGGTCAAATACTATAGAGGCTTCAAGAGGGATAAAGATGAATATGACAGAAAAGGGAAATGATGGATGATGGAGAAGATGTGGGGAAATCAGAACACTGGTACATTGTTGGTGGAGCTGTGAATTGATCCAACCAGTCTGGAGAGCAATTTGGAACTATGCATGAAGAGTTATAAAATTGTGCATACCCTTTGATCCAGCAATATCACTACAAGGTCTATATCCTAAAGAGATAGTAAAAAGGGGAAAATGGCCCACATACACACAAATATTTATAACAGTTCTTTTTCTTGTGGCAAAGAATTGGAAATTGAGGAGATGCCTATTAATTGGGAAATAGCTGAACAAGTTGTGGTATATGAATGTAATGGAATAGTCTTGTGCTATATAAGAAATGATGGGGGGCGGAGCCAAGATGGCGGAGTAGAAACAGCTAGTCCAAGCCTCTCTGCCCCCAGATTCTCCACAAACTATGTAAAAAAGGACTCTGAAAAACTTCTGGAGCCCCAGCACCCACAGAACGACACAGAGAAGCTAACCTCCCGCTGAGGACAGCCCAGCACCCTGCAGGAAGGACCAGCGCAGTGGTCTGGGAGCCGGCAGCGCGCAGAGCGCAGGAGCCGAGCCGAGCCCAGGTCCACTTGAGCCGAGGTTTTAGCCCCAGGGCGGCAGGGCCAGCAGCCAGCTGGAGGAACCCCAGAACACCAGGAACTGTGGCGACCCCAGAATTATCAACATAGACTTGCCTAGGACAAAGTAAGAGGTTAGTGTCCTATGGACTTTGGGACCTGTATTTGGGGAATGCGTCAGCTCCCTCCCCTGGGGGCTAGAAGCCTGAGGAGACACGCCATTGTGTAGTTTTCATAGGCATTTCCGGCTCCCAGCCTACAAATCCTGGGGAGATCCAGCGATCAGTCTTGGGGGGTAATCGCTCTTGCTTTAACCTCCCTGGATCTGGATTGTGATCTAGGGTGGAAGTTGTGGGTGGGTTTACAGCTTGCCAGAAACGGAAGTTGCCCCCCACACGTTCGGGACGAAAATTCCTCTATCTGGCCTTAAAGCCATAGTGTGGCAACAAGCCCAAAAGTCAAGCAATTAAGTGGCAACATGCCAAGGCAAAGGAAACAGAAAAATGCAACCCTAGACTCCTATTTTGGGGGCATAGAGCGGGAAAAGGACTGTGAGGTCAGAAGTCCTGCTCCAAAAGCCCCAGGGGAAAACATGAGTGGGTTGCAGGCCATAGAGGACCTTAAGAAGGACTTTAAAAATCAAATAAGAGAAGTGGAGGAAAAATTAGAAAGAGAAATGAGAAGGATGCAGGAAAAGTATGAAATGAGGGTCAACAGCCTGACTGAGGAAAACAACACCTTAAAAAATAGACTAGCTCAAATGGCAAAGGAGGCCCAAAAGGGCAATGAGGAGAAGAATGCCTTAAAAAGTCGAATTTGCCAGATGGAAAAAGAATCTCAAAAGTTCACTGAGGAGATTCATTCCTTCAGAGTTAGACTGGAGCAAATGGAAGCTAATGACTTTATGAGAAATCAAGATGCTGTTAAGCAGATCCAAACAAACGAAAGATTAGAAGGCAATGTGAAATATCTCATGGGAAAAACCACTGACCTGGAGAATAGATCCAGGAGAGACAATTTAAAAATTATTGGACTACCTGAAAGCCATGATCAAAGAAAGAACCTAGAAATCACCCTTCAAGAAATTCTCAAGGAAAACTGCCCTGATGTTTTAGATCCAGAGGGCAAAATAGAGGTTGAAAGAATCCACAGATCACCTCCTGAAAAAGATCCCAAAAAGAAAACTCCCAGGAATATTATAGCCAGGTTCCAGAATCCCCAGATCAAGGAGAAAATACTACAAGCAGCCAGGAAGAAACAATTTCAATATTGTGGAAACACAATCAGAATAGCCCAGGACCTGGCAGCTTCTACACTGAGGGATCGAAGGGCATGGAATATGATATTCCAGAGGGCAAAAGAACTGGGAATGAACCCAAGGGTCACCTACCCAGCAAAACTGAGTATTTTGTTTCAGGGGAAAATATGGTCATTCAGTGGAATAGAGGACTTTCAAGCATTCTTGAGGAAAAAACCAGAGTTGAATAGAAAATTTGACATCCAGACACAAGAAGTAAGAGATGCCTGAGAAGGTAATCAGGGAAAAGAAATCAAAAGGAACTTATCAAAGTTGAACTATTTACATTCCTATATGGAAAAGCAATAACTGTGACTGATGATATCTTTCTCACTATGAAAATAATGGAAGAAGGGTGTGTGGTCATATGAATACATATGTGAATGTGTGTGTATATGGTTACAGTTATATATGGATAGAGGGCATAGGTTGATTTTGTTGGGAAGGGAGAGTACTCAAGGGATGAAATTATGAGGTGAGAGAAGAAAGTGGCAAGAGGAGATGGGGAGAGACATGGTAGGGTAAACTATCTCATGTAGGGGAAGTGGGTGCAAAGGAGGGGGAGAATAAGGAAGGCTAAAAAGGCAAAACCACATTCACATTGAATTTGGTTCAGGGAGAAAATGACATACATACTAAATGGGATATCTCAACCTGCAGCAGGATAGGGGAAGGGGGATGAGAGGAGGGATGATGGATGGGAGGGCATCCTTGGGGTGAGGGGAGGTTGGAAGTACCCACTATAGAAGAGGGACAGGATCATGTAGGGAATGGACCAGGTGGGGGGTGGGATGAGTGGGAGGGAATTATAAGCAGCCTTGTACAATATATCTACTATGATAATGTTTTGCATAGCTAGACATGTACAACATATACTGAATTACTTATCTCCCAAGAAGGAATGGGTGACAAGGGAGGAAGGAGATGGATCTGAAATTCGAGGTCGTAAGATTAAATGTTTCAAATATATATATAAATACTATTATTAATACTCTTTTGCCTATAATTGGGAGATAAGATGTGCAGGCATTGGGACACAAAGATTCATCTTCCTCTAATGGAAAAGTCGATGGGGGTATGGGAGAAGGTATGGGAGAGAGCAGATTGGAGGAACTGATATCTTGTGGGACTGCTATTCTGGGAGGTTGGGTAGGGGAATAATGGGGGGAAAATGATTGTAACTCAAAACCTGGCGGAAATGAATGATGTAAAACAGAAGTTAATAAAGTATTTGTTTAAAAAAAAAAAAAAGAAATGATGAACAGATTTCGGAAAACCCTGGAAAGGCTTACATGAATTGATGCTGACTGAAGTGACCTAAATGAGGAGAACATTGTACACAGTAAAAGTAACATTGTATGATAGCCAGCTTTGATAGAATTGGCTCTTCTCAGCAATACAATGATCTAAGACAATTCCAAAAGACTCACAATGAAAAATGCTATCTACATCCAGAGAAAGAAATATGAAATCTGAATACAGTTTTAAGCATATTATTTTCACCTTTTTTGTTTGTTTTTTCTTTCTCTTGGTTTTTCCCTTTTGCTCTGATTCTTCTTTTACAACATGACGAATATGGAAATATGTTTAATATGATTGTACATGTATAACCTTTATCAGATTGCTTGCCCTCTTGGAGAAGAAAGGGAAGGAGGGAGAAAAAAAATTGGAACTCAGAATCATAAAAGTGAATGTTGAAAACTTTCTGTACATATAATTGGAAAAAATACTTTAAAAAACAGAAGGATAAAGACAGAGGAAACATCAAGAAATTTTTCAAATAAAAGATCATCAATAATTTTGGAGAATCTAGTTTTATTTGAATTTTGAAATCAGGAGCCATATTGCAAGGGGTTTAGAAAAGATTGAGAGAAGTGGAGAAAATGAGTACAGGAAGCATATTCAATGAGTTTAATCTGAGGAGAAAGAGAAAGTTATGTGTTGATAGTTTTGGAGTGTTTTAGGATTGAGAGGTTTTTATTTTTTTATTTTTTGATAATGGGGGAGTCATGAATGTGTTTGCAGGAAAAGGGGAAAAACTGAATAAAGAAAGAAATTGAAGATTGGATAAAGGGGGCATGAAAATTGTGACTAGTTTCTGGGTGAAAAAGTAGTATAAGATAAGATCAAGAGTACATGTAGAAATATTGAACTTGGCTAGCAGAAGGCCTACCTCTTCATTAGAAAATGGAATAATTGAAGAGATGTGTGTTTGATGTCCAAGGGAAATGGATAAAGTAGAGAGGGAGAAGAGTGAACTCAGGGTAAATGGCATCTATTTTTTTATGAAGTATGAGTCAAAGCCTTCTGTTAAGAATATTGAGAGAGGGATGGTATGAATAACTTAATATAATGGTTGCTTTGGTGAGAAATATTCAATTAGGGAGAGGTATACAGATTGCCTGGAACTAGTCATCACAATTGGGTCACTTGTTCCCATTCTATTCAATGACACATGAGCAATAGTTGAGGAGGTAATGATGACAGTGACAATGATAACAGTTGACATTTATGTAGTGACTTAAGATTTATGAAGTATATTATATACTTTCTCTCATTTGACCCACACAGAAACCCTGTGGTATAAAGACTATGATTACTTCCATCCTGTAGATGTGGAAACCAAAGCTCAGAGAGGTAAGTGCTTTGCTTAGAATTTTTTTTAAAAAGGCAAGTATCTAAGGTGGAATTCAAATCCAGATCTTCCAGACTGCAGATCCAGTGCTCTACCCACCCATTTTATAACATAAGAGCTAACATTCATGCCATGCCCAGGTTGAATGAATATTATATGGTTTAGGTTTCATTAAACTTTAGGTTTAACAGAGAAGTTTTGTCAAACAAGCTTTTGTGGGTTGAAAGGGTAGATTGTAGACGGAAGTGGAGTTTCCTACTTTCTTTCACTTTTAAAAGAAACCAACGCTTTCTTCTTTAAAACAAAAATTAACCCCTCTTCTCTCTCAAAGAATCATTTTGATCATGATTGGCTTCAAAACAGACTCTCCTGATAACAGGAAAGTCTATTCACCCCTATAATGAAAATTAGCATAAACATAATCAGTCTTGGGCTTCTGAAGGAACTGGAAATCCCTAATTCTACTTTCAGGCCAAAAAACTTTGATTCTCAGACACTGTCAAAAATAAACTAGCATTCTGGGAAGAGTTTTGTGGTCCCAGTATGAAAGTGGAACACATTAGTCACCATTTTGCCTTGTTAAATCTGGCAAAAAAAAAATTGAGAGAAAAAAAGTGGTTAAAATGATAACTATCATTGGTCAACTTCATTTGACTAGACTTTGTCAGTTACTTTGGGGAGGCTCTGTTCTGAATTGACAGGAGCAGAAGTATGATAACACAATGAGTGAGAACTGACTTCAACACAGCTCCCCACCACCATCTGTTTCCAATAAAAAGTGGGTGACATTTTTTTC
This sequence comes from Gymnobelideus leadbeateri, assembly GCA_011680675.1. Classification (NCBI taxonomy): domain Eukaryota; kingdom Metazoa; phylum Chordata; class Mammalia; order Diprotodontia; family Petauridae; genus Gymnobelideus; species Gymnobelideus leadbeateri. The sequence goes on from WOXC01012316.1 coordinate 321,196, forward strand.
CCCTCCCGACTGGAGTTTTGAAATGATGATTTAGTCACAGACATGTATTTGCCTCCTTTTGTAGAGGTGTCATGGAGTTTACCATAACACCTAATGTTTATATTCCCACACTTCAAGAACTAACTGTTGATCAAATTGATTGGTTTCCTCCATCAACATAAAAGGCATCTTCTCTGAGCCTTAGTCACAGGTGGTCTTTTTAAGTTCTTTTGGCCAAAAGAAATTTTTAACCATGGTCAGTCTGATGATGACCCTCATCACATGCAACCCTGCTCTGGCCATTGAGTATATTGACACAAGAACCTACTCACTCTTATCCCAATGTGAAGATCTTTGATGAAATGCTATATTGTTCATGAAGGAAGAGCTATTCAACTGAAGTCCATGCACTTAATGTTTTTAATCCTTTTGATAGCAGTATTTTGATTTAATAGATTTCTTCTGTAATACTGCTTATTTTATTTAATTATTTAAAACCATCATTCTTAGAAGGGGTCCATATGATTCACTGATCTGTTTCTAAGACATGATAAGAATTAAGAACTGCTGTACTATGGTCGTAGCTTGTTACATGAATGAAAAATACAATCTCCTGCCAAACTTGAAACATTTCCAGATTATTAGGATTTGTCAGATCTGGCACTCTCCTGGCATAGCTTTCAAGAACTGGAGGTATTATTGGTGCCATGATGAGATTTATACAGACTTTGTCAAATGATGAAAATAATGAATACAACAGTCATAACAGATGACGACGACAGCAATGAAGATGATGATAACTCATCTGTTTTTGTTACTTTGCTTTTTACAGATTGCTTTCTTCATAACCACCAAGTAAATGCTGGTAGTGCAGATGTTACATTTACTTGTGTCTAATGTATGATTTATGCTGTGTTAGATGTTGAGTGAAATTAAAGATAAATAAGTGAAATAAAGACTCAGTCCTCATCCTCAATAGCTTGTAAAATATTAAGGGAGAAAGAAGACTAGAGTGTATATTTCACCTGCTTCATTACTTCAAATATCTTCATTCATTCCATTTTTAATTGATCCAGACCCAAAGTCCCTTTAATCTTCCTACCATAAGGAAACCAGCCTTCATGAACTGCTCTGGCATGATTTTCATGATTTTTTTCTGTCAGAAGCAGTTCATGAAGGCTAGTGTCCTTATGGTAGGAAGATTAAAGGGACTTTGGGTCTGTATCAATTAAAAAATCATGAATGTGTAGCATTTCATCAAAGATCTTTACATTGGGGTAAGAGTGAGTAGGCTCTTCTGGCAATATACACAATTACCAGAACTAGATTGCACTCTTGTTAATTTTCCTTAGTTTTGTGATCCTAATTTGGTACTTCAAGGATTTATCTTATTGATGCAAACACTCCAGTCTGTCAGCACAGATCTCAATTCTTCTATATCTTGGTATATGGTCTGAGAGTCACTCAAAATGCCACAACCCAGTGGCAGATAGGGTGATAAAAGTTTCTAATTGGGTTGGTCCTGCCAAAGCTCTTCATGTCTAGTAGAACTTATGTGTGTTCTTGGGAAAACCAGGTTACCTCTCCACTGTGATCAACCATTAGAAGAGGACTTCAGTGGTTACAAGTATACCGGAACACATTTCATAACATAAATGTAAAAGAGTTTCATCTTAAGGTGTTCTCCAGGAAAATCTATCTCTTTTTATTTGGAATATCTATATTTTTAGGGGACAGAGACTGAATCAGTGATTTTATTGGTATAGAGGATTCCCATGTGAAGCAAGTCCCTCTACCAATTCAGTTCAGCACCATCTCTGCAGTTTATAGTCATACACACTTACACAGAACACTAAGAGGTTAAGTGCCTTTCCCAGGGTCACATAACCAGTATGTGACCTTCTCTTCTGTCTCTCTCTCCAACTCTCTGTCTCCCTCTCCCTTTCTCCCTTTCTCTAGTTTATGTAAAGAAATCTATATTTAAAAATGTGCGTCTCATCCAACCTCTGATTCTTGCCAAGTTACTTAGTATCCCTAGGCATCATTTTTCTATCCCATAAAATGAGGGTTTTTGGATTAGATGACTTCTAGGGTACCTTCCAGTGCTAGAACTGTGATCCTCTGAGCCTATGATCATAATGGATAAGAAATTAGTTCATAAAAGAAAAATCTATTTTCCATCAAACCAATTCTTTAGCAATACATACATACAAAAGTTCTTGTGGAATTTTTATTAAGGAACATAAACTCAAAATAAAACAAAACACACTCCTTTAGTTCCAAAAATAGCAGCTATGTCTTTGCTACTATGTTATCAATTGCATGTAGAATTATTGTTTTCATCTCTGTTAAATCATGGACATTGTGCAGATGGCGAAACGGAGTCAGAATATCCAGAGAAGTACTGGAAAGAGGAAATCATTCTGTATTTGTCCCTAGAGGACTTTAGCTCAAGTGCTAATCCCACTCTTTACTACCTTTGTCACTTTCAGTAGGTAATTTACCTCTCTATTCTTCAGCTTCTTCAACTCTGAAGAGGGTGAGACCCAACCTTCAAGGTCCCTGACCACCCTAATTCTATGGTCCTAAAGTCATAGCTTGACCTCTTGTTATCTCTTGGCCTTGCTCAGAAGACATAGCATGGTACAGGTAAGAGAGAACTATTTAGCCAGATGTGATTCAGATAAGGGTTCAGATGCCACCTATGACACTTGTTCCTTGCATAACCCTAGACAAATCACTCACCTCAGGTTCCTCTAAAAGGAGGGAGTTATACTTGATACAGGCATGGGGAACATGCACCATTGAGGCTCAGGTTCTCCACCTCAGGACTAGAATAACTGTAAGGTGTCCTAAGACTCTAAATCTAAGATACATTATCTCTTTTTCCTGAACATCAGTATCATCTTCTGGTAAATAGAAATAATAAATAGTTCAATAGTAAACCATGGGATGAAAAACAATGTAAGGAAAACTCTATAAACTTGAGAGCAGTAAGTTACTATTGATACTGGTAGTTAATAGCATTTGACTGCATGTACCAATTTACCTCATGTTTAAATTAACATACTTTTAAATGTTATCTGATTATTTTCATTTTCTCCTTTCATTTCTTAAGTCTGGGCATTCAGCAAATCAATAAATTAAGCTCTCATTTGTAGCATTGGCTAATTTCCAAAATGTAAATATTCACAGTAGAAATTTTATATTAGGTAGTTTGAACTGTATACAGCACATTCCTGGTTTTAATCTTAACTCTACTATTAGAAAGTTGTGTTACCCAGAGTAATTCATTTCATACCTCTCAGACTCAGTTTCCTCATCTGTAGAAAATGAGAGACTAGATAGCTGATTTCATTAGCATAGGTAGCTCACAGACAAGAAAATCCCTTCTAGAAATGCCTTTCAGCACTTTCTCCTGGACTTACAGTCTTAGAAAGTTGAGGGTGTGTTCCGGAAAGACTAGTATCACTGGTGTGAGGTCTGCTGAGCCCTTTTCAGGGATGCTTTCCAACTCTGGTGTCCACCTGATCTGTCGAACTCTTGCCTGTGGCTCCAAAAAGTTGTAGTATACACAGTGCCTACATCCTGGTTAACCATTTGGGCAGATGAGCTAAACCAGGTTGAGTATAACAGAGGGGCCTCAAACCCATCGGTGAGTTGGGGGTTTTCTACTCCAAGCATGTGAAGACTTCCCCTGGTGGAATGGTTGAATGAGAACAGTTTGTTCCAACTGTCATGAAGGAAGCTAAAGCAGGTGCTATGGAGTGCCTTAGAGCTTAGTTAGACATCAAAGACACTGCATCTCAAGTCATCACCAGTCATCTTGACTCTGTTTTGTCATTCAACTGTGATGAATCTGGAAGAGAGAGTGAGGCCAGTGACTTCATGAAACTCTGCCTCACTTAAATCTAATTTATCCATGAATCAAAATATATCACCCATACCACTTTACCATTTTTACCTATCTCAGAGTCCTGTGGTGACAAACAAGTGATGAAGTAGCAGGTGCAGATACACTGGGAGCTGTATTCACTACCCTGCATACCAGCAGCTCAGACCACAGGGTCATTTTCTCATTGAATTGGGATTCTAGAGTGGGATTCTGCAGCTCCCTGGGTGTGTGAGCAGTCTTTTTAAGGATCACACTGCTAACCTCCTGAAGTGAGGAAGGGGCTTGAAAGAGTACCGTAAAAATTATCTGGTTACCTAACCTTGGTCTGATTATCACAACAATCAGGGATCCCACTATGTAGTCAATACATGCAAAAAATGTACAGAAATTTCTACAAAGATGATTCCACTCACCATTGGTACATGGAGTATGCACATACTTATAAACAACACAAAGTCCAGTAGACCTGAAAGACAAATAGTCATTGTTGCTAGAGAACAGCAGGGTTTGCATCCAAATAGCAGCTGTTAGTGAAATAATGCTGACAAATCAAGGCCACCATACTAAAGTCAGTACTGGACACACATTTTTCTGGAGTGGCTACAGTGAAGGGGAAAACAGTGAAGCTGGCATAGGTTTTGCATGCAAACCTAATGTAGTCAACAAACTTGTATACTTATCAAAAGCAGTGAAGGACAGACTCGTGACAATGTGACTGCCACTTGCAAGAAAATGTCATGCTATTATCATCAGAGTCTATGCTCCCCCCATGATGAATCATGATGAGGTAAAAAAAAAAATATGAAGACCTGGAGACCCTTATCATCAATGTGCTAAAAGAGGATGAACTTATAATTATGGCTGACTTTAATGCTAGAGTAGGCTCAGACTAGGAGGGACAGCAGGGAGTCCTTAGGAGGGATGGAGTTGGAAACAGGAACAGCAATGGTCACTGATTACCAAAGACGTGTGTTTCTCACCACCTTCTCATCACCAACACTGTCTTCCATTTACCTAACATTGCAGCAAATGTTGATATTTAATTGAGTGTGTGATTGTTAGGAGAAAAGACAGACAGGATATGGAAGGAAAAAAGGCAATGTGTGGTTCAGAATGCTGGACCAATCATAGACTTATCCTCCCCAAGCTAAATATTCACATTCAACAAAAGTAGTGGCTCTAAAACAAAATAACTACCAGAAGAATGAATGTGAACAGATCAGAAATCTTCTCTTGAGTTAGAAGAGTTTGTTGCTAACTTGGAGGGAATATTGAGTCAACATACAGTTGGCAACAGTGGAGCTGAAAAGGAGTGGGAAGCTTTCAGAAATTTGGTGTACAACATTATGTGCTCTTCTGGTTATAAAGACACTTATAAACATCAAGAATAACTTGATGTAAATGATGGGGTTAAATTGTTTCTTCTGACCATCATGTGAGCATGTGCTCTGTGTGAGTCCTCCAAAAAATAGTCTTTTAGGCAAGTGTCCATTTGGCATTCAAACACCACGGACAGTCCATTGTACTTGTGCTCTCTGCAGTAGAGTTTGAATGCTTGGCAGTTTAGTTCGAGAAGGGACTTCAGTGTCTGGCATTTCATCCTGCCAGGTGATCTTCAGAATCTTCCTAAGACAGTTTAAGTGGGAAGCTATTCAGTTTCCTGGCATGGTGCTGGTATACTCTTCAGGTTTCACAGACATACAACAATGAAATCAACACAACAGCTTTGTAGGCTTTCAGTTTAGTAGTCACACTTTCCTTAGGAGCCTCCCGGCACTGAGCTAGCTCTGGCAATGCATGTGTCAACTTCATTATCAATGTCTTCATCCCTAGAAAGTATACTGCCAAGGTAAGCGAACTTATCCACAATATCCAAAACTTATCCATTTGCTATAACCAGTGGTACCATGTATGGGTGGTGTGGTGCTGGCTAATGGAGTACTAATAGTTTCTTAGTGTTAATTGTTAGGCCAAAATTAGCACAAGCTGCAGAGAATCAATTTATACTTTGTTGCACCTCAGCTTCAGAGGCTCCATTGACTGCACAATCATCTGCAAACAAAAAATCATTCTCTAACACTTTCTCCATTTTGGTCTTGGCTTGCAGCCTTTTCAAGTTGAAAAATTTACTGTCATTGTGGTAGCTGACCTTAATGCCATATCTGTCCTTATTGAAGGTGTTTGACAATATGGCTGAAAACATCATGGTAAAAAGCATGGGAGCAAGTACAAAGTTTTGTTTCACTCCATTGGTGACTGGGTGCGAGAGTATCCTGACCGTATGAAAGGCCTTAGTCAAATGTATAAATGTGTACAGACTTCAGTTCTGCTCTTGGCATTTCTCTTAGAGTTGTCAGACAGCAAACACAATACTAACCACTCAGTCCTTTCTGAAGCCACTCTCAAAGTCTCTTAAGAACTTTGGAAATGATTGTGTGACATGTGAATCACTGGCACAGGATCAGCCAGCACGGTATTCCTTAGAGAAGGGGCTGTGCTTTATGAGCAAAGCAGAATTGGAGTAACTCAAAAGAAACATGAGATACACAAAGTTAGAGAACCCGCTTCAAATGTTCACATGGACTATTCATGCCCAACCTGTGGTAGAGCCTTCTGAACTTGTATTGCTCTGATTTGCCATAATTGTTTGCTTTATAATTTGACTCTAACATAGTAAAGTCAGTTTGGTCCTCTTCAAGAATGAAGGACAGTATTCCCAGGGTCAAGAAGTTAGTGGGTGTCAGAGATGGGACTGGAACCTAGGTCTCCCTTACTCCATGAGCATGTCATAAATTGCTAAGAGTGTACTAAATATTCTCTAAGGACTTTTATGTCTAATGTTCTATTTTCTACATTCCAGGGACTTTTATGGCTCTAACATAATCGGATGCACTCTAATATTCTTTGTCTTAAAGTCCACTCCTGCTCTAACATTTTAATCTATCTTTTGAGAACAAATAGTTGAGGCATCTGTGTCATCCTATGGATACCATGGTCACAATCAGTTATTCACATTAGAGTAAGTAACAATAACTCCACATAGTCAGTTCACAAAGGTTGAAAATAAGACCTTGTCAAGGACAGGCTTTCCTTAATTTGTGGAAGCAACAACAGCTGGAAGTCTTTATCTTTGACATCATTTTTTATTCTCTGAATTCCCTTACTCATCTCACTCAGTAATTATTTGTTGACTATTCTGCACAATGTAATTGATTTAATTATTTCCACTTAAAAAACCATAGATTACATGGAAAAATTACCTGTCAGTTAGCACCTCATACCCCACCCCCAAAGTTGCAGAGGTTGTCTGTTTACACTATTTGAACTCCACAGTCCTCCTGCTGAGAACCATAGAACTGTAAAATATTAGAACCCAAAGAGAATTAGTGGTCTTCTTACTCAAGATTTTTTTTAACAAAGAAGAAATTGAGCCTCAGAAAGTAAGGAAAGAAATAGGCTTTTATTGATCATCTACTATGTTTGTTGCTAGGTGGTACAAAAGATAGAAAGCCAGGACCGGAACTCAGATCTTCCTGAGTTCAAATCTGGCCTCTGACACTCACTAGCTCTGTGACCCTGGGCAAGTCATTTAACCTTGTTTGCCTCAGTTTCTCAGCAGTAAAATAAGCTGGAGAAAGAAATGGCAAATTGCTCCAGTACCTCTGCCAGTAAAATACCAACTTGAGTTACAGAGTTGGACACAACTGAAAAACAAAGTAACAACATCAACAAAAATGCCAGGCACTGTATTAAGCCCTTTATGAATATTATCTCATTTTATCCTCACAACAACCCTATTAAAATCCTCATTTTACATAGCTAGTAAGGGTCTGAGGCTAGATTCTGATTCCAAGTCCAGTCCTCTGTCTACTGGATCAGCCAATTGCCTCAACAAAAATGACCTAACTTAAGGTCCCACTACAGACTGATGGAAAAACCAGGGTGGGAAACCTAGATTCTTGAATCTGAAGTCAGTGTTCTTTACCTTCAGCTCAGATTAATGGGGCTGAGTGAAACTTGCGGATCTGGGTCTTCCTGGGAAGAAGATTTTAAAGATTTTTTTTGCCACTAACTCTTTCCTCTTCTCTCACAGCAAATTTAATCCATTTGGTCTATTTTAATTTCCACATATTGGTGTCCTTCTTTCTAGTAAAATCTTCCTTTGATACCTCAATAGAATCCTGGGATCTCAATCAACGAATCAATAGTCAATCAATGACACATTTACTTAGTTCATGTTATGTGCCAGGCACTATAACTATGCCAATGAGTCTTAGTCTCTGGTAGGTCCTGCTAAGCTGAGAGAGCTCGGAGGCAAACAGTAGAGTATTCAATATGAGTCAGTCCAGCCCAGTGCAGAGACTTATAATCAGAAAGCTTGCCTTTGGAAGTGGCAACTCATAAAGTCCCTGTAGTCAGGAAGAGATGGAATATACTCTGTAATCATCAAGGGCATGCCCACAAATTATATAATTGATCTTTTAAAGTACTGAAGAAGAATATGAAAACTTTCAATGCCATTTCTTACTGAATAGAGCAAGAAATCAAGGGATCTGAGGCTTATTTCCAAAATCAGCTATCCTAAAAAAGACCATAAGATTATAAGCATGAGTTATAGAACCCTTTCTGGTTGGGGATTTGCAATACCAGGTTTTCTCCTGATAAAGGGAACTGTGGAAAGCAATAATGCATTGGTCAATTCAAGGGGCTACTATGTAAAGTAGAAGCTAAGTTTTTAATTAGAGTGAAGATTTGGAAGAATACCTAGTTGAATGTAATAATAGCTTAGATTTATACAAGGCTTTGAGGTCCTCACAAGAACTCTTGTGATATTGAGAGTTTGAGTGTTGTTATACTTGTTTTATCCACAAGGGAAGCCGAGACTCAGGTGAAGTGACTTGTCCTTGATCACGTAGCTGGCAAGTAAGTGTCTGAGCCCTATTCCAAGTCCAATGTTCTTACCACTAAACTGCCTTGATATATCATGGCAACCTTCAATTGGGGTGTTTTCTTGTCACATGCACTGAGACCATGCTATCAAGTAGAGTAGAAGCTTATTGAGGATAGGAACTACTTTCATTTTTGTCTCTTTTTCTCCAGCACTTATATAAATTGGAAAAATATATATTTGGGTAAGAGTGCTGGACATGGAAGAAATATCTAATAGCCGTGTGACTCTGGACAAGTCATTTATCTTTGCTAGTCTCATTTTCCTGATCTGTAAAGTGAAGATAATAGTAACACCTGTCTTATAGGCTTGATATGATGATCACATGAGATAACCATGCTTTGAAAACATAAAGTGTTATAGACAAAACTAATCTTCCCATATACATAATAGCATCTTCAGGGAATAACGTCCACCTGATAGCATGCCACACAAAACTACAATTTCTTGCAGACTTTAGGACACACTTTTTCCTAACTCTGTGACCTTGGGCAAACCACTTTTTCTCTTGGTATCATATTCCTTATTTTCAATTGAGGGATTTCACATACACAACAGATGATGTCTCTTTCAGTTTTAAATGCTAGGATTCCTAGAGAAGTCTTGCATCTACCTGAGTGAATCCAAGAGTACACTTAGGTAATTGTAAGAAAGAATTCAGAGCAAGACAGTCTAAACAGAATGAGATCTGGCAGTTCTTGAAAAAGGGGAATAGACCTAGAGGACGTAGTTATAAAATCGTAAAACTGGAAGAGACAATTGAGGTCATCTTGTCCAACCCTCTTAACCTTTTATTGAGATGAATTGACTTCAAAGATAACATGTAGCTCTTCTTAAAGGAAAAATCATTGTCTTTTGTGGCTGTAGACCCCAAGATAGTTGGGTGGGAAAGGAAACAGTTCTTGGGTTTAAAGAGAACATAGCTATGTGTTTTTAGGTCTTTTTTTCTGGACCAGCTCCAGATTTTAGTCTTATTTGTTTCATACTGGACACCGTATAAAGGAGCTTTAGTGGACGGAAAACTCAATCTGAATAAGATCAGGAAATATTAGGCCATATTAAGATAGATCTAGTGTTGAGAATGAGAAGTGGCAGTCATATTGGTCAGTGATCTTCCTGGAAAATCCATGAATATTGCGTTATTCTACATACCACATTTTAAGGACTTTGACAACTGGAAAACATCCAGAAGAGGGCAGGCAGGATTTTGAGGGTGCTGGAGATCTTGTCATTCCACATAGGGACTGAATTCAGCTCAATTCATTATATTTTTACTAAACTCCTACTTAGTATGCATAAAGTGCTATGTGGGCTTAGTATCAGGGATACAAAGGCAAGAATGTAATGTTTTAAGTTCACTGAAATCCCCAAGATTTTTTTCCCAGACAACTTATCTAGTCATGCTCCCCTCATTTTTATCCTTGTGAAATTAATTTTTTTACCTCAAGTATGAAAATTTACATTCATCCCTAATAAACTTAATCTTATTCAGTTCAGCAAAATTTGATGTCTGATCAAGATGGAAAAAAGACAGAACTATCATATGTTTCAATAGCAAGTGAGATTGTTCCAACCATGCTTCTTGCATGAACATCATGAAGAGACCCTTTTATCCTTCACCCCAAGATTCCCGGGGATCTTAGTGGGAAAAGAGCAAGTTTCATGAAACATTATATTTTAATGGAAAAAGTACTGACTCTGAACCCAGATTAATTTTAATTTCTCTCTAAGTCATTATACACACACACTTAAATACAGACACACTCACAAAGTGCATATATGTACATATATACACATATATTTCCACATTTTATACAAAAATACATATATGTGTAGATTGTGCATGATCAATACATATTTATTTTCATGCAATAGCTCTCCCTTAAAACTATGAACTATTGGATGGCAAGGACTGCATTTTGATTTTCTTTGTATCTCTAATACTTAGCATAGTTTCTAGAACACAGTAGTCATTTAATAAATGCATGTTGATCGACTAATTCCTGGACTATTTGAACCTTAAGGATCAGTCCTCTACAACTACAGAACCAAAATATATGGCCATAAGTGCTAATTTACCCACTGAGACTTAAATATATAAATGATAAGGCTTAGGAGGAAAGGGGAGGAACATAGTATTTTAAAAGCTGTTTAGAAAAGGGGTTATATTTACTTTGTTTTCCCTCAGAGGTTAAAAACAAAAGCAATAAGGATAAGTTACAGAATTTTTTAACAACAACAACAACAGCAACAAAAAGCTGTATAACCAGTGTAATGGGTAGCTTTCTGAGGCAGAGAACTTCTCATAACCAGAAGTACTCAAATAAAAGCATGATGACTACATTTCAGGGACTTTTGGAGGGAATACTATTAGGCATTGGGCTTGGAGATTAGGTTAAATAACTTTTCCCAGACGAATTTCTGTCAATCTAGTAGAGTAAAAAAACAATATATTTAAAATCAGGAGACCTGAGTTCAAGTATTGGTTCTGAACCTTCTATGTGACCTTAAGCAAATCACTTAGTGATTGTCAGTGCCTCAGTTTCTTCTTCTGTAAAAGAAGGGGGGTTGGAGCAAGTAGTCTTTCAGGTTCATTCCAAATCTAACATTCTATTATTTTAATAGTTTCTAGTAATCTGTAATGACTTTGTAGGATGAGTTTTCTGAAGAAATGGGTGTGGTCTCCATCAATCTAAACAAATAGAATTAAGAAAGTTTATGTGAAAGTCAAGGTTGATAGAGTTACATCTCTATCTAAGTGTTATAAGGGAAAATGGGCACATTTGCAGTCACTCTCAAGCTTTTGGTGTTAATATCATGAAAAACAAAGAGATCAATAAGAAAGCCTTGGCTGATTGAGCTTAAGAAGCACCATACTTGGATCAATGGACCATTGGATAGATTCAGAGTGGTAAGTTTACCATTCCTTCAATGGAAATATTTCAGAATAATCCAACAATTCCTATAGACTTTTATCCTGGGGCTTAAGCTCTTTGGTAGTAAATTATGATTTTCAGACTAGAAAGTGTTATCCTAACCTATTTGTGTTCATGTTTCTGGCCAATCAGTAATTCTTTATCTCAAACTGACTCTAAGTCCTGGAACCTTTCCACTACACCACAAACACTTGGGTTGAGCCCTGCTTCTGCCTCTTTCATGATACATTGTCTTAGTTGAGTCACTTATTCACTTAGTTGAGTCACTTAATTTTTCTGTATTTCCTCATCCTTAGAATGAAAATAACAAAAACCGTGGCAATCCCCATTCATAGAGCTGTTGTGAGGAGTCATTTCATTTCTGTGTTCATGTTTCCACAACTGTCAAGAGAAGGGGTTGGACTTTGTTTTCTGTGTCTTGGTGTCTTATGTTAAAAGAATACCTATGGCCTACTTAAGGAGACCTGGGCTGCATCTGTGTCCACATCCCCTCGTACTGACTTTCCACCATAAGTCAGCATGATCAAAATCTTTTTAATTACTGACAGTGCTAGCTGAAATACTTGGTGGGAATATGTCAGCTTTGCCTCTGGCCCTATGGGGCAGGGTACTAACGTAAGGACTTCAAAGGGTTGATGCCAATAGATGGTATGTATAATAATTCAATTATGGCATAATTAAGGTGATATGTTGTATACTAACATTCAGCCTGAGACAAAAGATAATTCATTTGGGGAGTGAATTCATCCACCATGATCTTTTTTAACTTCAATTTTACTGAAAAAATTTGAATGTCTATTACGTACCAAGCATCATGCTTGCTTTTCCTGTGTAGGGAACTGAAATTATCTTAGCTCCTTTTATTCCTCATTTCTCAGCTAGCTGAACTACTCTGGGCCATCTCTGCCTTCTTAACCATACCTCCATGTTGGGTATCTTCACTAACTCCCACCCCCAATTTTAGCTCTAATGTATGTTTTGTCTCCCACCATTATATTATAAGTTCTTTGAGGGCAGACACAATCTTTCTTTTTCCTATTTTTAGTTGTATCCCTAGCATTTATTTGTATCCCCCAGCCTGGCACATAGTATGTACTTAAATGTTGACAGGTTGACTGACTTTTCTATCTTTCACCTATGTGACTCTTTAAAAGACAATCTAAATAATTTACTTTCTCTCTGGGCCTCAGTTTCTTAAGCTATAAAATGAGGAAGGACCATGGTGCAGTGGACATAGCAATGAATGTGGGTTTAAATCCCATTTCTAGTTTTTGTGATTTTGTGGCCTGTTTCTTCAACTCTAAAATGAAGGAATTGGACTATATGAATGTTAAGGCCCATTTGAATATTACATCTGTAATCTTGCTGTTTCATTCAAAGTCTCTTCCAACTCTAATGCTATGATTCAATAATTTTATGAATTGTGGTATATATGGCAGTGAATCATGGAGCACCATGCTTTTGGAATAATTAAAAATAAATTTAACTTTGTAAATTCTGGGAAGACCATGGTGACTGTGAGTTGGCTGCAACCTATCACCAACATTGACTTGAATTAAAGAATTGACCTAAAAGACATAGTTTGAGGACTTCCAGTTAGAAAAGGAGGTGAATCAGTTATGAAGTGAGAATGAGAGAAAAAAGGAATACAGAGCTGCCCTTGTTCCTCAAAGATATATATAAAAAAAACAACAGAAGATCTATAGTGGGTTAAGTGAATCCTCTATGGAAGACTTCATAATAATAATAATAATATTTATGTGGTATATTAAGATTTGCAAAGCACTTTATAAATTATCTCATACCTATAATAACTCTGGAAGGCATTATTATCCCCATTGTACAGATTAGGAAAGTGAAATACACAAAAATTAAGTGATTTGACTAGGGTCACAAAGCTAGTAAGTGTTGGAGGCTGAATTTGAACTCATTTCTCTGACTCCAGGTCCAACATTCTAGCTAATGGAACTCCTAGAAAGAAATGGATGAGAATCACACAAGTTAAGAAGGCCAATGAAAGGTCTCAGTATGGAGAGAAAGGGGATTTTCTATGACAACTAATTCATTGTTCTATCAAAGTATAAAATTAACTAGTATATTTTATGCATTATGAAACCTTTGGATTTGAGACTAATTTGAGACATGTTCCAGTATGTCTAAATTTCTACCGTTCCAAAAAGGCAAGCCATCTCCCTCATTTATCATGACAATTCGAAGCTATTTATCCATAAAATTATAACATCATGACTGATCCCCTGATATTATATATCATATGTTATATATATTATAGAACATTATATATATATATATCATGCATTATATTACTATATAATGTATATGCACATGCATGTGCACATTCATACACACACAAAGCATAACTTCTGACTTCTTCACTTTTTCCTTTTTCCTCCTCTCCCTTGTTGCTTCCCTCCCTGAGAAATAATTATAGAATCTCAGGGTTAGAAAGGCCCTCAAAGGGGCGGCTAGGTGACGCAGTGAGTAAGAACGCCAGCCCCGGAGTCAGGATGACCCGGGATTGGTCACGGCCTCAGAAAATGAGCACTCACACATTAATAATGACTGGCTGTGTAACCTTGAGCAAGTTACTTAACCCCAATTGCTTTAAAAAAAAAGACCCTCAAAGGACATGCAATCTAACCCACCCCTGAATAGTAATTCTTTTTAGGACAATAGTCCTAGAAGTATCCCTACAGTCTTTACTTGAACTCCTTAATGAATGAAGAACTTCTTACACTCCAAGGATGATCATTCCACTTTTAGACAATTCTGATTGCTAGGACGTTTTTCCTTAAACATAGTGGCAACTTGCAATGGTGTGCCTTCCTCCTATTGTTCCCAGTTTTTTCTTCTGTGGTCAAGACTGACAAGTACAATCCACCTTCCTGCGACAGCCTTTCCAGTACTTGAACATAGTTATTATGCCTTTCCAAATCCAGATTTGATTCTGCATTGGGAAAGACATCCCTGTTTCCTTTAGCTTGTTCTGGTCTGCCATGCATTCTTCTCTGCATCCTGGACAGCCTCTATGAATGAACTCCAAGATAGAAACATACTTTGTTGTTGTTATTTAAATTTTTCTCAATTACATACAATTTTTTTAACATTTGCTTTAAATTTTGAGTTCCAAATCTCCTCTCCCTTGCTACATCCTCAAGAAAGGAAATAATTTGATATAGATTATACAAGTGCAGTCATGCAAAGCATTTCCATATAAGCCATGCTACAAAAGAAAATGCAAACCAAAAAAGAAACGAGAAAAATAAAGTAAAAAAAAGTATGCTTCAGTCTTCATTCAGACTCCATCAGTTTTTTCACTGGAGATAGATGACTTATTTTTTATCATATGTCCTTTGGATCTTGAATCTTTGTTTTGGATTAGTATATTGCTGTGAATAGTTAAGCCATTCACAGTTGATCATTGTGCAATAATATATTATATTGTGTATAATGTTATTCTGGTTCTGCTCACTTCACTTTGCGTCAGTTCATATAAGTCTTCTCAGTTTTTTTTTTCCTGAAAGCAACCTGCCAATCATTTCTTATGGCACAATAGTATTCAATAATAATAATATACTACAATTCAATCATTCCCCAATTGATTGGCATCACCTCGGTTTCCAACATTTTTGTACATGAGTTGTTTTCCTTTCTTTGATCTCTTTGAGGTACAGACCTAGTAGGGGTATTGCTGTATCAAAGGGTATGCGTAGTTTTATAGCCATTTGTGCATAACTCCAAACTGATCTCCAGAAAGTTTGGATCTGTTCACAACTCCACCAGCAGTGCATTGGTGCCCTCCCCTTTTTTTTTTCCAACATCACCTCCAATATCTTTCATTTTCCTTTTCTGTCATATTAACCAATCTGATAAGTGTGTGGTTATACCTGGGTTGTTTCAATTCACAATTTTCTAATCAGTAGTGATTTAGAATATTTTTAATATGACTATGGATAGATTTCTTCTTCTGAAAACTGCCTTCCATATCCTTTGAACATTTATCAATCTGGGAATGACTTGTATTCAAATAAATTTGATTCAGTTCTCTATGTATTTGAGAAATGAGTCTTTAGTAACTAGAGAAACTTGCTATACCCAGTCTCCCCCTGCAGTTTCCTTCTTTCTTTCTAATATTGGCTGCATTGGTTTTGTTTGTGTGAAAATTTTTAATTTAATATAAACAAAACCATTCATTTTACATTCTGTAATGCTCTATATCTCTTGATTTATCATAATTCTTTTCATCTAATACATAGATCTCATAGGCAAAATTTTCCATGCTTCCCTAATTTGCATATGATATAAAATTTTATTTCTAAATCATGAGTCTATTTTGACCTTATTTTGGCATATGGTATGAGATGTTGGTCCATATATAGTTTCAGTCAAACTACTTTCTAGTTTTCCCAGTGATTTTTGTCAAATAATGAATTATTTTCCCAAAAGCTTGTATTGTTGGGTTTGCAAAATACTAGATTACTATGGTCATGTACACCTATGTATTATGTACCTGATCTACCATGCTTTTCCTTTACCAGTGCAAGATTGTCTTTATGATTACTACTTTGTGATATAGTTTGAAATTTGATACTATTAGGCCACTTCACATTTTCTTCACTTTTAAATTTTTTGGGTAATTATTTTGGTATTATTTATATTTTGTTCTTCCAAGTAAATTATGTTATTTTGATAGCTCTCTAAAATGTGTTTTTGATAATTTGATTGGTATGGCACTACATAAATTAATTTAGGTAGTATTAACATTTTATTTATATTGGCTAGCCTTACCCATAAGCAAATGATATTTTCCCACTTCACTCTATGTTCTAGGTCAGAGGGCAAAGGTGTGAGTTGACTATGTGCCCTCTGACCTAGAATATAGATTGAGGAATGATCTTTCAGAATTATTGGACTATATGAAAGCCAGTATCACAAAAACAGCCTGTGCATCATATTTCAAAAATGATCCAGGAAAACTCTGATATCCTAAAACCAGAAAGCAAAGTAGAAATTAAAAGAATTCACTAATCACCTTGTGAAAGAGATCCCAAAATGAAAACTCCTAAGAGCATTATAGTCTATGTATACTCTGTCTATGTATACTCCTTCTAGTCCCCTTATAATGATAAAGTTCTTAAGAGTTACAATGATCATCTTCCCATACAGGGATGTAAAAAGTTTAACCTTATTGAATTGCTTATGGTTTCTCTTTCATGTTCAAATTTTTATGCTTCTTTTGAGTCAAATTTTCTATTTAGCTTTAGTCTTTACATTAGGAACACTTGACAATCCTATATTTCATGAGATATCCATTTTTTTTTCACTTAAAAAGTATACTCAGTTTGACTGGGAATGTTTTACTTGACTGTAATCCTAGTTCTACAATGTTTAAATATTATTTCTTTCTATTTGCAATATTTTTTCATTGACCTGGGAACTCTGGAATTTGACTATAATACTTCAGTTATTTTTTATATCTTTTTCCACTTTACCCATTTTTGGTGTTGTTGTTGTCCAAAACTCTTTAATATAATAAGGAGGAAGGGAGTTAGTTTTTGTAGCCTCAGCTGGCACGGCGGCCCCTGGCATGCTCAAACTTTCGGCCCTTGGATTGGACATATGGTTTGGTATGGCTGTGGGGAGTGCCCGGAGCCTTCCCAAAATGCCTGTACATCTCTCTGCCCTTCCAGGGACCAGAAAGCAGGACAGTGCCCCAGCCCTTGGGTGAGCTCATGGCCAGCTGGTCAAAGGTGAGGATCTTCCTACCAGCCTTGAGGATGCGATTCCTTGCATTGCTAGTGACACGAAGGACACACATCTTCATCTTGGGGACATCCTGGATCCTCACGTCATCTGTCACTATCCCAACTACCACAGCGGTCTTGTTTTCTCGGCCGGGAAGTTTCATTTTCCTCATCATGTGCGACAGGGACGGGGGGTAGAGGGGGGAGGTTGGTCCAGCTCATGAACAACCTTTTCAGGACCACCTTGTTGAAAGTCGAGCTGGTTCTGAGGGCAAGGAACTTGTAGAGCTTCACCAGCAGGCGCAGGTAGATGTCCTGGCTCGGGCTCCTTGCACCTGACTTTCCAGTCCTTGGTGTGGTGGATGTCGACTCCCATGCTGGCGCCCTACCGAACACCGGTCCAAATAGGAACGTACTTGACCCGTTTTTTAAAGGTATTCTTCTTTTTGTTTCTCTTTGGCCAATTCCGCTTTTTGAGATGTCATCTTCTTTTTTTGTGTCTCTTTTAACAAGCTGTTGACTCTCTTTTCATAATATTTCTTGCATCACTCTCTTTTCCTTCCCCAATTTTTCCTCTATTTTTCTCATTTGAGTTTTAAAATCCTTTTCTAGTTTTTCAGGAAATCTTGCTGGACATGGGTTCAATTCGTGTGTGTGTGTGTGTGTGGTTTGGGGCTTTGCTTGTAGATGTTTGCGTTGTCTTCTTCAGAGTTTGTATCTCAATCTTCCCTATCACTATAGTGACACCTATAGTTAGGTTATGTTGTAGTTGTTGTTTGCTCATTTCCCCAGTCTATTTCTTGATTTTTCTTTTTGTTTTAAAGTTGGTCTCTTCTCCTGGAGTTGAGGGGCACCATCCCAAGCACCAGGTTTTTGTTGTTTTTGCTATTTTAAGAGGTAGTTCTGGGAATCTATAGATTTTCAGTGCTTCTAATGTGGTATGATCTAGGGAAAGCTGTGGTCACTGCTCTCCTGATCTGAGCTCTGATTTTTACTCAGGAAGAGACCTTGTTTTCTATTAGTCACAGGTACTAGCATTCCTCTCATTCCTGTAACTGTGACCAGATTACTTGTAATCTTGGGACTGTGACCAGAGCCTCTGCTTCCTTGTGAGAGACCACAACTCCTCTTGTCTATCATCAACTGTGACTACAACCCCAGGTCCTTTGCTTTTGCTTGCCCTAGTGCTCTTCTTAACCCTGGAACAGAGTATTAGCAATGTAATCTTGAACCCAGTGCCAGCAGAGGATCCCTTATAATTTCTTTCTGATCACTTGTCTGATTCCCTTATTGTTTGTGGGCTGAAAGCTCTCAAATCTGTTGCTGAAACTAATGCCACCACCTTCACGAGACGGACATTTCTTGCCAACCTCCTACATTTCCTTCACCAGGAAAATTATTTCACCTGATCTTTTGCTTGTTTTTCTATTCTAGAATTTTATTTGAGGCATTATTTTAAAGTAATTTGGAGGGGAGTTTGGGAGATCTCAGGTGAGTTCATGTTCTACCACATCAACACACTTACTATGCAAAGCAAGGGATAGGTGGAAAGATCAAGTCAGGTGGTAGGATGGTGAGAAAACTGACTAGATTATTTCCATTCTGCCACTAGGTCACATTTTTATCAGGTGCTATCCCTCAGGGAAATACAGGTAAAAAGGCAGGATGTATGCAAATCATTTCTGGTTTGCATCCTGTCCCCATTTTTGCATTTTAATCATATTCATGATTCAAAGTCCCAAACTTGGCACTCACCAGCCTACCTGTGGTATTCACTGTGAGACCCTAAATAAAGTAGGAGAGTCCTGTCCCCCCCAAGGTTTCAAAATTATTTTAATTAATATGAATACAAAGCGTACAACTTTTTATCTGTAAAAACCATCAATTCTATGTCATCAGCATAAAAATAGGTTGTGTTGGATCTAAGAGAGCTCAGAGGAAGATGCTATCATTTCCTGTGAGAAATGAATTTTGTACCAGAAGTCTTTAGTGCTGTAGCATGTCAATAGCAGGACACTCTAGTATACCATTTGTACTTAATTTTTAGAAGCAGGCCTCATGAAATATGATATTCCTCATAAACCTCAGGTTTGTAAAGGATCATAGATTTGCATCTGAAAGAGACCTTAAAAACTGTGGAGACCAATTTTCTCTTTTTAAATATGAAGAAGCCAAACTAAGATTAAACAATTTGAACAGGGTCATAGAACTAGAAAGGATCTGCTTTAGGATTTGACCTCCTAATTTCCTGTGTCCCAGTACTTTGTCCATTATGCCATTCTTTAATGTGTCACAAAGGAAGGATCATTGCTGTGGAGTCAGAGAACCAGGGTTCACATCTAGGCTCTTCTTTCTTATTTCTGTGACTTTAAAGAACTTGCTTATCCTCTTTGGGCCTCAGTTTCTTCTCCTGTCAAATGAAGAAATTTAACCAGCTGATTTCTAAGCTTCCTTTAAGTTCTAAATCAATGATCCTGTTAACTCAGCAAGAGAACAAGTTAAGAGAGATTAGAGGAAGGAGGTAAGCTCAGAAGCCATACAGTGACAAAAAACAAAAGAAAAACAGATTAAAAACATAGACAAAGTGAGGTGGTTGTCTATCAGATAACCTGGCATTAAAAAAATCTTTTCTGACTATTTCCTTTCTGTTGAGAACTTTCATTTTCCCTTGATGGCTACCACATTCCCCCAAGAAAACCAAACCACAGCATCTAATTTTCAAACTTGGGTATTTAAACTGAAAGTAATGATATGCCTTAGGCTGAGAGTAGGAAGTTAGAAATTTTTGTATTTGACAGTTTATCAAATACCTTTGTACTAAGATGAGCAATATTATCATAAAAGAATACCTGGAACTCCATCAGTAATGGAGTTCCATTATAAGCTCCATAAAGTTGTGCTTATCTCTATGAAGGGTTCCAATATAAGCTCTATAAAGCTATGCTTATCTATCTATCTATCTATCTATCTATCTATCTATCTATCTATCCATCTATCCATCTATATATTTATCTATCTATCCATCCATCTATCTATCTATCTATCTATCTATTTATCTATATCTTTAAAGGTAAAAATTTATCTCCTTAAAAATGTCATTAAAAATAAAAAAAAAATATCTCTTGGCATGAACATTTCATGGGATTTCAGAATAATCAGAGACAGAGGTGATGCAAAAGATCATCTAATCCAGTCCACATTATCCTTCCCCTATCCATACCCTTCTCAATAAAATCTAGGGGTTCTCTATTACCTCCAGGATCAAATATAACATCCTCTGTTGGTCTTTTAAAGCTCTATACAACCTGGGATCTTTCTAATTGTCCCCAATCTTCTTACACTTTATGCCCTCACCAATACTCTGCAATTAATATAGCAATGCTGGCCTTCTATTTCTCAACTCTGTTCCTTTTCCCTGGCTTTCCCTCTGTGTCTCAATTGTTCTTCCTACTCGACGGTACCTCTTAGTTTCCTTTGAGACTCAACTCAAATCCTCTTTTCTTCAGGATGCCTGTTCTGTACCCCCTATAATTAGCATTTTCCCTCTTACATTACTTCCCATTTATTTTGTATACATCTTGAACGCACTTAGTTATTTGCATGTTTTTTCCATTAGAATTTGAGCTTGTCAAGGGTAAGGGATTTTTTTGTATCTATCTATCTATCTATCTATCTATCTATCTATCTATCTATCTATCTCTCTATCTGTCTGTCTGTCTGTCTATCTACCTATCTATCTATCTATCTATTTATCTATCTATCTATCTATCTATCTATCTATCTATCTATCTATCTATCTATCTATCTTTGTATATCTGACCCTTAGAACACTGTTTGGCACCTAGTAAATGCTTAATAAATGTTGTTGATCCATTAATATTTTACAGATTAGGAACCTGAAACACTAAAAGAAATTACTTCACCTAACGTGCAAAGGCAGTATAAGACATAACAAAATAAGGTGATATGAAATAAGTGATCAATGAAGGATAAAGACTGTAAGTGCTATAACTCCCAGGTTTCAAAAGAGACAGTCAATAAAAAAGCTACAGTCTGAGTTAGGGACTGAAGTATGTAAGGTCAAATCAGCAAGTGCTTACCCTAGTAGATAGATACTGTGCTTACTTAGCATTGGAGATGCAAAGAAAGGTCAAAAACTGTTCCTAAGATCATGGAGCTCACAGTCTAACAAGGGAGACAATATGGAAACAAGATATAGATGGGATACTTAATAGATAATCAACAGAAGGAAAGCATCCACATTAAAAGAAAATGAGGGAAAGGCTTCTTGGAGAAGGTGGGAATTTAGCTGAGTCTTACAAGAAGTCAGGAAGTCCAGGAGTCAGAAGTGAGGAGGGATATGTACAGTTTGAGTCAAATGATTGCTTCACTTTACAGATGAGGAAAATGAGACTAAAAGTTTGAAATACTTGCCCGATATATTTTAAGACGTTTCTCTACCTTCCAAAACTGAGGGCGCACAGAGCATACTTATATCAAATATTGAATGGTTCCGTAAGACAGTGATGGTCTCAGGTCTCCTGAAATGTGTCGGGCTGTTTGACTAGATCTAATGTCACCATGTATTGTTGCGCTTTTGACTTCTAGTGCCTACTTTTTCGTTTTTTTAGCTAGGTGACTTAGTGGATAGAGCAATAGACCTAGAATCAAGAAGGCCCAAGTTTAATTCCAGCCTCAGATACAGTGTGACTTTAGACAAATCATTTAACCACTCTGACTCAGTTTCTTTTCTGCAAAATGAGGAAAACAATAAAACTGTCACTCAGGATTGTTGTGAAGAGAAAATGAGATAGTGCATATAAAATGCTTTAGAAACTATAAAGTCCTATATGAATGTTATCATCATCATCAATACTTCCATTTTTTAAAGCAGCTACTTTATACAAGGCACTCTTTTGGGGGTGATTGAGATATAAAGAATAAACAAAAGGAAACAAAACCCTAGCATAGCCCTCAAAGAAATTTACATTTTACTGGCTGATATCACAAGTAAACAGATAATTCAGTACCATATCATTTGAGGAAGGAGAGAACTCTAACTGGCAACAGTAGGTTTGTACTTTTTGTTTTCAGGTTAAAATAGTCCCTTGAATGTCACATTGACTTGTTCATAATATGAAGGCTTTCATAACCTTCTCAGCCCTCCCTGAGGTGTTGAAAGGGAAGAAATGCTTTGCCTCGTGTATCAAAGACTATTTCCCTTCCTCCCCTCATTTTATAGATGTGGAAACTGAGTCCTGGAGATGTAAATTACTTCCTCAAGCAGCAATTGGCTGATCCTAAATTCAGACCCAGGTCTTCCACCTCCAAATCAAGACTTATTTCTGCTTGTCCACAGCTGAGAGTGGACCTCACTGGGACAACTCCTCTCTGAGTCTAATGCTTCCACTTTTCTGTGTATCTAGTTATCCAAGTTTCTTTGGTCAATTAAATGCTATTGGACACTGCGTGAGGGCTGCAGGAACTGGTTGGCTTCCGACAAAAAAATGGAGATGTTTTAATACATTTGACTTAGTGCTTTAGAATTCTTGCTCGTTGAAGACGATTTCCCCAATTTCCTCTTTTTTGGTTGTTTTCCAGGTTGGTGAGACCACTGGTTACCTGAGTCTCAAGTAAGTAAAGAGATAATAGCACTACTGCCTAAGCTTTCTATTAACATTAAAATTCTGCCTTTCACACTATTCCATTTCATTCAAAGTACTGATGCAAAGATGCCCTCAACATACATTCCAACCCAATGCATTTTCTCAATAGAAAGAAACTGATCAGGTTTCTTGTCATTAAAATAGATTGGGGGAAAAAGTCTTATAATTTGCACACCTCATATGAGCTGAATTCTTAAAATAATTTAGCTACCCTCTCTCCAGGCTTCAGGTGTAAAAGATGCCATTTGACTGAGGATCTTTAATGATTCTAGTAGAACATCCATTTTTGGGAGGTTCTCTGTGTTAGATCCTCATGAGGCTCATCCATCTTCCTATGGAATTTTATAGGCCTTCATGCAACATATATGTGAATCATCTAGTGTCAACTGTTGTCAGTTCTATGTCAGATTTTGGGGTCATTCATAAAAATATAAAAATGACATTCCATAATTTCTAGGGAACCAGGGTTGGTGGAATTTCTTTAGGGTAAAGTACCACACTGAGTGACACTGCTGCATTCTTCATTGACCTTGGATAAGTCCTTAACCTATTTGGACCTCAGATTTTTATTCTATGAAACAATTGTACTATAAACTTTCTCTGACTGCATGGAGGTGTTGGGAGGGAAAATGAGTTAATGTTTGGAGAGCCAGCCGCTTTTTGACCCTTAGAGCAAAGCCACTATCAGAGTACAAAGGTAATTTGGGTATTATTTACTGTCCCATTAGTAACTCAAATAGTACAAGGGGCCCCTTATTGTCAATTCTTTGTAAGTCCAGTTTTGGAATGTGTATGTTTCGAGTACCCATGGTCTTAAATGGGAGTAGGAAAAATCCTTTTTCCTAAGGGCCATTTAAAAAAACATTTTTAAACTGAAACAAACTACAAAATTTGTATTCTTTTTTTCCCTGAGTTCCTGAGAATTCCACTGGATCCAATTGTGATTTCTGTCACTGGCAGCTAAAAGAAACAATAGATACAAGTAGCTGGGAAGCTGTCCCAGAGAAGAGTAATGAACTTGTCTTCCCTGGAAGTCTTAGGCTAATTATTTCCATCTCTCTGGATCTCAATGTCTTCATCTACAAAATGAGTCAAGTGGATCTTAAAAGATCTTAGAAGTTCCTTCTAGTTATTAATCTGCAATCCTATGACATTATTTGTTTGTTATATCATGGAGGGGATACTTGGCCAGGAACCAA
The DNA here is from genome assembly GCA_011680675.1 of Gymnobelideus leadbeateri. NCBI lineage: Eukaryota > Metazoa > Chordata > Mammalia > Diprotodontia > Petauridae > Gymnobelideus > Gymnobelideus leadbeateri. The sequence continues at coordinate 345,581 of WOXC01012316.1, forward strand.
TTGTATTAGATGGTCTCTGAGGGCCCTTCCAATTCTAAAATTCTGTGATTCATTGTAATATTCTAAGTTTCCACAGACAGCATTTAGCTATGGCTTTGAAGGCAAACGTTATAGGAAAATAATAATGATATTGTATATTTGTAAAGGACAAGGTTCACTATGTATAATAATCTGTTTGATTATTGCAATGCAAGGACATCAGGTATTCTTAATTCTATATTATATATTCATCTTTAAACTTTATAGCAAAGCACTTTATCTAAAATAGTTCATTTTGATTCTCACAACCATCCTATGAGGTAAATGTTATAATTATCCCCATTTGACGATGAGGAAATTTAGGAGCTAATAGAGGATAAGGGACTTGCCCACAGTCTCAAGACTCTTAAATGTCTGAGGCAGGATTTGAACTGAGATTTTAACTCCAGATTTAGTGTCCAATACATACCTTAGCTACCTCTAGCACAGAATAATGTGCTAAATATTCAGGGTAGGGATGATGAAATATGTTGATCATATATTTTAAAGATGAAAGAGATTTTAAAGGTCCTCTCATTCAGCCTCCCATTTTACAGATGAGGAAACTGAGGTATAGAGATCTTTAAGTGACTTTCCCAGATTAGTACAGCTAGAAAGTATCTGAGGCAAGATTTGAATTCAGATGTCTAGACTTTATTTTTTTCAATATTCATAGGTATAATTTTCATATTTTATTTATTAATATAATTCATAGGATTTCAAATATATTTTATCTTAAAATATTTCTAATTATTAAACATTTAAATGTGTATATAGATCTATATATGCATGTGTATACATATATCTATATCTCTATATCTGTGTGTATATCCTATACATACTTATATGTGAACATAGGCTCAAAAGATTATAGATTTAAACCAGAAAGCAAACTTAGAGGCCAAATCCCTCATTTTATAGATGAGAAAACTCAGGTCCAGGGAGGTCAAGGAATTTGCTCAAGGTCACACAGCCTGTAAGTGGCAGTCGGGATCTAAACCCAATTCCTCTGATATAAACTCTGGCACTTTTTCTTTTTTTTTTTTGTATTTTTTTAATTAAACAAATTCTTTATTAACTTCTGGTTTATATCATTCATTTCCGCCAGATTTTGAGTTACAATTTTTTCCCCATTTTTCCCCTACCCACCACTCCAGAATAGCAGTCCCACAAGATATCTCCTCATCTAATCTGCTCTCTCCCATATCTTCTCCCATACCCCCTTTGACTTTACCATTAGGGCAAGGTGAATCTCTGTGCCCCAATGCCTGAACATCTTATATCCCAATTACATGCAAAATGGGTCTAGACTTTAAACCCAGTGCCTCAGTCATTAGGCCACAATGTTTCATATTCCTACCAGTGAATGTAATGAAAAATAATTGTTGAGTGAGAAATGATGAACATGAGGAATTCAAAATATTGGATATAATTTGGATGAATTATTGCTGAGTGAAATAAGAAGAATCCAAATCACACATACACTATTACTATAACAATGTCCAAGAAAAGATCACGATAAAGGAGCCAATGTGAGTAACTGAAAAAAAAAAGTTGTTGAAGATGTTGGAGGACAGTGATGAAGCATCCAGTGGGATAATATTGTAAAGTACTTTGAAAACCTTAACTGTAGAGATGCTAGCTATTATTACATCTCCCTTCATATGGCAGAGAGTGGGGTGCCTAGGACCAAATGTGACATGCACTGCCAGATATAGTCGCAAATAAATTAAACACCATCCACAGGGAACTCAGAATCTAGTAGGAGATTTAACAGAAATACAAAGAATTAACCAAGTACTGGGGAAAGATCATTGTTGACAAGGAGAATCAAGGAAAACTTCACTGTAGAAGCTGGTTTTGAATTAACTTCAAAATCTGGAAAGGATTTCTAAAGATAAAGATGTTGAATATAGAGATAGCAGAATATTCTGGATATAGGGAACAGAGTGAGCCAAGATATAGAGATAAGAAAGTGTTTAATGTCCCATGCATATTGAATTTGGTTATTAATAAGTGCTGGCACACATATACACATATATGTATAGTGTATATATATTTAGTATAATTATACTATGTGTATATATAGATATAGATATTTACACACATACATATATGTTTGATGTTTAAGTAGTTTAAAATTTAAGACAATATAGTATTTTCAGAATTACAAAGGAATGCTATCCATTATTGCTTTAGTCTCTCAGAAATTCATAGATTTAGAGCTAGGAAGAATATTAGGCATTATCTGATTTAACTCCCTAATTTTACAGATAAGAAGATGGAGATCTACAATCAAATGAGATAATTTTTGTAAATTGCTCAGTAGAGTGCCTGGTACCTAGTAGGCATAGTTAATAGATGCTTGTTTCCTTCATCCTTAATAGATGCTGTTGAATAATTACTTAGGTAGTGAGTAGAAGAGTCAGGATCCAAATTCTTATTAATTTCTTTGAGACATAAAATAAAGCAGTGAAAATTTCCTTGCTGGGGATGCAATGTATCTAACAAGAACAAGTAAGACGGTATTTTCCTAAAGTTTTATAAATCAGAAGTTTGTCTTTGTTGTTTTTTTCTGAGTGTGTGTTTTGATCTTCCTTGTCACCATAGTAACTTTCTATGGTCAGATTTTTTCTGTAGTTTGTTTATTTTTCCAGTCTATTTCTTTACTTCTCACTCTTTGTTAAAGTAGGGCTCCGCTTCCAGGGTGGAGGGCCCACTGTCCTAAGCTTTAAGGTTTTTGTGCAGCTGTTTTTAGAGATACTTCTAGGGACCTGAAAGTTTTCAGTTATTCCAATGTGGTAGGAGGTATTTACTCCAGGGAGAGGTGTTAGCTACTTTCCTAGCCTGTACATTGGTCTTCAAGCTACCATAACCACTCCTTTCTTCCCTAGAACTGTGAGGAGGGTCTCCTCTCCACTGTGGCTGAAAGCTCTGATGGGCTAGTGCTTCTCCTAGTCCTGGAACTGCCACCCAGCACTGCAACCCAGATCTGAGTATGGGCAAAGCAACAGAGTCCTGCCTCCAGGACCAGCAAAGAGACCCTGTAATCTAATCAGTTGTTCAACCCCTTAAGATTTGTTGGCTGAGAGCTCGGGAAGCAACCACTGCCACTGGTGATTCAATGGCTACTCCTGGTTTGCTATGGCTGTGGCTGGGCTGGACTGAACCCCTCTCTCACCCAGGTGCAACAGACCTTTCTTGCTGACCTTCTAAATTGTCTTTGACTGGAAAATTATTTCAGCCTGCTCTTTTGTGGGTTCTGCCACACCAGGGATTGTTTTATGGCATTATTTAAAGGTGTTCAGAGGGGTCTTGGGGAGAGCTCATACAATTTTCTGGCTTTTCTCTGCCTCCACATTTTGTAAATCAAATCAATATTGTTTTAAATTGAAAAGGAGGGAGAGGGAGAAAAATGTTTGAGTATATCAACCAACCTAGGCAACATAGAAAGTAGCTTCAATGTAGGGGTAAAAAGAATTGCAGAAGATATTCAGAAATTCATAAGAGATGAAATCCATGAAGCAGTGAATATTACGTTGTAGAAAAGATTAATGTCCCAGTAAAGGGTGAACTAATTTGATATACCATAGGGGGGATAGGATGAAGCCTTGTAACTATGGCTAAATAAGATTTGATAAACACTAGGGTTGTGGGATGGAGGGGACATACTACTGAAGGTGCCAGTAGTGTTAAATCAGCGGATTTCTTCTAACTCTGATTCTGAGATTCATCACCCGGAGGCTTGGTCTTCCTTGTGATATAACATCCATTTAAGAAGTAAAACATATCAGGAGAATTAATGCAATTTCCAAAAGTTTGCTACTGCCAAGTATATGGTAAGAAAAATGAAACGAAATGTTATCTAATTCTCAATTTTAGCTTGTGAGGCTATAAACCCATTTTATAGGTGAGGAAGTTTATGAAGAAGGAAATTAAGTGACTTGCCCAGGATCACACAGTTATTACATGTCTGTGGCAGGATTTTAACTTAGGATTTCTTGACTTCTAAGTGTAACACTGAAGACAGAGGTTAAGTGCCTTGTCCTTCCAGTTCTATGAGCCATGTAAGTGTCTTAAAATATAATGTTCAGTACTGAAACTGAGCCCAAGACTTGAATTTTAGTAACTTTGCACTCCAACCACCTGACCTAACAGGACTATAAATTTGACCTCTCTAACTATAGTCCAAGTTTGCATTTGTTTTGTGTTTGTGTGTTTATTTCTGTCTGCCACACCACACGATTGATTCATGTTGAGTTTAGGATCTACCAAAAGCTTGAGATCCCTTTCATACTGCATTAAGTAGATTTTTTGAGCCCAAGTATAAGAATTTCTATTTTTCACTATTAAGTTTCATTTTGTTAAATATTTTTTACCAAGTTTTTGGCCAGAAAAAATCTTTTTTTTAGATTCTGTCACCTAACACATAACATTTTCAAGTTTTCTTCCTTCCTTCCTTCCTTCCTTCCTTCCTCCCTCCCTCCCTCCCTTCCTTCCTTCCTTCCTTCCTTCTTTCCTTCCTTGCTTCCTTCCTTCCTTCTTTTCTTCCTTGCTTCCTTCCTTCCTTCTTTTCTTCCTTCCTTCCTTTCTTCTTTCTTATTACCTGAGTAACCTTTTCAAGTCACTTCCTCTCTTTGGACCTCAGTTTCACTCTCTATAGCACAAGAGGATTTGAGTCAATAGCTTCTGAGGTTCCTTCCAGATGTAGGACTATAATGTCCATATTAAAAACAATCAGGATATTTCCCATTCTCTCATGTTGTGGTACCCCTCATCTTCTTCACAATCTTCCATATAACATGAGCAATGGCTCAGTAATCAAATCTCCCCATTCTTATTGGCTTCTTGAAAATACTTTACTTTCGTGACTCAAACTCATCAAAGGCAAGTAAATACTCGAGTATGATCTCCTTACTTCTCTGAATTTTCATCTTCCTGTCAGGCGTTTTCATTTTGTCATTTCTCCCGCAAAGGTCATTCACCTTGACCCAAGGTCATAGGGGGTGCATTTTTTAAAAATATGAAGCAAAACAATAGTTGATCATCTCCAGCTTTTCTCTTGTCATTTTTCATATTCTAATTTCTGTTTAATGAGAAAGATTTTGTTTTAATTTTCAATTTTTATGACTCCTATTTTTTTCTTTTTTGTACCGATTACATTCATTACATTCATAGAAGCAGCTAAGCAGTACAAGAGATAGAGCTCTGAATCTAAAATGAAGATGATCTAAGTTAAAGTCCAGCCTCAGAAACTAATTATATGTCCCTGGGAAAACCACTTAGCCTCTATCTGCCTCAGTTTCCTAAACAATAAAATAGGGATAATGCTGTTCAGTTAGTTCAGTCATGTCTGACTTTTCATGAACCCATGTGGGACTTTCATGGCAAAGATATTGGAGAGATCTGCCATTTTCTTCTCCAGCTCATTTGAGGAACTGAGACAAACAGGGTTAAGTGATTTGCTCCGGATCACACAGCTAGTAAATGTCTGAGGGTATATTTCAACTCACAAAGATGAGTCTTCCTGAATCCAAGCCAATGTTCTATATCCTGAGATACATAGATGCGCATAGAAATTATAATAATACCTCAGTAATGGGGCGACTAAGTGGCACAGTGAATAGAGCACTGGCCCGGAAGTCAGGAAGACCTGAGTTCAAATCCGGCTTCAGACACTTAACACTTACTAGCCATGTGACATTGGGCAAGTCACTAAACTCCAACTGCCCTGCCCTCCCCACCAAAAAAAGAAAAAAAAATTCCTCGATAGATTGTTGTAATGAAATAACATTTATGAAGCACTTTGTAAATCTTAAATGTGAATGCTATCATGATTATAATTATTTGTGCAAATATATGTTCTCTTCTAGACAAAATGTGTAAAATGTGAATAATAATGTAGCCTACCTCCCAGGATTGTTATAAGAATCCAATTAAGTAACCATTGTAAATTGCTCAGTAGAGTGCCTTGGCACATAGTAAGTACCTTATTAGCATTAGTCGCCACTATTATTATTCAATTATAAGTTTCTTGAGAGCAGGCAGAGGGTCCTACATCTAGTATTGTGCTCTAAATCTAGTTCAGTCAATGTTTGTTGAACAAATGAAAGGATGACATGTAAACAAGATGATACCAGGAACCTAATCAAACTTCCACATTCTGGGCATATCATAGGTTTCATGAGACTCCATTCATTGATTCACTGATTAATTCTCTTCCACCTTGTATATAGCTAGAGTCTCCACATAATGTGAATTGCAGTGAGAGGGGACACAGACTCATAACTTCAAAGCTCAAAGGAACTTTGGAGAGCAACACTTTGGAAACCATTTCATCTAAAGGCCCTTCATTTTATCTCTTTGACAAAACCCTTTACCTTTCCTCAGTCTCAGAGAAATGAATTTAAATCAGTCAGTATAAAAACCCAGGTCTTTTATGTGTATAATAAGAAGAATTTATGAAGCATGTATGAGGTACCACATACTGTGCTGAGCTCTTTACAAATATTATCTTAGGTGATCCTCACAACAACCCTGTGAGGTAGGTGCTGTTATCTCCACTTTACAGTTAAGGAAACTGAGTCAAACAGAGATGAAGTGACTTGCCCAAGATCACAATCTAGTAAGTGTCTGAGGTGGGGTTTTAACTCACATCTTCCTGACTCAAGGCTCAGCACTGTATCTACTGGGCCACTTGACTACCTGAGAATCAAGGCATTGTGGGATCCTAATAAACAAAGATAGAGTGAGACAGTAACGTAGTGGAAAGAGTACTAGATTTGGAGACAAAAGACATGTGTTCGTACTTTTCCTTTTCTACTTATTGACAGGGAGAACTCTGAGAAATTAGTTAACCTTTCTGAGGCTATTTCTTCATCTTAAAAAGCATGCATACACATACACACACACACACACACACACACACACACACAAGTCTCTTCCAGCCCTAAATTTATGACTAACAATTACATTATATTCACTCAAGTTGTACTTGTATGTTTACTGTAATATATGCAAGTTTTCTTTTTTAATTTTGAGTCATCACTACAGGATGTAGATAGGAAAAAGTCTTGATAAATCAGAATATTCAATTAAACAGAATGACACCATTCTCCAATTGCTTCAATTAAGGAATTTTTTTATGTTCTGTTTTGTTTTATTTTGTTTAATGAACTTATGTCTACAGAATTGAAAAATCTTCAAGGAGAAATAATTTGTCTACCTCTGTACAACAACTACAATATATTGATTAAGTACCTACTAAGTACCTATTGACCCAGCACACAGAGGAATGTGTTTTAATCTGGGATAATACAAAATTAGGTTGACATTTTTTTCCTGTCTACAAATTATACTTCCCCAGTGACAGGTAAGCTACTTGAGGACAGATAATTTTTCAAATTTGTATATCCCCGTACCTAGCATAGTGTAGTGGCAACCACACTGGCATACCCAGGATGATTGCTAGCACATGTTCTTAGATCTGCTGTACTAGGAAAGATAGTCATTTAAGGGGTCAAGACTTTTTAAAATTCATTCCCTAGTTCAGGAAAAAAGTCAGCACCCTAATCTTCAGAGGAAATACGAACAGAGAAAATACAAGTAGAGATCAACAAACAGGGCTCTGACTGCCTGAATCAACTATACACTTTACATACATTCCTAAATCAAGACAGCCTTTACTTCTGAGTAGTTGGGGAGCTCTGAACATACAGCCACTCAGAATCTCAACCAGGGAATCACAAGATTCTTCTCATAAAGGAGTCCCCAAAGCAAAATACCAACTCAGAGTATATATATCCACTTCTCAAAGCCAGAAGGCATCACAACCCTCATGACTCAGTGCCTAATTAGAAATTAGCAAATGGTATGAAAACCTTCTTACAAGCAAGCCTCCCCTAAGCAAGCTTCCCTTAATAGGCTCCACCTAAGGCCTATTAATGGATGGGGAAGATCTTATATCCCAATAACATTACATATAGTACCTCATATACTTTTTTTGATAGAAACTGTGCAACTGATAAGGGTGTACTCAGAAAGGAAACTGTCTGCACCAATATGGATCTAGACTGAAAATTTTATGTGAATTGCCCAGGGATGCTAAGATATTATGAGACAATGACTTGTATTTATTAGATACAAGACTTGAACCCAGGTCTTTTATACTTTGGGGTCAGCTCTCTATCCAGCGTGCCATACTGCCTTACACATAGTACATGCTTAATAAATGATTATTGAAAACATGAATAGAACTGTCCTCAAAGAACATACAGTTCAATAGTGGGATAAGATGTACACTGACAGCCTTGAAATTCTATATATTGATGAGTCATTTGGGATGAGTAGGATGGGCTGCCATCTGTTTCATTGGAAGGAATGCCCACATTGATAAAGGAGATTTGAGATCCTTTAGAATACTGCATTATAAGGGTATTGTGGAGCTAGAAAACTTTTCTGTGTGATTAGGAAAGTCACAACTGACATGTACATAATACTTATGCATGTTTGTTAACAAATTCATGGGACATGTAGCAATGAAAGCACAATACCCTTTAATGTTACAGAGGAAAATGGAATGTGGGGATAAGAACTGGACTTAGAATCAGGAGTGGAGGAGAAAGACCACTGCATTGGGTGTCAGAGGACATGGGTTCATATCTTACCTCTGATGATTCCTATCTAGGTGTCCTTGGGGAGGTCACTTATGCTCTCTGTGATTCTTAGTGCTCATTTGTAAAGTCAGATTGCTGACCTATATTATCTCTGAAGTTTCCTCCAGCTCCCTGTATTGAGTATTGTCTCTATTCCTTAATAACTCCAGCTCCCTGTGTTGAGTATTGTCCCTACTCTTTAATAACTATATGAAGACAGGTAAATTATATTACTGCTTGAGCCTCAGTTTTCTAATCTGTAAAACTGGGGTATGATTACTCATATTACCTACCTCACAAGGCATTGGGAGGAAAAACATTTTGGCAGTTACAATCTATGTGATGCAGGGAATAGAGCACTGGTTCTGGAGTCAGGAAAACTCATCTTCATTAGTTCAAATCTGACCTCAGACACTTAGTTGTATGTCCCAAATCATTTAACCTTGTTTGCCTCAATTTCCTTATCTGTAAAATGAGTTGGAGAACAAAATGGCAAACCACTCCAGTATCTTTGCCAAGAAAACTCCAAATAGGATCACAGAGAGTTGGATATGATTGAAAAATGATTAAACAACATTACTTACAAAGTGCCATTATTAACAATGCAGTAGACAGTCAGCTTTCCATCTTTCCATACAGTTCTTTACATCCACAGGTTGTGATGTTTGTAAAGTAACTGGAAGAGGAGTGAATTCATGTAGAAAGAGTAGACGGCTAAGGAGAAATAATGCCTGGATATGCAGAAGGAGTTAGTTAAGTGTTGCCTGGTGACAGTATGGTGGCAGAAATGATGCATTTCTCTTTGTCTGATTTCCAGTATCCCGGTTTCTGAAGATGCTAGGCAGCAACTCATTCCTTCCTATCACAACATACTGATGCATTAGATCTATGGCTTTTCAAAAAGTGTATTTTATTTTGAAAAGCAAAGTTCTCAGGGAGATTAATATATGTTACTGAAGAAAAACGTTTATCAATTGCAGGGAGACAAACAGTTCAGTAACACCTCATTAATTCAGAGCCCACTCATTTGAAATCTGTGACAATTTGGATGGGGCCTGAGCTAAAATTTACATATGCAGGTCCTTGAAAGAAAGATTTGAAAAAGCAAACATGATTATAGGGGAATGATGACTCTCTTTGGGAAGATATGCTATTGTTAAGCATTTACTGATGTCCCTAATTCTCTTCTATTTTAGAAATCTGGGCCATTTGCTCCTTTCTCCACTCCTGTACTGTCTCCTATTCTCCATGATCTTTCAAAATTCACTGAGAGTGACCCGCAATCACAATTGCTCATTCTTTTAGTATCCTAGGATGTAATTCATCTGAACTCCCTGACTTGAATTTATTAAAGACAGGGAGCTGATCACTTACAAGTTTCCTATTTATCTTGAATATCCCATCAACTCTCTTAGGCATTTTAGCTCTGCCCTTTCTAGATACAGGGTCATTCTCTTTGTAAGAGAAAAGAGAAGAAAAATAAAATAAAGAAGCCCTAGCTTCCCTCTGGTGCATGTTGTATCATCCATCCTGAGCCCCTACCCTTTCTGTAAAGCCCTCTTTTCCCATTAGATTATAAACTTCTTGAGACTAGGGGCTACTTTTGCCTCTTTTTGTATTGCCAGCTCTTAGCACAGTGCCTGATACATAGTAGGCACTTAATACATGTTCATTGATTTCTCCAATGAATTTTTTTTAATGCAGCATTTTTTTTTGTTGTTGTTCTCCTAAACTTTCTTCACAAGTCTTATTCAGTTTATTCTGATCTGTAGCATTACTAACACTATTCCCCTAGGATTGTGCCACACTTTATTTTTATCTCTGTTAACTGTCTTTGCTTCCGTCTTTGACCCATGATTTCTTGAAATCCAAGCTGGTTAATTAGTACCCTCTGTATCCCCTAAGATCAAGTAGTCTCTTTAGAGAACTTTTCTCTCCACCTAGGAATTAGTTATCTCTCTGTCTTCAGAATTGGGTTTTTCCCTTCCCTCTTGACATTCCTTGTAGAATTTAAGGTCTTGGATTATTTATGACTGAACATCATTATTGTTACCATTTTTCTGGGCCCTTTGTATAACCCATTCTCCTGAAATCTAAGACACCATTGTACTATATTGACTTCCCTATCCCTTTCTATCACAGACTCCGTGGTAGAAGAACCACATGGCCAGATATTCCCATCATTTCCATCCCAGAATCCAATTCCTCTTTGATAGAAAAAAAAATGATGTACAGAGCAGTATTTCTTCATATTGGTTCTTTTGCTTTTACAAAATAAAATTATCCTGGGGTGACAGATGACAGTTCCAAAGTTGCAACTGAAAACTTTATAATTACTATGAGAGAGCAATTAAAAAAAAGTTGTCCTCTTCCCTTCTTTGTGGAGGTAAAGGATGATGGACATATAATATATTCTATACTATCATACTCTTGAATAATTTTACTGAAATGCTATTTAGCCCTCTTTCTGTTTCTGTCTCTGAATCTCTCTCTTTTAATTCTCTGCCTCTCTTTTCTCTTCATTTATGCCTTCTCTTTCTGTCTCTGCTTGTCTGTCTGTCTTTCTTCTTTATGTGTCTGTCTCCTCTTTCTCCTTTCTCTGTGACTCTGTCTCTTTTACTCTCTCTTCTTTCTCTTTCTCTCTTTTATTCTTTACTACAAGAAGTGGAGGGATAGTCAGTGGAGGGTGAGGAAGGTATAAATTCAAAAATAAAGGTGATGTAAAAAAATCAATAAAAAAAGAAATAAGCATCCATGGTAGCTTTAGTGTTGATGGCAAAACTACTTTTTAAACCTTCAAGAATTATGTGAATATATGCTGCTGTGATCATTATTTGGTCCAGATTTATGATATGATTTTGGTCAAGGAAACTTCTGGTGAGAAATGACCCTCTCTTGATATAGAATCAGCAGATGCTTTTCGACTTGAGTTTTATAGAGTTGCTTATTACACTGAAAGGTGGTAGCTCACCCAGGATCATCTAGTCAACATGTATGTATCAGTGGCTGGTCTAGAATCCAGGACCTTCTGGCTACAAGACTGGCTCTTTAGCCATTCTGCATTCCTGCCTCCCTGTGATTATTGCTGTATACGTAAAATAGCATTATTTGCTTTTGCCTGCAAGTAATGTCCTAATTAAAAATGATCACTATCTATTCAAGAGAGCAGGTTTGGCAGAACCTGTATTTGGCACCATTCAGGCATTAGCTGGTATTGCTATGCATTCCTGAAAGTAAGGCCAGCCTGCATTTGTATAGTCATTACAAATTCCAGGGGTCTCCTCCCTTGATAATCCTAATTAGCAAGAGACCCAAATATACTTCTGATACTATAGTTAAAATAAAGAGAAAATGGTATAGGGGAAGCAAATAATCACATACATTGGAAATTTTAAAAGTCTTTCCCTCCTCTCTTAAGAGTAGGCTGTTTTGGCCAAGATGGCGGAGTAGAAACAGCTCGTCCGAGCCTCTCTGCCCCCAGA